>JAHWFO010092549.1:2665980-2694956 GCA_023313115.1 Rhysida immarginata
AGAAAAAATCCCTGAAATACTAAAATGTTTGCAATTTTATTCCCAACCAAATGCCTGGATATCGCTATCTCTTAAATAAAAGATTTAACAATTGCAAAAAATGTGAGAGTGATAAAATCTGGATTACAATTGTTGTAAATATTAATGAAGAGAAAGCGATATCCAGGCATTTGGTTGGGAATAAAATTGCAAACATTTTAGCATTTCAGGGATTTTTTCTTTGTTTTTTTCCCCTCTTGATATAAATATGTAATTTCTTGAAACATAATTTTCTTTTAAGTTATTGTACATAAGTTGATTTCATTGACAATGTGATAAATCCTCCCTGAATCTTTGGTATGATCACCTATTTTAACTACACAAATAAAAACCCATGTTACACAAGGGTATAAAATTTTCTTTATACCATGTAAAAATAACTTAACAAAAAATGATAACAATAATACCTTCAGAAATGGGTATAATATTTTGTTTTCCTCATTTTTTTTTTACAAACATATTCAATTTAACAAAGCAGCAAATAGCAAGGGAGAAGGAGAGAGAGCCGATAGTGGGAGAGAGAGAGAGAGAGAGAGAGAGATGAAGAAAGATAGGAAGAGAGAATGTGAGAAAAAACTTTTCTTATCTATAAACATTTATATTAAATATTAATTGTACTTCCAATATAAAGTGGAACAAAAATTATTCAAAATAAATACTGAATAGGAATTAAAAAACCTAAAAGGAAAAATTAGGAAAAAAATGAGTGGGTACAACAAAAAAAAAACGCAGAAATATTTGCCATCTTTCTGAGGTAAAATGGTGTTTTACAAGGTGAGAGCTACAGTGTGCCACTTTGTTAATCCTTGTGAAGGCTCAGCCCGCTCCAAGTGAATGCTCAACAGCTACAAAAACACAGCAACACGAAAACATACACGACGAGAGGACCGACGGTTTATCGCCATTCAAAAAGCTGCAGAAAAATCGAAAAGATTGACCATATTCAAAACTTACAATGGAAGCAAATCAACCGACTTCATCGAACAGTGAAGCTAACATAGCTCAGAGGGGGGAGAAAAGAAATCGTCGTGTGAGTCATCTGTTACTGTAGACAGATGGGAAGGAGGCAAGATTAGCAACAGATCGCAACGCCAATTGTCAATTACGGTCTCTCAATTGATAACAGGCCAACCTTCCATCCCAGAGGCGACTGGATGCACTTTTTTTTTAAATCAAGTCTGTAGAGGATCTTAACCCCTTTTTTGTTGATTTTGTTTTTAAAAGTCAGCAAATTCTTTAGCACATTTTTCTGTTGAAGAAATACGTAGTGTTTCCTCTTCGTAATCATCAAAATTACTTGTATCACCTGGACCTTTGCATTTAGGGATGAATGGAGCTTCAACCTGCAAAATAAATAAATTAAAAGTTTTAAAAGTAATTAAAGATTATGTTTAATTTTTATTCAGGCAATTAACAAACCATTCATTAACCCTTTCACTGCATAATTAAATTTCAGTCATTATTCCAAAATGTCATTAGGAATTATCCATTTCTCACACAATTACAATTTTTTTGAGACTGTGTGGAGTGAATCTAGTTTTTACACAATAACAATTAAAGACTGTGGAGTGAATTTATTTTTTCTGAGTTAAAGTAATGACATTTTGGGTGGACATATCTGCTTTATGCAACAAAAGAGATAAATGACATAAATTACAGACAAATTTTTCAATAAGACACTTTCGGATATATCCTGATTTAAGCTAAGAAGTTAAGATTGAACCTTTAGTTTAGAGTTTCATAAAAAAGCAGAGGAGTTTAACCCTCTCATGTATATATTTTATGGCAGTGGATGTACCAGATTGAATTAGTGTTAAAAATAAAAAAAGGTCTACCATCTAGCTAGAATGGATAAAGAACATTCAAATCATTCACGGCTTATTAAGAAAATGTTCAATTATGTTTTCCCCATGTCCTTTTGAATTGGAACCAAATGTCTGAAATTTACTGATCACTTGGCTAATTTAGCATATGATTTTTATAATATTGCTCGGATTTTTTGAAAATCCAGCTGGCTATTTGTTCATTTTATCCAGTTTGTAAAAAATTCTATGGAGAATGCTGTTCTTTCTTGACCAATATATAGTCAGGAAGCAAAATGCTATATAGAAGATAGCACTAGTACAGGGTGCGTAAGGTATTTGAGGACAGATTCGTGTCAAGAAAGAAAACAGAGATATAAGTGAAGATAATAACTTTATTATCGAAACATATCATGAGCATACACAAGAAGCCTTCTTGTTATATGGCTATTCAATGAATCCGCCTTCAGCTTCTATAACTGCTTCATTGCGAGATCAAAACCGTCGACATGCACGAATCAAATGGTCATGGTTCATATTGGTCATTACTCGATCAATGGCAGCTTTCAATTCATCTTTGGTGTTATGGGGGTGTTCATTGACCTCTCTCTCTCCACAACGCTCCATACGTAGTAGTCCAATGGATTCAGGTCAGGAGAGTTAGCAGGCCAAAGGTTAGGGGTTACGTGATCATGGAAGTTGTCGGCCATTCATTCCTGTTCGTGCGAGACTTGTGTGCTGGGGCAGAGTCTTGCTGAAACACGTAAGGCCTTCTGTTGCGTATCGTGTCTAGGCATAACAGTTGTTTCAAGGGTCTCAACGTAGACCGCAGAGTTAACTTTAAGGCCTTGGAGAAAGAAGTGTGGAGGCATCACATGTCCTTCACTGCTGACAACCCCTAAAACCATGACAGTTGCAGGAAATTTCGTGTGCATGACTCATGGTACTTCTGAAGGGTCTGCACACAACCATCTGTCATTTCTTCTGTTCACCTTCTGATCCTGGTCAAAGTTTCTTTCATCGGAGAAAATCCGCAGCAAATCAGCTTCACATGGATTTTTCAGCTTGTTTAAGAGCCTTTTCGATCTGAGTAAGCAGTTTTCCCGTGTTTTGTCTGAAATAAACTGACCTCTTCTTCGCATAACATACGAGTGATATCTGATGTTTTCATGGACAAAATTTCTGATTGTTCCTTCCGACACATGGAGATCTTTGGCAAGTGACCTCATGGATGTTCTGGGATTGTCATCGATGGCCTGCTGCACTTGCTGAATAAATTCAGGTGTTCTGAAGATGTCAGAGCGTGAGGCATGCTTTTTACACTTTCCTACTGGTGCAACATTGCCATCTTCGATCTCCAACTCCTTCCGCACTTTGTGAACGAATGATCTTACGACCTTTAGAAATCATGATATCTCTAAATCGCTGTGCTCTGCCTCTATTGTCACGATTACTGCATGTGTCTTCATGATTTGTGTTACTTGATTGTCAGCCATTTTGCTTTCCGGAAACTGAAAGAACATACAATTTACTACAGTGCAGCAGTAGCCAAACGAAGATGTGTCCTCAAATACCTTACGCACCCTGTACATAATATTGCAAGTCTAACAAATGAAGTAGTAAAGCTGATGGCACTTCTCGACATATGATGGATAAGTTTTTACTTCAATTAGGATTGCATTTCAGTACTAAAGACAATTTTCACTCTCATCATATCAGATGACAAAGGTCCTTTGAATAGTAAGTCTTGTTGAATCTTTTCAAAGAACCTTGGTGAAATTCAACCAGCAAGATTATTACATTTTAAGCAATGTTCAATTATTCTATTATATTTTGAGAAATATCCTGTTTTCAAAGTGCATTGCTTCATAACAGAAAAAATCTCTTGTTAATTGGTAAGGAGAAAATTAAACTATATTTAATGAGATGTTCAAAAGTTAAACTTATAATTTAGTCTCCATAAAAATTATTAGAACACTCATTTAAACATTTCACTTTTTAATGGTTCCAAGAACAGTTCCAAACAATGGGGACAAACTTCAGGAGATTTCTGGTAGGACAAAGAAAAAACAAATGATCCTATGAACTTTGTTCTGCAATAATGGCACCACTATTATTCACAATGTTAACTCCTCTTTATCAGCAAATTGTGGAAGTGAAAGTGTGTCTACACAACATGTATATCTGCAGAACAAGTTCATGTTTTGC
This sequence comes from Rhysida immarginata, assembly GCA_023313115.1. Taxonomy (NCBI): domain Eukaryota; kingdom Metazoa; phylum Arthropoda; class Chilopoda; order Scolopendromorpha; family Scolopendridae; genus Rhysida; species Rhysida immarginata. Next base: position 2,670,030 of record JAHWFO010092549.1, read on the forward strand.
ATGTGCTGTTAAAATGGGCCTTGCAGATGTAGAGGAGAAGCAGATATGATATTAATGTACGTGTCGAATCTAGGAGATGTGTTTGTAACATTTGAAAGGATGCATCTGTTCATGATATGATGTGTGGATGTTTGCACTAAGATCTGTGGGACATGCTTCAAGCATCTACTGTGACTATCAGAGAACTATATGTGATACTGTTTTGCAGACAATGTAATAAATTTTGTGGGTTCACTGTTCATTTCTAGGCATATGTGCATGGGACCATTTTTATTCTTTGTCCTGCATTAATCACTTCTTGAAGATTGCCCCCATAATTTGGAAGCACGCTGTATAAATATTTAGATTATCACAAATCAATAAAAAAAAAAAACAATAAAAAAAAAAATCGAGAAATTCTTGATCAGAAATTCTAACAAATTTGCATTTTTCATCAAATTAATCAATGAAGCAAAAGATCAGGATATATCTTTATTTTAATTGAGAATAATATTAATTACTAGTATGCATATATTTATATTTAAAATGTACACTAGCTAACAGATAATTTAATAACACGGAATGTATATTTGATTAATCATGAATTAAGAATAAGAAATTATACTTTCAAACGTAACAAAGGATCTATCAATAAAACAATATTTTTATTAAAGAAAAACAAAACACTATACAAAAAATTAAAAAAAAAAACAAAACACATACACGATACAGCATAAAGAATAAACAATTTACTACACAAAATTTTTTAACCATTGTTAAACGGACCCCATAAATATACATACTGAAGGAAAATAACATTGTAACACCTGGAATAAAATGTCCCTTGGGTGTTACCATTTTATTTTCCATCAGTGTATTATATTAATCTATGATATAGGATATTTATAATTGATTAAAAAGTTCAATAACCTTTTAATATATGCTGACAAATGCATATGCAACATGCATTAATAAATATAACCATGACAATACTTTTCAAATTGTTAAATATATTCAACTGTGAAAAAGACTAATACATTGGCACAGACTGTTTATTGATCTCATCATCTACGATTATACGCATATTTATAGAAATGACACAATTAAAACAAATTTATGCACATACACACAGACACACACACAGACATTTATATGCCAGCCTAATAACTGAGCAAACTAGGACAGGTTAGGTTTCCAGGCTAATAGACTTTCCAGTTAAAAGGCCCATTAAGTTATGGATGTTTTGAGTTTTGTCCCAAATTGGCAGAAAACCTTACAAACAATCGATCAACACAAACATTTATCTCCCCAGGCTGTTTGACAATAAAATTGTCCAACAAAAGTTTATGGAATTGGCAATAATTCAGGACAAAAACAAGTGATTAATCCAATTTTCTAATGAAAAGTTGTCTATGTAACATAAGAAACAATCACCATCATATGGCAGATGCTAATCTAACAAGAAGTTTGAACTGTTGAAGTGGCACACCCAGAGGGCCTGGCCCCCTCCAAAAATGAAAGAAAAAGCAACTCTTAACATATTACGAGAATCGTTATAAACTTAAATGTCTTGATCTCTCTCTCTCTCTTGTGTATTAAAAGTTGCTTTTCCTTTCCTTTTCAGAGGAACCAGGCCCTCTAGATGCTACTGAAGTGTTGTCACAAAAAGAACAATGCATAATAATCATTTGAAAAATACTCGATGACAAAGTTTTAGATGCTATTGGAATAAAAATGAAAAAGTTATTGGACGAAAAATATTTAATACCCTTCTTTTGTTAGATAGATTTCATTAGAAATACAGTGGTCACGGCTTAATATGGCCACCTCGGGACCATGCTTAAGTGGCCACATTAACCAGTGGCTGTTTTAAGTGAGGTTACCAAAAGTACTTATTTTTTTATCCAACAAGTCGAGCATGTGTTTGTACTTACATATAGGCAAGTTTGTTTGCTTAAATAATCATTTATACACGTACAATATCTTGTCAAAATAGTTTATCTAAAATACTGTCTTCTGTTTGTTTGACAACTTTGGCTGCATTAGTGAAATTGTGTTGGGTAGAAGCTGTATGATTTCTATGTGGGATATAAGAACATGAGTATGGGCACTGCAGTTGTAATTAGAAGACTAAGTTTTTGTCTTCGCTTCTAAGATGTATGTTCCATTGAGCTAGCCAATTAATTCAGATCTCTGATGTCGTCCATGCATTGGTAAACGATTCGTAAAGATCTGTGAAAGTTTTTACATTGTTGAAGCAGCGTGAAGATTCTGACTTTCCAAAGATGAGGAGCTTTTCTCTCTGTCCCTCCAAGTTGAAATAAACAGGGGCATCAGCAGTCTCTACATGAAGTTTCTTGAAGATTATCCCATTGCGTTTATCCAGCAATGAAGCCAGCCTTCAGTCGCCTTAAAGCCGGTGTGGCCTAATGTCTTTGGAATTTCATCAACCTTTTGACATAAGAGAGGACTGTTCACTGGAGCTTTTCTGTTTCTAACATATTGAAACCAACTTAAAAGACCTTCAACTTGAGCATCTTTTCCATTTAGCTTACACTTCCTGCTTGTTACTTCACTTGCAGCTTTCATGTAATTGACCAATCAGTACAATCTGTAATTTTGGCCAGCAGTTCCCATTGACTTACAGGGAAATGAAATGTGGATATTATAAGTGGAGTGTTCATTTATTCGGAGTAAGATGAGATGAAAAAGTAGAATTCGTGAACTACCTCTGAAAAAAGTGGCCATATTAAGCCGAGTGTGGCCACATAAAGCGAAAATTTGTTACATAGGAAACAGTTAGAAAATTCCGGACCGAGCTGGAGTGGCCATATTAAACGTGGCTACATTAGGCGGTGACCACTGTACTACCTATTGCAGATGCCCTCATGACAAAACTTTTGTAAATGTTGGTGTACTTTCTCCAATCATGATCCCAAGAAATGAAAACTAACCTCAGTTCAAAATGTACATTTGTCTACCAGACATTTGTAATTTTATTCCCTTTTCAAGAGAAATAATCATGGAATATGCATTACTCTTGCAGCTAGTACTGGAATGTTTCATTTTGCTTAATGATTGATATAAACTGTAAACCAGTGATCCCCAAACCGTGGCCTATGGGTTTTCTCTTATGCTATTTTGCTCTACACAAAGTGCCAAAAGTTTCGCATGAGGAGTCTATTGGTTCCGAGGTGAATGTACAGGGTGTTTCAAAAATACTTTTACAAACTTTGGGGACAGGTTCCTTACATCAAAACAAGAAAAAAAAGTTCATATAAACATATGTCCGAAAATCCTTCATTTTCGAGTTATTAATGTTCGTTTGACTCATTGTATTCCAGATGGTGTTGTGTTGCCAGGGAGACTTGTTTATATTTGTCTTTTGTCTGTCTTCAATGTGTCCATTGTGTACATGTAGTACAGGAAGTGAGTTAACTGAAAGTGCTCCGTTCAAACATGGTAGGATATTCATTTCGTGAGCAGGCGGACATGATTTTTATGTACGGCCACGTGAATGGTAATGTTTGAGATGCACTGGCTGGTATCTACCATGACAGATGGATAGGTAGAAGAAGATCAGTTCCATGGCCTGCACATTCCCGCAACCTCAATCCTTTGGATTATTATCTCTGGGGACACCTTCAACAATTGGTCTATGCAGCAGACCACCTGGATTCAAAAACTCTTCATCGATGTGTCATGGAAGCCTGCGAAACCATTTGAAACCGTCAGGGAGTATTTGAAAGACCGTGACAGTCCATGATTCAATGAGTGCACGTGTCTTTAGAAGCAAGAGGAGGACATTTCGAGCATTTATTATGATAATAATTGGAAAATGGTCTTAGGAGGATTTTATCATTACCTCCGATATTGATGAATAAATAGAGAAAAATAGTAAAGAAAATTCCACGGCCTGGATCTTTGGGCTACCGTCCCAATGCTCTAACTACTAAGCCACCGTGGACATGGAAGCTGTCGCTATCAAACATGTCCTATGTGTGTGGCTCCTTGTTCGCAAATCCAGACCGTGGAATTTTCTTTACCATTTTTCTCTATTTATTCATCAATATCGGAGGTGATGGCGTGAAAAAATCCTCCTAAGACCATTTTCCAATTATTATTATTATAACATTATTCACCATTTAATGGTAAAGATAGTCCTGGCTTGCGAACAAGGAGCCGTGCTTTAACCTATGTACATAGCGTATAGAAGAGAAAGTGTGATCTCTTTCTATGTTTATGTGGCACCGCCGCCAGATGGCATTAGCTCCATTAGAGACGAAACTCGATTGCGATGAGAGGATTCACTAAAAATGAAAAGCCAGAGAACACGGACAGATCTATATGATCATGCACATGCAATTTATAATAATATTTATATGATAAAAATGACCAAATCAAATTACCAAAAGAACTTTTAATAAAAAGAATCATAAAAGTAAAATAATTTAATATATTACAAGCATGTGGATAGTAATTATACAAAGATTGAAAATACAACTCTTTAACTCCAACAGATAACCAAACAGATCAAAATGAAATAAAATCACAAGATAAAAAACCTAAACATTAAAAAATAAATAAATAAAAATAATTTCTCCAATAATGAAAATTTTCTCCAGTGACATCAAATTTAAAAATTAACTTTACTTTTTTAAACGTTTTCCTATTGTTTAAAATAGAATTGTAAAAATAATTTTTATTTTTTCTTTAATTATTATTATTATTATTATTATTATTATTATTATTATTATTATTATTTATTTTGTTAATGTTTGTTTTTTATCTTGTAATTTTATTTTATTTTGGTCTGTTTGGTTATCTGTTGGAGTTAAAGAGTTGTATTTTCAATCTTTGTATAATTACTATCCACACGCTTGTAATATATTAAATTATTTTACTTTTATGATTCTTTTTATTAAAAGTTCTTTTGGTAATTTGATTTGGTCATTTTTATCATATAAATATTATTATAAATTGCATGTGCATGATCATATAGATCTGTCCGTGTTCTCTGGCTTTTCATTTTTAGTGAATCCTCTCATCGCAATCGAGTTTCGTCTCTAATGGAGCTAATGCCATCTGGTGGCGGTGCCACATAAACATAGAAAGAGATCACACTTTCTCTTCTATACGCTATGTACATAGGTTAAAGCACGGCTCCTTGTTCGCAAGCCAGGACCATCTTTACCATTAAATGGTGAATAATGTTATAATAATAATAATTGGAAAATGGTCTTAGGAGGATAGGTTAGGTTAGGTTAGGTTAGGTCCAGTGACATCAAATTTAAAAATTAACTTTACTTTTTTAAACGTTTTCCTATCGTTTAAAATAGAATTGTAAAAATAATTTTTATTTTTTATCTTTAATTATTATTATTATTATTATTATTATTATTATTATTATTATTATTTATTTTGTTAATGTTTGTTTTTTATCTTGTAATTTTATTTTATTTTGGTCTCTTTAGTTATCTGCTGTGGTTAAAGAGTTGTATTTTTCAATTAGTGCATTTTTAATTTAATAGAGCGGGTTTATACAATTTTAAAATAATACAATTTAGAAATTGACACAGTAGATATTACTCATAATTTTTCTTTGAATCATTAACATATACAGGCAAAATTAAAACTGAAACTAGAATTACAGTGTTTTTCTTTAAGAGAGTTTGGAAATTTTTCGATAATCTTTTGCCCTCTTTGAAGACTTCCATTTCCTTCCTGATAGCATTTGTTTGGAAAAAAACCCTACATTTTAAGTAATGCAAAACAAGTTTAGGAATAATATTTTTAACATGATCTTCACAGCATCCTACTTGTGATGTATCTACTACTGTGTGTGTTAAACTGTCTCAACACTCAAAAAATATATTCCCCCCACAGCCCACAGATTATTTGGACACGAGAATTTGTCAGACACAACAGTTTCCACTAGTAAAAAAACATTATAAATACTTTTTGACGGATGCGTCAGGTATGTGTTACCTACTCTGGAGCCATAGTCCTTTATTATTGTTAACGTTCCAGCTAGGAGATATTCTTCTGGATTTATTACAAGATGTAAATTTTTTTGAATGGAAAATCACGAATCCTGCCCTATGGTATACTAGAAATTCTTTTACAATGCTGCATTCTTTTATCTCTGGAAACTTTATTTTCCCAGTCTGGAATGTAGTCTTTGCCATCAAATTGAACTATATTTGCTTTAATTTTATCCTCTATTTTGGACTGAATTTCTTTATTGCGTTCTTCCAATTCTCTTCCCAATAATCTCATATGATTAACAAAAGATGTTAAAGGCATTTCAGATTTGTATATACAATTTCCACCTACTGATAGAGCAAGTTTTGTGGGGATATAGATGCACTGCCGGAGGCCGGAGGCAGTGGAAAGGTGAAGCCAGACTGCTTTAAAAGCAGCGATTCACCAACGATACAATTTTATCCACAACTGGAGACTGTTTCCTAATTTTCCCTGCCAAACGATAGAGGCCGTGGGCAAGGCAAGTTACAAGCATATGCAAATGCAAGAAGTCTATTGTAGAGGGGTGGTCATCACAACTTAAGGAGCGTAGAATTCCAAAGTGCCGTTCCAGAGGATCCTGGTTGAATTTGGTAGCGATTACATAGGTGAACCCATTTTGCCACAGATACATACAAATCGCCAAAGTGCTTTCAACTGTCACTCTTAAGGACTCTAGTGTTCATTCAGAGGCAAATGTATTATTGCTCTCATTAAGAATTATTGTCCATCTGTTTAGCGTTTCATGTGCATTAGAATTTTTGTAAAGTGCTGAAGCAGGAGTTGAAGAATTTAATATATCTATCAAGCAATTCATATCCCTTGTGAATATCTCTGTTGTTTCACTGTTTTCAAAACCTTTTATAGCAACATCACGACAAAATTTAATTCCGTCTGCTACAGAATTACTAAACAACTGAAAGGCCATCTTCACATTCATGCGTTGAAATGAATTAGGATCTAAATGGGTGTGTGTTAGTTTTGGACACACTTTCATTCCAGCAAACGCAGAACAGCTGTCTATTTCAAACATTCGACGATAAAAGTTAAAGTCTATTTCTTCCCCTTTATGTAACACTTTAACTTTATCGTGGAAGTTATTTCTAATGCATTTTATGATATGTACTGCATCTGAAAATGCCCAAATTTTTCTATTTGCATCAATAGAGCACTGTATTTTACCTATTTTTCCTGAAATTCCTAAACTTTTCCACATTTTTTTATTAGACTGACTACCATCTCATGTGAATCCAATGATTCTTGATCCAGCTTGTTCTAACTGTATTATCACTTGAATCAGTATTTGTGCAATGACATCTCCTGGTGTGGCATTATGGCTTGCATAAACTACAACTGGCTGAATCCAACTGTGAAGTAATGGTACAAACATAAACACTAAAGCATGGTTTGCTAATTTATCTCTACTCCCTAATAGAGTGAAATCGCCTAAATTCACAAATCCTTCCACTTTAAAAGAGATTGAATTAAATTTTATCTCCTCCCTAAGTTTCACCTCATCAAATACAATGATCCCAGTGCGTTCATTATCATTCAGCCCATGGAAATATTGTCCAATTGCATTAAGACTATGTATGTTAACACCATAAGGGCATTTTAGACCTTTCACAAGCTTTCGTAAATGTGCCTCAGATGGAAGTGGAAGCAGATCATGTTTTAAACAATGTCTGTAACCTTTGGGAGACTTTATTCTCAGAAGAAGACTGTCTAATAAAAACTCAGCATTGTATCTCATTCCTTTCTTATTTTGCAACTGGCATTTTCTTAGCATAGTGTCAATAATCAATTTCTGTTTTCTGGAGAGAAATTGTGAATATTTTGGTGCTAATGGTGATTTCTTTGATTGCAGAATGTTCTTTTTCAAGCATCATAATTTTAGCTTTTGAAGCTTTCAACTTATTTTGTGCCCTCATTAATTTAGGCTGCTGGTTTTTAATCTTCTTCTTTAACGCAAAAATTAGTTTTGCATTTGCTTCTTTATCATCGCTTACATTGGGTGAGGACATCACACTGTCTGTTGCATTTTGCGATTCCAGAGTTTCAATATCAAAGTTCGTACGTATCATCTCTACTTCCACTCTTTTTGGGTTCATTTTTGTATTTGTGGTATCCGAGTGTCTTTTTGAAGGTGACTTCCGTCGTTTGACAGATATGAAGGCAAATTTGGAAAAATATGAGGTACTGTGCCAGGTTTCCATCTCTGCCTTGGAATTTCAGTTTTCTCACCATTAACGATAAATGGGAATAACATACGTAACAGTTACATGACAATTTACGGTCTTTTCTAGGTATCTCTTTTTCCCATTTAAAAAATTCTGCTTGATCTCTAGGCGGTCTAAAAAAGTGTTTATCCTTAGTCAGAACATTGTTGTAACCCGATTTACATCCAGGCACAAAACAAGTCTGCATTTTTCTTTCCTACCTTGCAAATAAGCCGAATAAATACAGTAACTGTTGTATTAATGCATAAACTTGCCTTACTGGTTACTTGACTCACTATTATTGAATTATTAAAAAATCTCCGGGAAAAGACAAGGAAGCGCACAACAGCAAGCAGCCATGACAGCATCAACTTTACCGGCTCAAACGACAGTGCTGCCAGTAATTCAAACGTTTTCTGCGGCGCCTGGCTCTTCTATACGCTATGCTATGTACATAGGACATGTTTGATAGCAAAAGCTTCCATGTCCAGGTTGGCTTAGTGGTTAGAGTATCGGGACGGTAACCCGAAGGTCCCTGGTTCGAGTCCAGGCCGTGGAATTTTCTTTACTGGTTTTCTCTATTTATTCATTTATTATAAGTTTATGTGTGGATGAGCTCCAATCACCTACGTTGTAAACTTTCATTAATAACTCGAAAACGAAGGATTTTCAGACATATATTTATATGAACTTTTTTTCTTGTTTTGGTGTGAGGAACCTGTCGTCAAAAAATATTTTTGAAACATCCCGTATATCAACCCCTTGCATGCCATGCCGCAATATCTCAATGGGCGGGGCTACTGACCCATCAAGCATAAAAAGGTGGGGACCCTGGTGTAAACTATTCATAAACTGCAAAAACTTTTCATGAACAACCAAAAAAACATGTTTAATTAATGAATGTTCCAACAAAAGTAGCTCTCACAATGGTAAGAAGTCGTAATATAATATTCATAACATAATACACTACCTAACAATGTACATGAGGGTTAAAAGCCTCTGTAACTTCCTCTGTTGTCCATAACTATTCAAAATTTGAATACAAACACAAGTGTCTAAAGAACATGATTTGGTTCTACAATCCACAACAACAGAATACCAATAGCCCTAATAATCCTCTCTTGTAAACAACTGTTGCTATGGATGCTTTTTGGAGCTTGTGAACCAGTGGAATTTTGATATATGTAGACTTCTATCTATGGCTGTCAATTTATTTCTTTTGACTAATTCAAGATATAATTTGCATGTCCAGGGTGTTTACAAATGAATGCACTGATTTGACAGGGCTGTGTTCAAGAAGTCATGGACTTGACAATGGAAATGTGGCAAGGCCCCATTCTGGCAAAAAATGAAGTCCACACTGTCGGTTTGCAGCTGTGGCATGAGCCAATTTTTAATTTTTAGTATGTCCAGATAGAAGTACCCTACCAGAGTTTCTTCCATAAAGAAAACCAGGCCATAAATTTTGAATTTTGAGATGGTGGGCAATTCAAACAAAAATTAAGAGATGCTTCACCACAATGCAATCATGAAATTATTTCTAAACATCCTGTCCTGAATGATTGGCATATATTCCATTAACGCATGCATGATTTGCTTGTTATCATTTTTGATTAGGAGAATTCAGTGCTGAGCAGTAGGAGAAAGCTTTGTGAAAAGTCTAATTTGGGGAAAAACAAAGAAGAAGGAAACAAACAAACAAAAAAACCAACAAAACATGCAGGCAGAAAAGGAAACGTGCAAAAAGATGTAGGTTTAATTTAAAAAATAAAATAAAATAAATAAATAAATAAATAGCATTTAAGGTTTCATTTGCACAGCACTTGCAATTCGTTTTAATATCATTAAGCATGAAATGTATTTATTATCAAATGATGACTCATACAGTCTGTCATTGTAATTTTTATAGTATGACTAGCTCTCTAAAATTTTTAAAGTAACTGCTTTAATTACACAAGTCTGCGTATTTTAATTTTTGGAAAATTGTTTTAATTTTAATGCATGATTTAATATAATTTTGATATGCCGATTTTGAAAATGAATTCAGTTTTCATCCATCATGCAAGGATTTTTCACAGAATGCAAATAAAATAAATGCGATTTTTAATAAATAAATAAATAATAATAAATAAATTGTAAAACTATTTTTTATTAACAGAATGTATTGTTGCCTTCTGGAATGGAGTAATTGCACTCTAAGGAATCCCTAAGATTAGTTGGCAAAGACTATAATACTGTCCATTTTCATTAAATGAGCATGCTGTTTTGTGAACAAATCACACGTGATAGCGCAAAATATTTTTCAAATTTAAATCAGCATGTTGAAATTAGTAAAAATCACTGAAATTTGTCTTGACAATAAATCATTGTAGGCCTGTGTAATACTGACCATTATAATAAAAATAAAGTGAACATGCCATTTAGCGAACAAACCTTACGTGATAGCGCAATAAGATTTTAAAATTTGAAATCAGCATATTCAGATTAGTAAAAATCACTGAAAATTTTCTTGAGAATAAAACCACCACAGACCTGCATTATTTCTCAAATGCTATATTTTGATTTCACAAAAGTGTATTTATTATAGAACTGACTTTGTTTCACTTTGCAATCATAAGTTGTCTAATAAAGGTCATTCCTACCTTGATGAGGCAGATGCGAAGATGATTAGCAGTACAATAAGTCATTTTAAGATAGAAAAAAAAAATAAAAACAAACAAGCATATGCATGTACTATTATTCTTACATAAGGGCAAGTGGTGAGCAAGTAAAGGGAAAACCAAGAAGTTATTAAAAATAAATCTTTCTCTAATGCTACTAGTAAATACAGTCAAAACAGAGCCAAATCAAATATTAGCTATATTTCTTTAACATTAAACAATATGATATCAGACGAGTTTAATTTATTGTGATAATTTTTTTCTTAATACAAGCACACCTTGATAACAAGTTACATTCTAAAGTCTGTAATACCCCATTCCCGCACCTACATTTGGACGCCATTTTTCTCGTTAACGGTTGAGTTTCAGACCCAAGTTAATAGGACATTTTTTCTTATTTGGCCATGGGGAGTACACATGCGAAGTTTGTGACAGGGATTCAGATTCATCCTGTATAATCGTGTCAGGGTTGAGTAATTTACGACAAAAAATGGGTCTAAATTTCCTAGGTCGACTTATAAGCGGGGCAAAAACTTTAACGACCATAAATACATAAATATACTTTAACATAACAACGAACTATAATTATACTCAACTATTATTTCTTTGTAAATAGCTATTGAATATGTAATCAATATATAGAATATGATTGATGAGTTGCTAAAAAATCCTTTATTTTATAAACTGTATATTTCATTAATTACTGGTGGTGAGATGCAAAAATTTTGAACCTAGACTTGGACGCAGGTCAATTGATTTTTTCCAGTTTTAGGGCCCAAAAATTGGGGTAGACCTATAGGAATTGGAGTTTCCTTCCTTTTAATTACTGTATAGATGCAGCATTATTAGTATCTTCCTATATAAGTACGTTATTTAAAAAAAAGAAAGCTTAATGGAAGCAAATTAATTTGTGTGTGAAGCTAGAAAAATAAACTTCAGAAAAATCAAACTTTCAATAGGTGACGGCCCAACTACTATAATTACTATGCTCTTATATTCATGAGAATTTAATTTTTTAATATCCAAATATGAAAAGTTAAAAAACATTTTTAAGATGTAAAATGGGTAACGAGAAATATAATAAATTTTTGATTTGGCTCTGTATTGTAAATCATTAATAAAAAACTACAGGTAAAACAGAAACCTGAGGTATAAAGGTATGCATGCAGGATTAATTATAAGCAGCAGTGCTAGAAGTCATCAAATTCTTTGTCATGGATTGATATCTTGGCAATATTGAAGAGATTTTTATTCTCTTCATAAACATCAAAGTGCCGGGTATCACCAGGGTTAGTTACTTTAGGAACAAGAGGTGCATGAAGCTATGTATGTGATTGGAAAGCAAAGGTGAAATTAGTATAAGAAATTTTTATTTAAATGAATAAAAAGTTTGTGCTATTAAATATCAAATAATATTAATATTATTTCAAAAGATTAAAGATATACAGGGTGAATACAAAAGTCTGAACCCCCCCTTTTATTTTTTGAACCGAAGCAGATATGTCAATTTTGATGAATCCAATGAATAGGAAGTTGTGGGTGGCCTATCCCATGGTGCACTTTTCATCATCCCAAATATGCAAATTAGGATGCATTCAAAATTTATCTCAAAAACCGTAAGGGATAGAGAAAAAAACCCAATTGCAAACTTGTTCAGCATAAAAAAACAAACAAAACAAAACAAAAATCATCCAAATCGAACCAACCAATCACCCACAATCACGTGTAGCTTTTGACCATTTCCGGAACAGTGTAGCTTGCCATCCTGGAATTGTTGAAACATTGTCTTCTGTGTGTTGAAACATGCCTTTTATTTGCTTTTCCGCATGAAAGTGAATGTGGATATGGTAATTTATGTTAATTTTTTGATTTGCATGCTTTACATGGTGGAAATATCAACATTCAGTTTTCCTTGGGCAGTGTGACTGTTTGTAAGCTACAAACAGTTCACCACATGATTGTGGGTGATTGGTTGGTCCGATTTGGATGATTTTTTTTTGTTTTGTTTGTTTTTTTATGCTGAACAAGTTTGCAATTGCGTTTTTTTCTCTATCCCTTACTGTTTTTTGAGATAAATTTTGAATGCGTCCTAATTTGCATATTTGGGATGATGAAAAGTGCACCATGGGATAGGCCACCCACAACTTCCTATTCATTGGATTCATCAAAATTGACATAGCTGCTTCGGTTCAAAAAATAAAAGGGGGGTTCAGACTTTTGTATCCACCCTATATACATATCCACTTTAATTATCCTAGTATTAAAAATACAAAATGTATTATATAATATTAGAGTAAGTTGGAAGCTAGAATTCTACTGCAGCTGGCAATTTAGAGAGCATCTGTTGTAGACTGACCATATAAGCAAAGGGATATATAGTAAGGGTGTCGTCTCCTATACAAGTAGGCTTATAGGAATTTTGTTTTCTTCACAGAACGCTGCGAGCGCTGATGTCGCCACTGTAGCTCGCTGATTGGGTCTTTAATTTCCATGGAAACATGATGCAATCATTAAATTTACGAGAAATGCTTTAGCACGTGGAGTAAAACAATTAACCCTTTTGTTAGGGTTAAAAGGAGCTAGGAACCATAAAAATGTTTGTAATTTTAAAAATGTTTTACATTTTGTTTTATTAACTTTTTTTTATTATTAAAAGTAAATAAAGAATGGTCTGTGAGGCTTTTTACATGCCAAACCTAAGATGTTTAAATTATTGATGAAAATAGGAAAGAAACTTTTTTTATGTGTTATAACATAAGCTCGTTTTCCATTAATTAATTTATGGAAAGCAAAAGCATATTCTTTCTTGAATATGAGAAAACAAAAATGCCATTTTCAATACATTTCAATTCAGTAAAAACCGGCAATTTTTTGTAATACAGGTTAAGAAAATTAGGGTATAACTGCTAGGTGCTAAGGACATCACGACTGGATTGGTTTCCTGCAGTAAACACACACAGAAATAAAACAAATTACCGTAATTATCAGCAAAATTTGCAAATAAAATTTACCGAACGCAAACAACGTGCATGAAAATGAAAGCGGTAGAGACTGAACGTGTCATGAACGTGCCATGAACGTGTCAGGCGTGAGCACTTGGCAACTCATTGTTATGTGAAAAACGGACACAACAATGGACACCATTTCACCTTTCACTTATTGAGTGGCAACATCAGCGCTCCCAGCGTTCTGTGAAGATAACAAAAATTCCTACCAACTGCTGCCATAGAAGACGATACCCTTACTATATCCCTTTGCCATATAAGCTACCAGTAATTACTATGCTCTTATATCCATCAGGCACGACTGGTAAGGCAGTCAGCAGATTCAAATTCCAGTAAAAAAAAAAAAAAAAAGAATGAATCACTGTTCATTACTGTAAACATGTATTATTAAAACTAGAAATTAACTCACAAGCAGATGCAAATGCCTCTTTTTCCATAATGAGAAACATCTCTTAATAACTTCCTTAATTTTTAGGATTACTGAATAATTTGAATACAGCATATAATACTGAAAAGTGTTATACAGTATATAGAGAAAAACATGAACAGTTATGTAAGGAAAATAAAGTGTCAGGAAAAAAAACTGCTCTCTTCTCTAAACAGCATAATTTATGGTCTGAGATAAAAATGACTTATATGATCCTGCTTTTCTCTAATAAATTGCCACTACTCGAAGAGAAGTGAAAAAAACTGAAGAAAATTTTTCAAACATTTCTTATAATCTGCAGATCCAATTTTGAGCCCTGACCTATTTTACTGAGTCAATTCAGAAAATTAGAATAAGTCATTGCTTAGACAATCATGGACAAATGCTTAGCGTGGGAAGAAGCAAGGGAAAAGCATGGGTTGCTATAACAACCACATACATGCTTCATCAGGGAGCTCGTGTGCAGAAACATTGTGATACGGGGGTTCAAGATCCAATCTCCAGACTATAATTACTGTGTACAAATGGGAAGAAAATGTTCTGTGATCTGGAGTGCTGACTTTAGTTGTTTGAAGAATTTTCTTCAGCTTTCTTCACTTCTTTTTGTGCATGACTCTTTTCATAAGTTTATTTGATGGTTAAGGAGAAGAAGGATTCCCAACTTGGGCCCTGCTCTGCAGTTCGTGTGACTTCATGGAAGTCCATATGGACACAATGTAACAGCTTGGTGGCTCAAAGTCTGTGATGGCTCAATTGGCCAGAGCAGCCACAGTGCAAGTTGTGATCTCTTGTTTGAGTCCAAGCTTTTCTACACTGTAATTATGAAACTACCACTACATTTTTCAACATGTGAATTTATTGAAACCATCTATAAAATGACAAAGTCTAAAAAAGAGACTGTAATTCCAACATATTAATATAAACAGTTTGTAATAGACATGTATTAACTATATCTCTCAATTAGAAAAAAATATATAAATAAATAAGTGAGAAGTCTTTTGTCATTTTGTGATGAAGTCTTAACAATTATGCACAACCGTAAATAAGGCCAGAACAAATATGGATGAGGAAGATAATTATGCAGTGGGCGCCGCTTAATGTTATCATTTTTGTTTGGTACGGAACGATTATATCTAAATACATAGAAAATACGTCGTTTATTGTGATCAAAACATTGGATATTATTATCAAATTTTTCCCTAAATTGATCTATTTGTATATGCGCAATCCCCTAAAAATTGCAAATGGAGATGGCTGAAATTGTTGGAGTCAATCAAAGGAATCATATAAGAGGCTGAACCACAAGATTCTTTTGCTTGTTGCTTACTGCACTGCATGTGTTGTGAATGCTTCATTAAAAAACATCCGAGTTGTATTCTTACCAGCAAATACGATATCGTTAATACAGCCATGTGACCAGGGCATTATAAAAGCAGTAAAAGCTCACCCTCGCCAAGAAATGCATTCAAGAATTTTATGCAATATGTAAGGTTAGGAAAATTTAAGTGCAAATGAGTTGGCAAAAAATAAACATTCTGGATGCTTTGCATCTTTAACAAAGTCATAGTAACAAGTTTCAGGCATAACCATTCAAATGGTTTTAAGTATAGTGGATTTGCAAAAACTGCTCATGAAATAGAAATCATTGTTGAGCAACCAGAAGATATGATAATAATTGATGAAGATATGGATGCCACAGATAGGGTTCCTGAAGACAAAATCTGCAAAATTATTACCTCCAGAGAGTCTTCATTGAAGAGCAGAATGAGCAGTCAGAGTGGAAAAGCAATGTTCTATTCCCCGATTGCTATTGAAATGCACAAAACTCTTGGATGTTTTACGAAAAGGAGTTTATCATTTGGCAGAAGACTTTACATGGCACTATCAATATGAAAGAGATATTGATGATCTCCTGATGAAAACCAGCAGGCAATCAACAATTAAGGACTTTTTTTTTTAGTTTTGTATATGTAATTCTTTCAAGATACAGTAAATAAAGAAATTTTTTAATGTACTATACAGTATTAGAGTATTCTTATTTACTGTCTCTTTATTTCAACTTCCATTATTGTTATCAATTTGGCTTGGTCCCAAAGTGATCACATTAATTAAGTGGTGCCCACTGTATTAGTAATCCTATGCATTTTATAATCAAAGAAGAATACTAAACTATTATTTCTGAATTTACCATATAGGAAATTGAAATTGCAATTTCCTTTAGAAGGGGAGTGAAATTGGTCTTGTAAAGATCAGAAATTAGAGAATTAAAGTTATGAGAAAACATCTTATTTTAATATTAATTATTTTATATTATGAGAAAAAAAAAATGAGAACACATATTATTGCCTGAATGCTAGAACCACCTATCTGCAAAATAAATAAATAAATAAAAAAAAAAAAAAAAAAAAATGCCTTTTCAGTATCTTAAAATTCAGGGTTAGGCTAGGATCACACTTGTGTAAAATGAGTCCATATACACCATCCATATTGAAAATCCGTAAAAACATTACAGATGCAGATGGAGGCAACCGAAAACGTCTTTAAAATCGAGATGAATTCTTTATAGAGTGACTCTAAGGAGCACGGATACTGAAGTGGTGAAGGCTCTTACCCACTTGTATTCGTTTTGACTTGCGTCATTTATAAATTTCCACCACCGTTTCAGTGTCACAACGCTTATTTTGCACTTATGCCAAAAATAAAATGAGATTTCTCAAAAGAAAAATTATAAAAAAATGCAATAGTGTTCAGTTATTATCATGAATTATCATGCAAACTAGCCAATTATGATAAACTAAGAGGAATAAATAAACAAACATAAATAGAGGCATAAGAGTTTTGGATCAGTGCTACAGATAATTGTACACAAAAAAAAAAGGTCAAGCTTCTGTTCAAACATCCCTAACTAGTTTTTAAAATAAAGATTACAAAATAAGCTTTTTGGATATGTTTTTTTCCTTATACAGACATAAACGTGTATTTGCATTACTATACATGGGTTTTGGTCAGATGAGTATTCAAATACAATTTTTTATAAACACATATGTTGTTACAGCAAACGATGTTTCGACATACATCACATTTTGCGAGAACCAATTAGTGACGTAAGTCAGGGTCTTACTGTACTTGGTGGTCTTTGAATTTTTTTTTTTTTTTTTTTTGGTTTTTTTTTTTTTTTTACATAATGCGGATCGTTTTTTTTTTACTAGTGTGAATTCCGGCCTTAAAGAGCAATTCAGCCAGAACTAATTTTTTTTTTTTTAATAATTTTTTCATTATAAAAGGTAACAAAAACTTGTACTTAATTTTTTTTACTTAATCAAGGAAAAGGGATAAAGAGTGCAATCGATCAATAAAAAGTGAATTTTAAATAGTACAGCCCAGGATTCGTGAACCTGAAAAAATGCTAACTTTTTAAACTCTTATTGAGTTGCATCTGATGACAGTTTTAGTCTGGTGGCATTTTTAACTTCGGCCCATGATGATGGTGATTGCACTTGAACATGTCAGCTTTAAATAAATTACTGCATTGGCTTTACTAACCCTTTTCCTCATTTCATTTATAAGTGCTGCCAATTATTCAGAAACTATAAATTAGGAGGTAGCTGATTTTAGTGTTGAGGTGACTATTAACATAATTCTTTGCATAGAGACTTATAATACGAGAGTCCATGGATGTTTTAAAAGATAAATAAAAATATGATTTGTCATTAAAAATTTTTAAGACCAATTGCAAATCTTTGAACTGTATTTTACTGGCTTTATTTTTTATTTTTTTTTATTAACAATTTAAAAGAAAAAGCTTTTCTCTTGGATTCATATATTTTTTATATTTTTAATAATTTGCACATAGCTTTGGTGGCGTTGATATTTTTCTGCTAAGGTTTATTATAATTCAGTGCTAAAAGACACCGATTTTTTAAACTTAATTTTTTTTCTTATGATTTGGATAAAGTTTAGGCCATTTTTTTTTTCTTTTATTTCTCCTCCAAAAAGTAATGAGTAATAATAGCTATAGAAGAAAACAAGGTTATAAGACTATGCTAATATTTAGACTGTACTAAAAATTTTATGCTTAATGTTTAAAAAATCCTTAAGAACAATTATCATGTAACAAGATCAACACAAGAAGCAATTAAAAAAAAAAGTTCTCACATAAAAGTTTTAACAAATATTTACCTTTTTCTGATAAATTGCAATCCAGTCTGTAGTGGCAAACCACTTATGATTTTTAATATCATTCACTCCGTTCTTTAAGTTGCCGTAGCGCTTGGTGAGGTCCACCTGAAGCAGGTTCCGTAGAAGATCCTTCAAATCGGAACTAAAGTGGGAAGGAAAGCGTACCTATTGCAAAATAAAAAATAATAATAAATAAATAATTAAATACAAAACTTAAAAACGGATATTCTTTTTCAAACTTGCTTATAGATTATCATTTTGTCAAAACTCCACACAATTTTAAATGATATTTATCAGTTTTCTCCCAGGCCCTTTTGAAGAGGCATGCCACCCAGGTGGTTCAAAAAATTTAAATCCAAAGATATAAATCTTAAAGATACGAGTCTTGGAAAATGATAATGAAGCTAACATCACGAGAACTAAGATCCAGGCTTGGAATTGATCATCAACTATTTGTGAACATTTAAAGGAAATTGGTAAAGTGTGCAACAGAAGACAACTAAGCACAATGTTTGTCCATTTGTTTCTCACTCATTTTGCTGGATAAAACCAACCCTTTCCTACATTCAATTATGATGTGTGACGAGAAGTGGATCTTGTATGGCAAAAATTCCCTACGTTCAGGACAATGGGTAGACCGTGATGCTCCTCCATTCCAAGAAAGTTATGTTAACTGTTTGTGGTCAGTGGCTGGAATTTCTTAACCATACCCTTTACAGCTCAGGTGTACTGCCAGCAACTTGATGCTTTTCACCAGAAACTTTGCAAAAATCACCCTTCACTGTAAACAGGAAAGGGCCTGCTCTCCTTCATGACCATGCTCAACCTCATACGAGGGACGGTCATAAAGTCATTACAATCAACATGAAAGAATGATCGCTTTTGAAAATGTCTGGTGCCACTTTTCGCTATACTCACCAGACTTTCACCAATGCACTATCATTTTTTTCTGGCCTTGGGCAATTTTCTTCTCAAAAATTGAACAAAAAACTGTGGAATGGAACAACCAAAAAAAAGGGGGAGGCCTCTAATCCATAAGGAGAGTTCTCCTTGTGGATTAGAGGTTCTCCCCTTTATGGTTGAATTTTCTTCTCAAAAAATGTTTTCAAAATCAGAATGATCTTGAAATTGCTTTCAATGAGTTCACCTCCTCACAAAAGCAAAATTTCCTTAAATCAGGAATTGAAAAGCTTCCTAGGCAATGGGAGGTGGTTATTTTTACCAATGATAGATCTTATTTCTAATGCATTAAAAAATATTTTGTTTGCCATTATCACTGCTCTAAACTCAAACGTGCTAAACGGACATTCCTTTTCCCCAACCTGATAGTTTCTGAACCACCCAATTTGCAAACTAGGTGAAAAAGAACTAAATTTGATAGTAAAAGAGTAATTTCAACTTCGACTAAAATGGTTCTATGCAAGGAAGAACTAATAAGAAAATAAAAATGATAAAATACAAACGATTTTGTATTTGTCACACCCCACCTGGCTCGCAGAATGTTAACACCTATTATTAAGCTAAAACTGTTTTTGGTAATGTCACAAAACATTATTTTTATGGATTCTATCAAGTACTTCACAAGAATGTTATTATAAACATGATAAACATAGAATATAAGGTAAGCATAAAAATACCCGCTTTAAAAAATTAAGAAAAAAATTTCATTACACTAATATAAAATAAAAGCTTACCTTTCCTGAGACTATCTTCTCATAAATTTGTATAGGTTGGTCAGCAAAGAAAGGGGGATAGCCAGCAGCCATTTCATATACTAAAACTCCCAAAGCCCACCAGTCCACAGCTTTATTATAACCCTAAAATTAAAGCGATAAAATTAACATAGAATTTAAATTAATTTTAAAAGTAGTAAATCCATTTAACGTACTTTGCTGAGAATGATTTCAGGTGCTAAATACTCTGGAGTGCCACACAAAGTCCATGTTCTTCCTTTGACTTGTTTGGCAAATCCAAAATCTGTTACCTATTAGAAATTACAATGTTCAAAAAGAATTTAAAAAAAAATGCAAAAGTTTCTGCAATCAGTTATAATCATTTTTATATACCACTAATCTGATTTTGTATTTATAATTATCTGCATGTGTAATACACACAAAATATGACAGTTTTATCTTATTCAAAGAATAACAACATTTTTTAAATATATAAACAGAAGACGTGTGGGTTTCTATTACAAAAACCCATAAATTCTATACCACTGAATAAATTGCTTAACTATACTGATGATATTTGCTAGCTCCACTGCAGATCAGAGACAGATTACATCATCCTTATTTTAATGAACATTATTAGTTTATGGTAACCAAATTTATAAACCAAAAAAATAAAAAATAATAAATAAATAAAAAAAAGTGGATCACTCATAGAAACTTCAAACTTGTTAAAAAAAAAAAAAATACCTCTTGTTCTCAATTCATGCCAACAGGTTATTTACATATTGACTATGTTTACTTATATATTTTTTATGACTGAAAAAACAGGATAGCTTGTCATTCTAGTTCACTTTTAAAAAATAAAAAAAAAAATGAAATGCATACAATACCATGCAATAATAATTACTCCCATTGACTAGTTACTTTTTGTTTTAATCAAGGGTTCTTTAGAACCAGGTGGCTAGACTACACAGAGAAACTAGGTTTTGAGTTACTTGGATATTACCATTGAAGACATGCGCTTGATGGCAGATTACAAGTGCCGGAGATCCTCTATAGGGCTGCTGCCCCCGCAACCCTAACAGATAAGTGGGTTTGAAAAGTAAGAAAATAAGTAAGTACAGGGTCTTTATAATTAAAGTTCCATTTTGACATGGCCATAAAAAAAAACTACTGTACCAAAAGCTATAATACTTGGTAATATTATACAAGAGGGCATGGGAAGTTCATACCCACCAAAAAAAAAAATTAGTTCAAAAGGCCACCACCAGCATGGAATGGCGCTCTATGCAATATTCGTATACGAAATTAGACACGAAGACACAGGTTAACAAGTCTTTAATCGTTACTAAAATTAGTTACATGTTGAATGTGGCCTCCACCATTTACTGAAAGCATGTTGAATGTGTCTTCGTGTCTAATTTCGTATACAAATATTGCATAGAGCGCCATTCCATGCTGGTGGTGACCTTTTGAACTAATTTTTTTTTTGGTGGGTATGAACTTCCCATGCCCTCTTGTATAATATTACCAAGTATTATAGCTTTTGGTCCAGTAGTTTTTTTTTTATGGTCATGTCAAAATGGAACTTTAATTATAAAGACCCTGTATATAATCGCCATTATTAGACATGAACATGCCAAAATTGGACACAGAATGGTAAGGGTGTTTTGGATAGAGACTATCCTTGTCAAAGCTAAATAATAAAATGAACATGCCCAAATGACCATTAGACCCAAAGAAACTTTATGTGTAAAGAAATCTGCAGTGGAATCTTTCACATTTCTATCAAAAATGAAATTGTACATGAATCTGTATAGACACAAATCTAATGAATACGAGAGTCGGTTATTTCCTAACTCACAGAAGTTATTAAGTTGATATCTGTCCAATTACTCAACAAGACAGCAGCATCTTATTAGTATGTGGTTTGGCTAGTGTTCTGGGGAACAATTTGTTTTCTTTCTAGTCTTATATACAAGAATTTTAAAAGGAGAGATTTTGATTTTAAGGAGGAAAGTTCTACTATATGCTTTATAATTTTCTATACTTTTATCTTCAATTCTCCACAAATTGAAAGGATCAAACTCCCCCAACTCCCGGGATAGCTTTGCTTATTATGGGCAATGTAATAATTGAATAGCTAAGTGGAAATGGGCTTGATAACATTCCAATTTGCCTTATTTTCAGCAAAACAAATTGTAGAAAATATTAAAAATAGACAATTGTATGCCTAATCAATAAGCATTCAACCCTGTGGCAAGGAGAAATGACCATTAGTCAATTTATTAATAATTAAAAGTTCTTTAGTGTTATCTTAGTGTTTGGAATCTTATTTGTAATCCCCCATTAAATCCCCCTTTTCACAATTATCAAGAACAAAGAATTTTGGATCCAACCATACAATGCTTCTCTAAGTCTTACCCATACAATGCATCTACTATATCTTGGCGTGTGAGCCAATGCGTTGACATGGGTGATGAGATAGGATTAACTTGTAGGTCACCTTTAATTCACAGTTACCTAACTCAGCTCGTTTTGTATCTGCAAATTATATTAGACACTATTTTAACTTTTAAGAATTTTACTTAATTTTGGAAATCTAAATCTATTAAAATTGAATTTTTTTTATATTTCAATGCTGGCAGGTTGAGGCTAGCGCCTCATGTTTGGTTGAATTGAACTGTGACGTTTATCACTGAGACAAGGTCATACAAATGCCGTATGTGATTGGGTATTAGCTTGTTGAAAACCCTAGGTACCGCGAAGGAAAGGCAGTGCAATGGACGATAGTTGCAGGAGAACAAGTTCTGTTGTCAGACTATGTAGCGTGTGACTGTTTAGAGCAAGCTGTGTCCAGACACATCTGCAAAAGTTTGATTGTTTGCATATCTGGTTGAAAGGTATTTGCATGTGAATTTTTGTTATGATAATTCATTTTTTTAAAGGCTCTATTTTGAATGTAATCAAATATCTCTTTCATAGGAATAAATTCTATCTCTGCGATTCAAATTAGACCTGCATAGAGGATCGTTAAATTTAGACAAATAGACTCATGGAGCCTCTTTAACACAGATCCTGGTTTTATTTCCTTCAGTGTCTATATCTGTACAATTTACACCAAAATCAGTCTGTGAGTCAGGATTTTATCGTTATGTTAGACTAATTAAGCCATGATTGTAAAAGTGTACATTGAGCATCAAAGCTATGATTCTAATATTGCTATCTCAAACAGTTAAAAATTTTTTACATGTACATTGTATATAATGCAATTACAGTTTTTGATTGCAAAATTTATTAAACTGAAAATTTAAGAATGCAGTCACTTATAAATATTAGTCAAAAATAATCATTAGCTACCACAACAATAATCTATTACTTTAACTTCATCACATTTTTTTTTACCGAAACTCTAAATAAAAATACCCAACACCTCTTAATGTGTATTTAAATGAATCATAGAGCTATTGCCATTATGTTATTTATTTAGGTCATCCTTGCTGAAAGTACGAGAGGCAGCTGAAAAATAATGCACGGTTGCATGCAATGTGAGAATAGAACACAATACAGAATGGTGCATGCTGCATGTAGTAGCTACATTCATCCATTACAGACATGCCACGATGCAATGAATTCAGTTCATTCATTTTTTTCAGTAGCCACGATCATGGCTTAATAGTCACTAACAGTATAAACAAAAAATGATGAAATCATTGGCATTGTTATGTTTATAAATCTACTCGTGGTCAAAATAGAGAAACAGCAAGGAGCACCTAACCTGGGCAGCAGATGGCAATACTATCTCAACCATCCCATAGAGATAGCATTTATTTTGAATCTGTTATCTACTATATTTTTTTAAATGCCAGTTTTTATGTTTATTCAAACTTTTATCTGAGCACTCAAATGGTTAAAATCTTAATAATTCAGATTGATACTAATGATTATCAAAGTTAAACTTGAAACTGTTACCGTTACTCAGAAGAAATGATCTATTCAAAATATCTTATTTTTATAATTTTCTAAAATGGCTAATTTTTACAGGGCAGGAATGCAGTTAAACAGATTCAGCAATTCCTTGATAGCTGTTTACTTCATATTAAACATCAGAATTGAGTTTTTAAAATAAAATTGGGTCTCCAAGTGTGGGGCTTACCTAGTTCATCTTATTAGCAAAAAGGGGAGGGCTCTATCAAGACAAAAAAAAAAAAAAAAAATGAAAGATCATCATGAAACGTAGCAGTGGAAAAACAAAGGGCCATCTTATTGATTTTTTCTGGTCTCTTGCCACATTGAAATGCAATTGCATGCAGAATTCATTAAAGTAAAAATTCTGCTTTAGCTATGTTACATTTTAATAAAATACTGTAAAAAAATATTTTCAGTTCTAAATAAATAAAATTAGCATTGATAAATTTTAATATGTAATATTAAAATAATAATAATAATAATTTCTCAAGTAAAGTAACAGTATTTCAAATAAAGAAAAATAAATTTCATCATCTCTAATAAAAACTATGAAATGAAATAAAGCATAGAAATTTTAAAAAAAAATGCATAAAAATTAAAAGTAAAAAGTTTTAAAGTAATCTTTAAAATTTTGTACAGACTCCTAAAGAATACACAGGTACTAATTCTTCAAATATGCAAATAAAACTACCTAAGGGCTGTATATTACAGAGACCTCTGTGTTGTCTTTTAGTCCAAGACAAAAACTACCTCTCTGGGCTAAAGCCCACAAAAGCTCTTCAAACCAGTGCC
>JAHWFO010092549.1:2695056-2705808 GCA_023313115.1 Rhysida immarginata
CCCCCCCCCCCCCCCCTCCAAGAACTCTGTAGACTAAAGCCTACCAGAAGGTATGGATTCAGGCAAATTCAGATAATTATCCACAAATATAAAAAAATAAAAATTTATGATGTCTCAATAAATAATGTTTATTTGATTACATTTTACAGAAATGTAAATTGCATGTGCAGGATTATGATTGGCTTTTTTAGTGTTTTATCAAGAACAGATGAAGGTAGGTTTTATCTTTTTACAAATTTTAACGAATCTTCTTCCATATACAGTGCTCCCTCTATATAACGCCAAATTTATAATGGCAAGTCCATATAACAAATTTTTTTTTACCCAAAAATAACAACCGCAGACTCATTCATGTCGTTATAATTTGGAGTTAAGTACAGTCCCATTATATAGAGAGAGCACTGTACGTGAATTTTATATCCATTTTCAACAAATTGTCTTTTTTTTATTGCAAAACCAAAGAGCAAGTTGATTGAAATTTAGTAGTTTTCATACCAAAAGTAAATTATTTGTATATTTTAAAATAGTAGTAAAATAGCATTAACCTTTTTTATGTAAAGATTCAATAGCCTAGTATTTTCTTCTATGTCTTCAAAAATCAGGGAAGTAAATTAAAGATAACCTTACATTGACAACTTTACTTTCTCCAATAAAAAAGTTAAATCAGAAATTACCTTCAGATATCCAGTGCTGTCTATGAGCAAGTTCTCTGGTTTTAAATCTCTATATATAAGATTTAAGGAATGCAGATATTCAAATGCCAGCACAATCTGGGCAGCATAAAATCTAGAGTGTGGTTCACTGAAATGAGAGAAATTTTTGTTTTCTAAGCTTATTTAATACAAGTGATTCTTAAATTTATACAAGTGATTCTTAAATAATGCCCCATATTCTTTTTCTCAGCCAATAATTTTCTTAATGCTGCAGCTTTCAAGTTTCCTGTGTTTATGTGCAGAATTGCACAGAATTCCAACAGACAGCTTGCATTTTTGGACAACTCCCTTTATAAACGAGCTGTAATTGCATTTTTGGCTATGGCGAAAGAAATTGTGGTGATCATTCATTAATGTTTGTGGAATTCTGCAGTTGATAGGAGAACTGTTGTTGGTTGCTTGCATCCGAGACAGTGCAAATCAACAGTGTTCAGGATATCCTGCCACAATTACTAACCTAGATTTTAAGAAATCTAGGCATTAAGCACACAGACTTACACATCACAAATCAACAGATGTTTCTACAGCTTTCAGCAAGCAATGGAAGTGTAATTGCAATTACTTATTGTTTTTAAATATTTGCGTAATTTGGAATTCCTTTACAACTAGCCACAGAAAACAAAGGTAATAGGCCCCAAGAGTTTGCAGAAACTTAGAATGCATAGTATTCATAATTTTAAGGCTGATCTAAGGGGTAGAACTCGAGGCACACTGCCCAGAAAGCCCTAAGTGAAGGGTCGCGGCTAGTTTCCAGTGCTGAGGATATCTATTCAAAGAAAAATAATTTTGCCAAATTGCGAAGCATTTGATGCCTAGAGAGAGACCCGGAACCTGGGTGCACCATTTTAAACTAGAGACGGAAAGGCAGTCAATGAAGTGGCACAAAGAAGAAATTCGAGACAGCCCTCAAGTAAACAAGTTATGATCAGTCTTTTGGAACATTTGACAGGATGATTCTTATGACTTGTGATGCTAAGAGATGAGCCAATTAATTTCGATATGTACAACAAGACCCAGACAAAACTTGACCAGTACATTCACTGACAAGGGGAGTACACGAACATGTACCTCACAGATTCTCACCAAATTGGAGTATGTTGCTCATCTAAAGCTACTGTTGATGATTACTAAATTTTATTTCTTTCAAAATAAACCAAGAAAATGAAAAAATTTGAGCACATATAGCCATACAAAGTCTCCATTGTTAAAGCGGGGTGTATATATATTAAACAGGGTGTCTACCAACCGGGAATTGTCAGGGAATTTTAAGTCTCTGGAAAACCGGGAAATATCAGGGAATTTTTATTTTCAACGTAAAAGTCAGGGAAATTCTTGTGCCTTTTCAACACCTGTTTTAATTAAAATTGGACCCCCAAAAAGCTTTCACAGCACATGTTTAGATCGACATCGTGACTTTTATTATATTTTATCTTTAAGCTTTCACGATTTAAATGATTGTCAGAGGGGTGGGGGCAAAACCTACGTGATTTAAACATAATTCTAGAAACGACAAAGCAGAGCCCTCTAACAGGGAATAGGGAGAACATTCTCCCTATTCCCTGCCTCTAACGTCAGTACAAAACTTAACGAGATTATTCATGGCCCACTCTTATCTTGGATCATTCTGCCAATTAACCCTGCTAAAAAACCAAAGTATTCAAAAATTCTAATTTTCCTGTAAGTAACTAACGGAAATAATTTTTTCGGAAGAAAATAAACTTTATGGTTAAATCATTAACACATAAACTACCACATTTTGTTACACTTAGGACTTGTTAGGTTTGTAATCTTGTGCAAACTTAGGGCGTAGTTGTACTTAACAGTGGATTCATGTATTCATTTGTAATTTTATCAGCAAGCTGCAACATCTGCAAGAAATTACAGTAAAATTTGTGAGAGGAAGAAGGATATAAGATGTCAAGTAAGAAGTGTTTATTTAATATGGACTGGACAGTTTCCGAACTGTACCCCACGATTGCACCGTGGATTCGGCCGGCGCGTGAGAATTCTAATGCTGCATCTTGTTTACTTTGTGGAGGCAGTTTTTCTTTAAGTAACATGGGCTTATCGGCTGTTCGAAGCCACATGGACGGAAAAAAACATAAGAAGGCAGTGGAAGCACAATCAGCTTCTGTCAGTATGAAAACTTTTTTTAACTCCGGCAGACGGTGCACCTGTTGCAAACGCTACTGCATCAAATATGGGAGAATCAAGTTGTGCAAATTCCTCCACCGCAGTTTGCAATGCAATTTCGAGCTCGCAGTCCAACCTAAATCAGTTTGTACTCCGTGAGAAAATCTTTTGGGCTGAAGCCCTTTGGTGTATGAGCTGCATCGTCTATCACATCAGTCAGCGTGGAGGTGCTGCTTGTGTTGAAACCATGCGTCTGATGTAGGTCATCTCCAGTCTATATTTATTTATTTATGCGTCTGATGTTTCCAGAAAGCACAATTGCATTGAAAACGCAACTAGGAAAGGATAAAATTGCATACATTGTAACTTACGGATTTGCGCCCTATTTTCGCAATGTATTGATAAGTGAAATAGTTGAAAGTGACTATTATGTAATTTGTTTCGATGAATGTTTGAACAAAGTGACGAATAGTCAACAAATGGACATTTTGTGAGATATTGGAATTCGGATCAAGTTTGTTCCAGATACCTGATGTCAGTATTTTTGTCTCATTCGACTGCTAAGGATATTCAAAACCGCAACAGCAGAATTACCACCGAATAAACTTTTGCAAATTTTTATGGATGGCCCAAATGTGAACCATGCTTTTTTCTCTGCTGCATGTAAGGAGCTAGAGAAAGAGACAGGTAGGCATCTCCTTGTTATTGGAACTTATGGGCTGCATGTTGTTCATGGTGCATTTAAGGCTGCTGTAGCAGCTACAGGATAGAATATTATTGAATTTCTTAGGGCTTGCTATAATTTGTTTAAAAATATTCCAGCTCGACATGCTGATTATGTTATGTGGACAGGTTCCAAGTTTTGTGCAGTTCGCTGGTTAGAAACTGTATCTGTTATTGAAAGAGTTTTGCAAATTATTCCATTTTAAAAAACCTACATTGAAGAGGCAAAGAGATGCAAGAAAGTTCCAATTTGTGCTAGTTTTTCAACAGTTAATGATGCAATACAAGATACACTTTACACTTTTGCCAGTGATATTAACTTTTGTGCTATCTCTTGCTGTCGAACTTCACCCATTTTTAATAAAGTTTCAAAGCAATTCCCCCATGGCACCCCTTTTACATGATGCTTTCCGGCATCTTTTGATTACCCTGATGAAACCTGTAGCCCAAACTCCAGTGCTAGAAAAAAATCAGACTGATTCTGGACTCCTTAAACTTGCATTTACTGATGACAATCTGATAAGTGTACAAGATTTCAGTTGAACCTCACAACATCAGCTGAACTAAAAGTGTTCAAAAGTGAGTAATCTGCAAATTTTAAAATTAAAACAGAGCTGCAGATCTTGTATCATAAAATGCATTAAAAAGATTACTGAAAGATCTCCATTAAAGTATGACCTTACGCATGGTATTTCTTACTTCTCACCAGGTGTTGCTTTAGATAGGAAAAGCCGTGTTTTTTGCCACATTAGAAATCCTGATCGAGAAAAGCTGGCTGACTGGCACAGAAGCTGAAGAAGCACAGAGAGAATATGAGAGGCTTGTTGGAATGCCTGAAGTAAAATGTGTATTAATGATGCTCTCGAAAAAGATGAACATCTGGATGTCTTGTGGTCAAGAATATGCAAGGCATACAAAGCAAATAATTCCTTAATCAAACTCATGTGTCTTGTTTTTATTTTATCACATGGCAATGCTTCCATGGAGCAATCATTTTCTATTAATAAGCAAATACTACTTGAAAATTTGCACGAGTATTCGCTTGTTGCACAGCGATTAGTTTACGATAGTGTTCATGCTTTTGGTGGTTTGTATAAAGTGACACAGACTAAGTCATTATTAAGCAATTTGAGGAATGCTAGTGGCAGGTGGAAAGCTGCTCTAGGAAAATAAAAGAGCTCAACAATCTGGGTAAGAACTTATTGTCCTTCAGAAAAAACGAAAAGCAGCAGAGATTCTTAAGTTGAAGAAGAAACGATAGCGAGTACTTGAAGCCCAGAGAAATGCCGAGGAGATTTCTTTAGAAATCCAAAAACTGGAAAAATAGAAAACTATTTTTTAATAATTTATATTTTTAATGTTATCATATTTATTATTTTAGAAGATATTGTAACAGTGCTTAATTATTAAAATATTTTTTTTTGCCTAGTAATTGTTACCATAATGTAAAAAATTGCCATAATGTATTAAAGCTTTATGTTGGGATAATTATTTCTTATTTACTTAACAATAATTTGAGCTTTATTCATGATCTGCAATTTGGTCAGGGAAAAGTCAGGGAATTTTTTTGGACTAACTTTGATAGACACCCTGTTAAAGCGCTCCTAATTTTCTTCCAATACTCAATTGTATTGACCAAGAATTCCGTGTACATCCCTTGTGAGTTCATCTTCACAAGAATTCAGCAGACCAAGGAACATCCTCACATAAATCTGAAAACCTGAGCATCAACTACCAAATTAGGTCAGGCTGTGCTTGTCCATCCTCTGCTAATATCCCAACCTGGCATCCTCAGATTTTCATAATTTTTCATCCACTTTTGATGGGATAAAGATGCACAGCATGGGAGATGATGATCCATGCAGTAAAGATATAGCTATGTGAAACAGGATAAGAACTGGTACAGGAAGGCATGCATACACTTGTTCTGCACTTGTGTAGGGCTGGAAAAATTGATGGGATTTATGGTAAAAGAGTAGTATGTTTGAAGGAACTATTCATTTATATTGTGAATAATTGTGGATAACTGAAGATCTAAGGAAGTTTAAAATCTCAATTCACGAAGGAGAATAGAAACGCATATGGGTGAACATTTCAGAAATAGACTTAAACCTGTAGCTATTAAACAGAAACTCAAATGGAAAAGCTAACAAAGATAATAATAGACCTGATAATAATAAAGTTAGGAGTCATGATTTGTAGACCTTTCCTAGAGGTGATAAAAGATCTAATTGGTAGATCAGTCTTTTACTCACCTTAGGCATGTAACCAGGCAAGGCACAGAACAAGCAGAGGAACAAAATCAGAGCAAATAATAAATAAGCATGACATTAAAATAATGAAATGGCTAATAAATAGAACGCAGCGTAAATAGAAAAGCCCATTCATTAACTAAAGACCAGAACGGTACTGGATTACTTGATGGATTCTCTTTTGGAAAGCTCTTAAGGTTTTTTTTATGCTTCTTTGATTTATAATGGTAAGTTTAGATATATAGAAGTTTAGAGATTTCTAATATAATGGTAATCAGCACATTAAAGCATCCCAAGATTGAAATTTGCGGATAAAGAGATAACGAATTGATTACAATATTGCAACCAAAGAGCCTTTATTTGCGGAAGAGATATAGAACTGTATGTAAAGCCCATCAGTCTTACTTTGCCCAAGATGTGATGGCTATATCAATTGTTACGTATTGTTTAATTTTTATTGTAACAATGCCCAACAATTGAAAAGGCCGTCACATCTCCGGCAAAGTAAAGCTGGACTGTCTATAGTAAACCACCTCTAGCTGTGAGCATGCCTTCATGCAGCATGGCACGGAGTTAAACAATTGTTTGGGCTGAGGTAGACTTTACCAAGCATTCAATAAGCACTACACATGTTCCAGATAGGCTTGATCAGAAATACCGTAAATACTGTATTTAGCACCGGACCTGAATACCTGAAGTGCCTGTGGGACCTAGGTTAGTTAACAAGGGAAGATTATACTTCCTCAGTCCTTGGGAGAGGCGACTCATATGGATGTGACAGAGAAACATAAAAACATGCAAGGTATATTGAATGCACAACTGTTGAACACAAAGGTCCAGCTATCATAGGAAATGGCTTCCCACACCATCAATGGTGGCTATGTACTATACTACTCCACAACAGAATCTAAATGAAAAATTGCTCATCCTCTCTTAGAGTGAGGTCAGATTTTTTATCATGCAAAACATAATACCAGTTGGAGCTACAATATCACAAACGAAAAGTTGTGAGTAACTTGAAACATTGCAGAGAAAATACAGTCTGTCCCAAAATTTCCTGGACTGGTCTAATAAACAAATAATTAGGAACTGGAATGAAAATCTTCAGCTGTGTTTATTCGAATTAATCCCCACTGGGCTCAACACAGTTTTTACAACGAATGTAATAGTCATCAAAACACTTCTGGAAGTCCGTCATTGCAATGTGCGTCAAATACCACTTCATGTCGGTCACAGCCGCTTGAATGTCCGGAATGCCATGAAAGGTGCATGAAAGTTGCCTTTAGGTGCAACTTAGGGAACAGATGATAGTCACAGGGGGATAAATCTGTCTTGCTAGCTGTTTTTCCAAGCTTGAAACAAAACTTGACGTTAGCTCATTGTTCAATCTTTGCTATCTCTGACATGGTCAAGTTACACTGAAATACAATCTCTTCTCCGTTTGAAATAATCATTTTGGAGCAAAAAAGGTTCAACACCTCTTGTCAAGTAGTGGAAAAGAGCACGTGAAAAACTACCAAAAACTTGATTTTGAATTGAAAACTCTTCTCTTTCTGTTACAATGATCAAAATGCACATAGCATTATGAAAACCAACAGCAACATGAAATTTTAACGCATTACAACACGAAATATAAGCTTGCTTTCGACATCACCTGTGGACACACAGCACCATATCTTGGCCGTTAATTTAACCAGTCTGGGAAATTTTGGGACAGACTGTGTATTTGTATTATTTTTTATAAAAGCAGGTTACAAGATTCAATTACACCCGAAGAATGAATGGCTTTTACATTCAATTACAGTGCCCCTTTTGAAGGGGCATGCTGCCTGGCTGATTTTGGTGACCGCCCGGCTGAATACACGAAAAACTTCACAACCTGCATAATGTTTTTTTTTTTTGTTTTTTTTTTTAATTGTCCACCCGGCTATTTTATCTTTCCACCCACCAGAAAAAATTTTCTGGGGAGAGCACTGGATCTATTTTGTCTTTTTTTCTTGAATGGCATTTTATCATCATGGGTGTGCATCCATAAATCATTACTTCATGTTCCTTTGTTTACGAGTTTTTCTTTTTTGCTCATTTCATCCTGCTGATGACAAATTTAATTTTTGAAAGGTTGCATCCAAATGCACTTCTATTTTCAGGGTGTAATTTAGTTTTTAGACATCCTTTGCTTTCTGATTTATTTATTTTTTTATTATTGGTTTTAAATTTTTAATATAAATTGATTTGTAATGAATTTGTTATTATTAACTGCAGTTGCATATATATTTGTATGAACATACTAATTACTTTACTTACAGAACTGCAGCAGTTTAGGGGCATAAAGAAAAATTTATTGCAGAAACTGTTTTGTAAATCAGTACATCATGTCCAAAAAAGATACAAAATAGATTTTATTTGACTTCAAGAAGTTACAACAGCAGCTTTTGCATCTTTGGATGGGAAAACTGGTTAAATATTTGGAAGACTTGGACTGCATTATTCCATCCCTCCCCCTCCCACATAAAAGAATTTTACTTCATCTGATAAGATTTATAAATTTTCACTAATCAAGAGATGCCTGTATTTCCAATGAACAAAACCACAATGGGTCTTCTCTTAAATAAAGTTTACCTAAACCTTCCAATACGTCTTAAGTGGGAGAACATTTCACCTCCAACAACATATTCCAACACCATATAAAGATTGGAATTATCCTAAAACAGAAAAAAATAAAGAAAATTTAATTATGTCAACAACCAAAGATTCTTATTATAGTAATTCTTTAGAACATAAATTTCATAATTTTATTGGTACTGTTTGTTAATCACTCATCTTTCCACTTAATATTATGCAAAACTAAGATAAATTAGAATGAATTTTTATCTCCAAATATAACCTTAAAACTAGCTACAGTAAGGCCTTTCCAGGCATAGTGCAAAAGAGCGGATGCCATTGCTTTTCCACAATGAAACTGAATTTTATTTCCACAAATGCTTATTTCAACAGTTTAGCTGTTGAAGTACGCATTCATGGAAGTAAATTCATCTTCTCTGTGGAAAAGTAATGTCACCTGTATTTTAATTTATTATAATAATGATAAACTTTAAATTTTTTAATACTCCCTGTCTCTAACTCTCCCCAGTGATTAGTGCAAAACAAAGAAATGATCACATGAATGAATGTAACTGAGTGAGATGCTGTGAAATATCATGTACCTTAAGCACATATTTAGCTTACAATTAAGATTTTTATTTAATAGATTTTTCCTTTTTTCCCTTCCAGATTGCCAATAGTGTAAATCTGATACCACATGTACAAGGAAATATGGCAGAGTCCTACTGTTATGCTTTTTCATACACATATAATAAACTAAGTTAAATAGAAATAGTTAAAAAAAAAAAAAATAAACAATCTAACCTTAAAATGAAATTCTAATCCAACAAGAAATGGGAAGTTAATGGCTTGGAGAATTTTCTTTTCATTTAACGTGTGTTCCACTTGCTTCAATTTCACCACCTAATAAAAAACAAGCAAGGCATTCTTAAATGAATCAAATTTATTTTTTTTTTTTTTTTGTTTTTAAATAACATGCTGATTAATGTAGTATCTTTTTTTTTAGTTGTAGGTCTAATTTGCTCTACATTGCGTTAATAATAGAAATACAACCAAATGAAACTTTGAATAAAAGCAATTACATTAAGAGATTAATAAAAGAAATTGTGACAATAAAAACTACTTTAGTGCCCGGCACGAAAGAAAAAGGAAACTGGCGCATGTGTAAATGAATAAAACTCATTCAACCAATCAGAAACGGACAGGAATCAAGGCATTACTTACTACTGATGCCAGGTATAAGTAATACCTCGTTTCCAGTCCGTTTCTGATTGATTGAACGAGTTTTATTCATTTACACATGCGCCAGTTTCCTTTTTCTTTCGTGCTGGGCATCATAGTATTTTGATGACTGAGAAACTAATGGTACAGATAATCTCAGTGAAGATTGGTTTTGTTAAATTTGATATGATGAATCATAATCTTTAGCCTTGCTTTGATTAGTTTCACTCTTACATTTCAATTTGGGGAAATATGAAGAAGTAATCTGAAGAAAACAATTCTCATTTTCAATTTTCCCTAAAACCTCTTCAATAGAGAAGTGCACGTTTTCTTTTGTAGGATCATCATTACAATCTGTTTGTCTTTAAAGAACTTTCTATTCTCATCAATCAAATATCGGTCAACAATAGAGGCTCTACTTCTCTTCAATAAAATGTGCTTAGACCAAGAAGGACATGTGGCTGAACATTTATTAAAACAACATTATTGTACAACGATTGTTTTGCATTACTGCAAAAATGTTATGTTCAAATAAAAACATTGCTATCCATTTTATAATCCATTGTGTTTAGGAACAATTTCTGTTTTTTGCCTTTTTTTAAATCTAAACACACCACACTTTCACTGCCTCTATCTCCTAAACAGTTGCATCAATTGAAAAAACACCAAGAATGAAGCATTTCTCAAATGTTCAGGGGCGTAACCAGGATTTTACATGGGGGAGGGGGTTCAGGGAGATAAAATGTAGAATAGTTTTTTCAGTAGAAACAAAGAAAAATAAATGAACTTAAACAGATCAGGGAAATAAACGGGAAATGAACCCTCTGAACCCCCCCTAGTTACACCCTGATTTTATGTACAATCTGAAAATACCATAGGGGTTTCTGTTGCATATTTCAAAGTTGACTTCTATATTCGAAAACTGTGAGAGTTTTTTTGGAAATGGAATACACGTAAAAACCCTCACGTGAAAGTAAAATAATTCTTCCATTGAAAGTACTCTGTCAGATTTGTATTTTAACCTGTAAATTCCTTAAAAAAAAAACAAAAAAAAACTCTTTATGTGAAAAGATTTCCTCTTTTAAGGGGGCATTTTTGAATCTATTACA
>JAHWFO010092549.1:2710174-2724018 GCA_023313115.1 Rhysida immarginata
AATAATAATAATAATAATAATAATAATAATAATAATAATAATAATAATAATAATGTGCGAGACAACCAGCCCTCAATTATGGAGCAGAAACACTGACACTAAACAGTAAAACCACAAATCAGCCAATGAAGCATGGAACAATTTATATTATGTATTACAAGGAAGAACTACTTGTATCTGAATACAAACAAAAGCGTTTGAAATTATAGAGCAGGATACATTGTCAGAAAACCGACAACAAGTGAAAACAGCCATCCTGAAATGGTACCAACAAAATATTAAAGATCACAACTATGTCCCAATTCCAGATGGAGCCACGACATCAGAAAAGTGGTGGGTGTTAATTGGTAAAACAAAGCCCAGGAAAGAGCACATTGGAGATATTTACTCTTCCAATTATGCCCATCAGTTTTGTGTGATGTCATCATCGCTCCATTTGATATGGGGATGTTGTTGTGGTCTTTTAAATATTCTGTGGGTACCAGCTAAGGATGGCTGTCCATCTCTTCTCCTGTCTTCTGGCAATGCATCCTGCCCATTGCCATTTGAACTGTTGTACCAGCTGCATGATGTTGAATGTTTTTGTTTGTCCTCAGATTTAAGTGGTTCCTCATTGTAATACCTAATATTCTTGGGTAGTACCCATGAAATATTTAAAAATCTCGATAAAGCCTCCATACCAGATGGAGCAGCGACATCAGAAAGCTAGTAGACGTTAATTGGAAAAACAAAGTCCATAGACAGAGCATATTGGAAATGTTTGGAGAAGATCTACATTATCCAACAGTGGATTGATAAGGGTTGAAACTGATGATAATGATACATACATAAGGCAAATCAAAAATAATGTGATTGACATAGTGATTGAAATGTACATATGTGTTCAGGCAATGTAATTGTGGGAAGTATTTTATGGAGTTTTTATTGTCTGGAAGTTAGTTTTCCACAGTTGTTGGCTACTATCCTGCTTGAAGAATGTTACACTTTTCACAAAGTTTTACTTCCATTACAACGATTCAATATGAGAGATGGAATGCGACAAAGACCAACTGAAAATCCAGTTCTTGCTTGCGATACGGCTTCAGAGTTCTGCCAGATCTTTTAGCAGGGATCATATATAAACGGTGTAACGGTGTCCTTCACAGAACCCAAAGAAAAAATCACAAGGGTTAAGTCAGGTTTTTCCTTCCGTTGATGTCTTGCACAGTCCTCTATCATAAGTATTTTATCTGCAATAGATGTTTAAAAGTGTAGCATTCAATTTGATCACCCTGTATTTATAGCAAAACCTCTAACAAATGAAATCCAAGGGACAAAAATTTTGCCAGTTTGTTAATTGGGAGTTCGTTGCTTGAAGTTGATTTGAACATTGCATTATTCAAGGAGCAAATGATAAAATCCAGAACCTACTAGTACAATCCTGTATCATGAATTTCAGGCAAACCAATTGTAGAACTCAAATAAATACTGCAATAAAATGCATAGTTTTCAATAAAATTTAATAGCTATACATTTTTTTAAAGAAGTAATTAGCAAACTGAAGAAAACACTCAATGATTTACTAATAGTGCACAAAAGGGAAGGAAAAATTGCGTAAAAACTGGACTCAAACCACGGATCACAGTCATCAGTGACTGTGATAGTTGTGGTCCCTGGTTCGAAACCAGGTTGCAGAATTTTTCCTTCCCTTTGCTATGCTATAATTAACTATACATTTTCATAAAAAATGCAATGAAAATTTTCTCATTTCATTCAAAATGGCAGTTTCTACTTTCCAAAAGGAACTCCTGACATCTGTGCATCTTTCTGAAAACAAAATATATTTTTCAACTGTGTACATTGTACATATTTCAACAACATTGACAGTTGCCTGGTTTCGATACTCCACATTTCCATTTCTTTCTTCTTCCTCCACATAGACTTTTGGTATCTTAGGTGCATTCACAAATTCTTTGTCTGCACAGTTTCTAAATTTTTGTCCACCTCCATGTACTCCTCAAACAATGCATTGATTCCCATCGTCTCCTGCAAAGCTAGCTGGAACTTGCTAAAACTGGGCCCTGTACCACAATTTCACCTACACTGCTGAATGAAAACCCAGCCCTACAAAAACAATTTGTAATTGTCAGTGATATGTTGACTGAGGGGTTGAGATGCATTTACTAGTATGTTGTCCATAAAGAAACAGCACATGTTCTAATTATCTAGTGTAGATTATATCTTAATAATGCTTGTGTACATAGTCTTGTAGTATAGCTTTAACTAGTTTATATATCTACATCAGGGACGGCTTGTCCATGGGGACTGCGGCACTGGAGTACTCCCAATTTCACTTTCAATATCAATAACATTCAATGTCTTTTTACCACCCTTATATTAACTCGCTCTTGGATCTTGTGAGATAGTACGGAACCTTTCAGTCGAATTTTGAAGCACTTCCGCTTTTCCATTCGTTCTTAAATTTTGCATACAGATTTGCTCCTGATGACAACACATTTTAGCAATTTTTTTCTTTCCAATTTCGGGTTTTTTCGCCACAAAAAAATTTAAATAGTTTCACTTTTCCTGCATGTCTATGGAGTTTTATTTGCGTGGAGCAGTTTGTGACGTCAGAATTTGTTTTACCAATAAGATTGTTTGTTCTAAGTGATAAAACTTAAACTTTCATTTTGAGAATAAGGGTGGTAAAAAATGCTTCCTTTTTCTTTTTTTACTTATTTCTTTAATACTATTCTTATGCATGTATATTACATGATCCTTAAGCTTAATGTCACTAACTATTCCCTAGTTTGTGAAAAAATTACTATTTTCTGATGCAGCACCTCCAGAAATTTTAGTTACGACCCACCACTGATCTACATATATCTATTTATCTTGTATTATCTTGTAGTATTTCTTTAACTAGTCTATATATAACTAGTCTATATATCTAGTCTAATTTTTTATCCCTTGTAAAGATTCTAATTTTGTCTTTTTTTCTAGGTTGCATTCCAATAATGCACATTTTAATGATATAAGATACCAGGTAAAATGTGTAACCTTTCAGATGTCCAAAAAGGATAGATCATTGATACTCATTTAGCAGAAGCACCTGTAATCATAAACAGCCCAAGTGTTTGATGTAGCAAGAGCAATGATCTCTACAGTTGTGACTGCATGGCAAGATTGCATTATCAACGACGAGCAATGGTGGAAAATCAAAATGACAGGGACTGTTGAACGCTAACAAGGATTGTGTCTAAATAGTGCAGAATTACTGCAGCAATAGTGGTTGAGTAATAACATGACATGTACAGATTCATTGTGCGGAAGCATATAGAACTGAATATAAAATTCTGCACTTTCTCTTCCATTTTTGTTATTTTTACTTTCATCTCTTGCCGATGTTGTAACCAAGTTCATCATCAGTTTTCTTTCTCTTCCTTTCTCCATTCTAGTGTAGGAGAATGTCTAAACAGAGAATAAAGTGTATAACATCTGAAAGTGGATATAAGTGAAGAATGTGTCATCTGAGGAAACTGATAGTAATGAAGTGAAAAGAACACCTTATAAAAAGTGGCATTTCAGACTGCTAAATTTTATACATTATTTTATTTACAAGGGTAGCCCAGAAAGTAATGCACCACAATTTTTTTCTTCAACAATTATTTAGTGAACACAATGAAACTTCTACACACGAAAGAATGATGTTTCTTCTACACTCCTTATTTTTCCACATAATCTCCATCAGTTCTATGGCCTTCCTCCGGTGAGAAAAGGGTGTGTATGCCCTGTCGGTACCAGTCCTTGTTCTGTTCACGCAGCCATGTCTTCACTGTGCAAATCACCTCTTCGTCATCCTCAATATGTCTTCCACGAATGGCATTCTTCAATGGCCCAAACAAGTGAAAGTCTGAGGGCGCTAAGTCAGGGCTGTAGGGTGGATGGGGTAATACTGTCCAACCCTATTTCGGGATGTGTTCTGACGTCCGCAAACAGGTGTGAGGGCGAGCGTTAGCGTGTTGAAGCAAACAATCAGCTGGGTCGCTAGCAGCGCTTCTTGCATTTGGTTAATGTGTTCACATATGCCTCAGAATTAAGGGTGCTTCTTCTCGGCATCACATCAATGAGTATGGCACCATGACAGTCCCAAAAC
Source organism: Rhysida immarginata (assembly GCA_023313115.1). Taxonomy (NCBI): domain Eukaryota; kingdom Metazoa; phylum Arthropoda; class Chilopoda; order Scolopendromorpha; family Scolopendridae; genus Rhysida; species Rhysida immarginata. Next base: position 2,714,310 of record JAHWFO010092549.1, read on the forward strand.
ACAGTGATCATGACCTTACCAGCAGAAGCAATTGCTTTGAATTTTATCTTCTGTATAGAGTGCAGATGACGCCATTCCATCGATTTTCGTTTTGTTTCGGGCTCAAAATGGTGCACCCAGGTTTCATCAGCTATCACAATCCGGGACAAGAAGGCTTCCCCCTCAGCTTCAAAACATTGCAGCAACTCAGAAGAAATGTTTTTTCTCAGAGCTTTGTGTTCCTCCGTAAGACAGCACAGAACCCATCGTGAACACGTTTTTGTGTAATCAAGAGCACGGATGATTTCACCCACACTTCCTTTGCTGATTGACAGCTCCAGCGCTAACTGCCAAGTCGTTCTGCGTCGGTCCTGATGAATGAGCGCATCAGCACGCTGCATCTTGTCAGGTGTGAGAGCCGAGGATGGCCGTCCCGACTGCGGCAAATCTTGGAGCTCCCCCGAACTGCTTTCTGATGGCCTCACCCTCTGTGCCTAGCGACTAATTGTACTTCTGTGGACTGCTGATGCTCCATAAACTGTACATAAAAATTTGTGAATGGTTCCAACTGTTTCTTGCTCCGCAGTGAGAAATTCAATGACGACACGCTGCTTGTAACGTACATCACTTATAGACGCCATGTTGTTCCATTGCTGCACGTATGCTATCTGTCGGAAGAAACGGAAACTTTGCGCGCACACTCCGAAAACTTCAAAGAATGCATATCTCAAGTTTTGCATTCGTACCATTGTTGGGGATGGAGAAAAAAATTGGAGTTCTGGCTCACTTACACCTTGTAAATCTCCATTTTCCCCAATGATGAAGTTATTTCGAAATGTGTTGGCTCCATTAAATATCAAACTTTTGCTATTCCTGGACCTTTTTATTTCTTGGCAGTTTGTGCCATTTTGATCATTTGCTTGACCAGACTCAAATATTTCTGATGTGGTTTAGGGTTTATTAACCTCTTCACGACCAGTGACGAACGTGCGTTCGTCAAGCTAAACCCTCGGTTCAATTTTTTCAGCTATTAATTCTATTAACCAAATGAACACGTGGATTTTCAGGAAAGAAACAATAAAATCATTTGGAACAGTTTCTTCTTTTATGGGTCCATTTTCTTGTCGATAGATGGAACCAATGCGTTTATTTTTGATTGCTTATTTCAACAACTTTTTCTTGTCGATAGATGGAACCATTGCGTCTATTTTTGGTTGCTTATTTCAACACTATTGTACATCGTATTTGCACCGTTTTTACATTGTTTTTGCTCCTTTTTTTCAAAAAATGGATGATTAAGATTATGCTGATGCAAGTAGTGATGCTGAAGATCCTGATTTTGAAATAAATACTGATTCTGAAACAGAAATATTCTTACAAAATTGTACATGACGAACGCACGTTCGTCACAAGGTGATCTAGAACAAGGTGGGGGTCAGTTTGCCGGAAGTGGTAAAAATTTCCTTACTGCGCAAGCGTATTTTGACGTCACGGGATGACATCGAAACCAATACCTGCTAAATCGAAACCTCAACAGAAAATCAAACATGGCGGTAATGAAAGCAGTCGTGTGATAGCGACACTTGACGACTCATTCATTTCCTTCACAATTCTCATTCTTTATACTATATATTTTAATTAAATAATAATAAGGAGGGGCTTACGTAATTTATAATTATTGTAAAATGTACTTACGTATTATCTTTTTAATGTGAACACAGGGTTAATGTTAACTATCCGCACATCGCGGATGACTGATCATGCGACCAAGGTAAGTGAAATTTATTGTGACCAAATAGAAAAGGGGTTATATATCAGCTCGTTAGAAGGGGAGGGGGTGTCTTTAAAATATAAAATCATTTACCTTGGTCTCATGATCAGTCATCGCGCTATGTGCGGATAGTTAAGCGAACACAGAGGCAAGGACGATAACGTATTTCTCGTTATCATTAGGCCTAGTTATCATTCCTCGTTAAGATTTCGAAATTGATTCGTCGGAACCGTTGGCAGTTAGGAGACAGAGATAATAATTTCGATAACTTTATTTATGCAGGCATTAGGAAATATTAATTTATAAAATAGTAAGTTTACAAATAAACGTTTCTTCAGAAATACAACGTAAGAGTTTTGTTTTTACGTGAAAACGTTTTCTTTTGTGACCAGAATAATGGCTACCGCACACAGCCGGAAGTAAAGCTATAAGTCATCCTGTGACGTCACAATACGCATGCGCGTTAAGCACTTCTGACAAACTGGACCTACCTGTTATTCTAGATTACCTTGCGTTCGTCATTGGTTTGGCAGATAGTACATAAAATCTGGTCCTGGGAGTATCCTTCAAAATTTAAGCTGGTCGTGAAGAGGTTAAAATGGCAGTTGGTAAAATATGATGGAATTTTCATTATATTACTTTCTTTTGTTTTAGTATTTTAGTATTTTTCATAATATACAGGGTGTTTCTAAATTATCTCCTGTATTAAACATGTTTATTACTCAAAAGCTATTACAGATTTTAACGTGATTTTTTTTTTATTCACAAAGAAAAACTCAAAAAGTTTCTTAGCCTAGCGTGAGTTGATAATGAAACACGTAGTTGGCGCGTTGTTCCATTTTTCATGAGACGCAGTAAACAATGGTGAGTGTTCAAGAAAAAGCTTAATGCGTGTTATGGCTTGCGGAATTTAAGTCAATGATTACAGTTCAGAGAATGTTCAAAACAAAGTTTAAAAAGGATCCTCCAAATCATAAGTCCATTAAGCTATGGCATGAAAAATTTTTAAAAACAGGCAGCCTGTTACATAAAAAGGGTGCTGGTAGACCTTCAGCGACACCACAGAGTAGAAAGGTCAGGGAGGAGTTCGATCGTAGTCCCCGTAAATCACTTCGCCAAGCGGCTCGTCAACTGGATATGCCAATGACATCCGTACATAAAATAGTGAAGCACCGCCTTCGTCTTACACCCTACAAATTCCAGATGATGCATGAACTGAAGCCAGATGACCGACCAAAGTGCAAGAAGTTTACTGAGAATATGCTCCAAAAAATCGACAATGATCCCACCTTCCTTGAGGAAATTTTGTTTTCTGATCAGGCAACATTACATACTTCCGGGACAGTAAACAACACAACTGCCGCATTTGGGGCTCCACGTTCTAAGGGAGCATATACGCAACAGCCCAAAGGTTAATGTTTGGTGCGGTTTAATGCATGATCAAGTAATCGGAATCTTTCTTTTTCGCTGAAGACACCATTACTGCTGCAACTACCTAGATATGCTGGAGAAGTACTTAATTCCACAGGTGGAAGAACTGCAGCCCAACATAGTCTACCAACAAGATGGAGCACCTCCTCACTGGGACCTGCAAGTTAGGCAGTGCCTTGATATGAACTTTCCAAGATGATGGATTAGAAGGGATGGGCCAATACCTTGGCCCCCTCACTCACCAGATGCGAACCCTCTGGATTTTTTTCTTCTGGGGATATGTGAAAGACAGAGTGTACAAGACCAATGTTGATGACATTGAAACTCTCAAGAACAAAATAATTGAAACAATTGCTGAAATCATCCCCGAAGTGCTAGCCCGAACGTGGGAGGAAATCGAGTTTCGCTTTGACGTCCTTAACACCATAAATGGGGAGCTCATCGAAATTTATTAAGGCATGCTAAAAAACTTTGAGTTTTTCTTTGTGAATAAAAAAAATCACGTTAAAATCTGTAATAGTTTTTGAGTAATAAGCATGTATAATACGGGAGATAATTTAGAAACACCCTGTATTTCAAAAATAAGTCAAAGTTATTTATTAATTCGATGAATATACTGTATCATTGGAGTTTAATTTTTTATCAAATAGTTTCTTTATATTTTACATCTTGAAATTATTAACAAGTATCAATTTTCCTGTCTAAAATGCAAAAAGTATATAGATTTTCAAATTATAATACAGGATGATTCAAAATGATGCCTGGCACTTCAAAGTTTTACTATGCAATTATTTTATAACATAAACTAACCAGACCGAGTTTAAAATGCAGGAAAACTCAAATATTTTTAACCTTCCTGCAATTGGAGGCTGTGATGCGCTAGTGTCATAAAAGTAAAGATGGCGGCTGTGAATGAAAAGGCATATTGCATCTTGGAGTATGCAAACACAAACTATAATTTTAGTCCAGCGGGGATTTCGTAGGCAATTTCATAAAGATTGCCCTACTGACAAAAGCATCCGTAAGTGGTAGGATCAATTTCTGGAAACTGGATGTCTTTGTAAACGCAAAAGCACGGGACTGGTAAGAAGAAGATCTACGATGAAAGTCCGATGATCAGTAGAACGTTGATAACAAAATTATAAAAAACGTTTTTGGGATTTTTATCCCATCTTCAGTTTGTATAATTTTTTGAATGAAATTTCCGTTAAAACATAATAATTGAAGACATAATAATAAAACAATGAAATCAAAAACAATGTGTGATATTGTTTCAAGACCTTCTTTTCATCTGTGTTTCATCACGGCCTTCTAGAAACTACCAGGCCTGAACATGGAAAAGATAAAACATTGTTACGTCGAACTGGTGGTGCTATTACAGAAGTTAGTTCAACGTCACAATCTTAGTGCTTCAACAATACATCATTGACGTCATGTTCAGGCCTGGTAGTTTCTAGGAGGCCGTGGTTTCATCCACATAAGCTCCACAAGACCTTCGTTTCATCTGTGTTTCGTCCACTTCAACATTTGTATTTCTCCACATTGGGTGATTTTTATTCAATGGATTTTATTATTTATTATTTATTTCTATTTCTTTTAATTAAAATGGAGTTCCTATTTTTAATTAATTATACATTATTACAACTCCTACACTTATATAACAACTTATTCCAAGATGGGATGTATGCAAATGATCTAAGATTGACAAAATGAATATATTGAATTGCTTGAGTGATTTGGGAATGAAAAGAATGTGATGAAATGAATGCAACATCTTGACTATAACCAAAGTAATTATGACAAATAGAATAGGAATCATCAAATTGGAAGGGGTCCTTTTATTGAGTCCTTGTTCGTTTGGTAATTCAGTCTGTCACTCAATTTTCAAATTCATTTTGTCCTAGATCCATTTTTTTTTTTCTCTTGGCCATCTCATCATAGAATAACTTTGTTACTCAATCAACTGTTTATATTGTCATTCATTAATTTATTTGTCATTTTGGACTCTAAGGTCTAGAATAAAAAAATAAAAAAAACAAAACAAAAAAAAAAACTGGCGTATGCATCATCGATTGTAGATGTCTGCTTTCTTTAGAGGTTCTGATACATGGCAACCTTCTCCTTGTTTATAAATCTGTTTGCTTAAGAAATACTATAAAAAGTCAAACTAGAACCAGAATTTATAATGCTTTTAACTACCGATATTTAAAGGATATATTAATGATACAATAAGAAGAGAACAGCAAGGCAGTCGGAGTATCGTATTCAACCTGTCAATTAATCAAGTGCTAGATATGTTTCGGTTTAGTTTCAACTGCAGTTTCACTATGGGAATGCCAGGAATAACTAATCTCTATTTCCTGTCCGCTTCTGATTGGTTGAACGGGCTATTTTTCTTTTACGCATGTGCCAGTTTCAATTATAGCGGCATATAAATAACACTATGTTCTTACTCAGTAAAAACATCTCATTTCCAAGAATTATATCGTCATTTATAGTATCCTTAATGAAATAAATTAATAAATATTATTGCAAATCGTGTTTAAGTTTCTTATTGCTATTTGAAATAAAAAGATTTCTCTTTAAAAAATATTATCTTATTTTATAACAAAATATAATTTACAGCTTTTTTTAAACTGTTCAGGAAAATATTTGTTAAAACAAAGGGTTATAAGAAAATGCAGGTCTATTCTAAAAGTATGTTTCCTGTGTCATGATTGTATTATTTAAATGCAGCACAACAGTTTTTTTGCTTGCCAGTTTGAAATTAGTGATGAATTAATTTTAATTAAGTTTATAATTTTTACTTAAAAAAAGGGATATTGATTATGAATCACATTTTTGAAAAAAAAAAATAGTAAAGAAAAAATAGTAAACTACGTCAATATTCATTCTTCAATACATTTGAAGCATTTTGAAAAGTGTAACCGAATAACAAAATAATTCATGGATATTTAAATCATAATTTTTACTGAGTAAATTTATGACTAAATGAAAGTAATGAAAAAATGACTATGATCGAATGAAATGTCATAAGATGTTATGTTTTGCTTTTATTCTAATGTCATCTGAAAAACTTTTAATGAACTAAATCACTAGTAAACCTATTTTTAATAAAGAAAGATTTGCTGAATAATTAGTCATAGCTGGAGTGGAGATCCATTCACAAAGAAAATTTTACTTCTCTAAAGCAAAATAATAATAATAATAATAATAATAATAATAATAATAATAATAATAATAAATCACACACAAAAAGAATTTCGTCTACATAAATAATCAGAATATATCAAAATGGATATGCAAATAGCTGAACTACACCGTGTGAGACAATCTATCATGAATGAAAAGCAATCAAAGAACACATTTTCATCTATGTTTCTGTTCATTTTATAGAAGACTAAGGTCACAAAGTGATAACATTTTCCAAAAAAATATTATTCCTCATTATAAGCCTGAATTAACAAAAATAAACCGTTCTTTCAAATAAAGAAAATGAAATTCAATTTTGTTGAGACAAACATTGCTTAGCAAAATTTTTCTTGTTTATGTGTAACCAAACCCTTCTTTCTCTTTTCATTCAAATTATACACAATTTTGGTATTTTACCTTTGTGGGATTTTTCCATTTCTCTTCGAATTCTTCCTTGGCCTTTTCCAGGAATTCTTTAACTAAAATAGAGAAAAATGAAGAATTCATGCATTAATGAATTACTAACCATTCAACTCAAAACTTTATCATTATTATTAAATTATTTATAAATTTACATATGATTACAATTGCTTAAATTTTATAAATATATTGAATATCATCTATTTATTATGCATAGCACCAAACATGAACATTTTAAAACGTATCGTTACAAATCCTTTGAAGTCTAAATAGTTAAAATCTAGCTTTATTTGCATAATAACAGAGTATAAAGAGGGAGCAAATCACTATTTAATTTTTAAAAAATTATTTAATGCTTAGATTACAGATAATTTAAAGGAAGAAAACCAACTCTCCAGCTCCTCTTTTATATATATATTAAGAAGAGTTGTGATATATCAGCTAGGATTGTAATGTACAACGCAATTCAGCAATTCACAATGAGTGTAACAAACAATTGGGGTTGCATTTTGTTGTGGAAGTCAGGTTGAGCAAAAAAATATCATATGAGCACAGGTCGTATTCCAATTAGATAGAGAATTGCAACAAATCAAAGTTCTGTTAGTGTGGTAGCAAATAGTTATATCAAGCATGTGTTATGAACTTATAATTAACATTTGATTAAGCATAAAAGTGTACGAGTTAGAATAACAAGTGCTCAAAATGTGCCCCTTGTGCCTGAATACAAGCACCTATGAATAATTGAGTCATCAACATGAACTATGGCTTCAATTACCCATTAACAAGTATTGATGTCAACAAATGAGTTATTGTCAATTGTCAATGGATTGTATTTTGTGTTTTTAATAGTAACTACATAACTACATGTAGCGATTAACTACTACACTTTCAAAACTTTGATCTCTTCTGTAATGAAGTGAAATAGGATCTTAAGATTCCTAGTAGGTTCTTATACCAGTTCTCACTTAAAATGACTTCCCAACAACAAAATGCCAAGTTTGTTATACTCATTGTGAATCACCCTGTATGTAAAAGATTTCATAGCTTCATGTGTTCATTGAACTTGGGTAAAATTTCTTCATAAAGGCTATAAATATATTTATAATCAATTTTAAGTGTTTTTTCGTTTCCAAGATAACAGCAATTTATTTTGTATTATTATTGATTCTCGGTTTCTGATATTGCATTAACAGATTTATAATACTGTATTAGCAAAACTACTATCATTAATGTACTTGCAATGATATTACTTTATTTATAGTTTAATAAAAGTAAAGTGGTGAAACCAATGATACCAAGCCATTCATTTAGAATCAAGTTTTTGCTGCTCTAAGAATGTTTCACTGTAGAGCATTAAAAGGCTTTCTTGCAAAACTTTCAGATTTTGTAATAATAAAAAATTCTTTTTCCACAATCTTTTTTTTTTTAATTTATTATTATTTTTTTAATAAAAAGTTTTCATATATTACTTTGGTTGAAAACGAGAATAGTAGCACCAAATGTTTTCTGGCACTTAAAGTTATATTTACAGTTCACTGTTGTAGTCATAATTTTTTTTTTTTACAAGGGCATTTCATTATATAAAAAAGGGGGGTATATGCATATGCACAGGAATATATTATATAACAATCAATTTTGCTTTCTTTATAAGCCATCAAATGCTCAATAAACATTGAAATCGCTAATCACACAATAATTAGTGCCATAACTTTGGCACACAAGAATAAAGAGGCACGTGAAAGCAGTGTTAAATAAAAGCTGAACAACAACTTCCCTGCTCTGCTACTAATTTCTGTTTGTATTGATTATTTTGAAGATGCGGAGATGGGATGGGGGAGGGGATTTTTTTTTTTTAATTAAAAAGGCAACAAATCAATACTAATTAATAAGGGAAGGAGAGCAAAGACGGTGACATGTGGCAGGGATGAGAAACTAGGGCCAATTAGGGAGCCCATTCCACCCTAGGGATTTCCAACATGTCTGCCAGAAGAAGACGAGTGGAGTGAGGGGTAGGGGATTAAGGAGTGAAACAAGGCAAACGTCCATCCGTCTCCCATTAAGAATTGAAACAAGTCGCTGATACAAAACAACGTTCAGCGCATAATCGAATTTTTCTTTCTCTCTCTCATCCGAAGACATCGTTACCCATTAGACACAACCCATCTGACTACCTTTTAGTTTTGTGGTCAGATAACGTAATCATTTCTCGCCAACAATATCACTTGATTTCTCAACTAAAGAAACAATTAAGTTGTCTCGTTAGGAAAAACTTCGAGAGCAGTATCAGCGAAAACGCGTCAGATTCTTGAGAACAGAATATTTTCAATTACGAAACGGTTCAGGAAATAAAGATTACGGAAGGGTATAGAAAAGACGAAAGAGAGTTTTAATTATCCTCCAAAATTGATTCCTTTCGCAAGGAAATTTCTACCCTTTTATTCAAATCTCATCCTCCCCTTATCAGATTCTCCCCCCCGTCTTCATTGCGGCGTCGCCATTTTATTCCTTATTCACTTAGATCCATGATAAGGAGAAGCTATTGAAACGAGAGGAAGTCCTTTTTAATCGTTTCGAATCGAGTTGAAAACGAAAGCAGAAACCGTTATTTCATAGAAAAAAAATAAATGAACGAATAACTAAAAAATAAAAATATTAAAACGCGAATAAAAACCCTGAATTTATTCTCATCATTATGAAGCGCGGCTGCTGATATGAATTGCTGAAAACCTTCCTAGAACCCTTAAAAATTCGTCCGGAACCGAACCCAGAAACAAATAATCAAATCCCGTTAAGAATGTACGCCAATGGCTTTTGGTGCACTATATCGAATTGAAGCAACACCCAATCGGAAAGTAACAGCTCTTATAGATGTCTTCAAATTGGTTCATCAAAGCATTTCAAACCATCTTCAGCAAG
>JAHWFO010092549.1:2729018-2743376 GCA_023313115.1 Rhysida immarginata
ATGCTTAAAAAATTACTCTAGAAGAACTTACATTGATATAATAACTAATTTTACTATTTAAAGTAAATCGTCCGTTATAGTGACCAAAACGCAATGTCTTCTGAGACGCAGTCACCTAAACCAGACATATTTAATTTTAATATGCTATAGATTTTTTTAATTAAATTATTAAAAATGGCATGACGTGCAGTCGGAGCTGAAAAACAATCAACAATTAACGCAGGGATTTTTCCAATAAAAATATCCGTGAAAATAAATCAATATTTTCTTCTGAACTTGCGTGATAGGCTGTCAAAGACTCCCCCTCCCTCCCTCCCCCCCTTAATACGATGCAACTTTAATGTGTTAAAAATTTTATTAACTTGGATGAAAACCAGAAAAACTGCTTTTTAGACTGCCAACTGGAAAGGAAACGGGCTTTTGAATGGTCAGTGAGGAAGGCAACAATGTCACGGAAACAGTGTTGCCAATTTTTATTTCTATTCCGTAAAGTAGGAAAAAAGAAGATAGTTTTAAAAACGAATTTCATTTCTGGCGCATCATTCGCAGTTATCAGTCGCCAATCTATTATCAAACTTGGCTGGTTAACGAGGATTTCATCCAACCGGTTTGTTAACTCGTTAACACACCAAATGATAAAAAAGTTTTTGTCAAATGTTTCTATTTTGGAAGCTTTAGCTAACTTTTATCGTTATTGGAAAAGGTTCGTAGTGAAGAAATTTCATCAGATAAGAATTCAATGTCAGAACTTTGGAATGCTACTGACCAATAATTATAGGGAAGGCTAACTTGAAGGGGAAAATGGAAGATGCGACCGAACTAAAATGTCCCGCTACTTTCTTACACTTTAATGCGTAACTGAAATTCTGCCCAAGATTCTATCGAATTAGTTTAATCAGAAAAGTTTACAGCCAACTTAAAAGATCCCAACTCTACTAAGTCGTTCATTTTAAAGTGGGGAATAATGTTCTATGCTTATCATCATTAATTGTTTATTATACACGACCCCACACAGAAAACATACGGAACCAAGAAAAATTTCGTCTTTGAGGTATGCTGAGATAAGTAGTAGTTAAGCAGTTTCGGGTCAATGTCGTAATTGGAAAAACGGGACAACTGAAATCTGTTATCTTTTGAGTTTCTCGAAACCACGAAAAGTGATTGTTTATGTTGTTATTCGCGTAGGAATAAAGCTTAAGGAGTTAAGACGATAGTGTAAGAATAAAGCTGTTATTCTGTAAGTTAATTGAGAAACGCCTGTAAGATGGCAGACTTCACTCGAGGTGGTTTGACTGTAGGGCTATGTACAACATTAGTTATTCTTTGCGGCGTATTGCGGCAGAAACTGGACGAGATACAACAACCGTTATTCGATTTAGAGACAGTGATCTGAAGACTGAAACGTGAATCGACGTAGCGGGATTGGAGAACGCCCAGATGGATTGGACGTCACGCGTAGCGGCCCCAAAATCTCATGTATATAGGCTAGAGGAAAATTGGATGCTCCAATGTCGATGGAGACATTTCCTCATAGAACCCCTGAGGCAGCTTGCGAGCAAAGTGACCGTTACAAACACTGTCTCTAACACCGAATCATCGTCGTGCGCGCTTGCAGTGGCAACGCACCAAAAGCGGCAATGAAGAATGGCAAGGTTTTAGTTACTTGGCGTGAAGAATGGCATATTGTGATGTTCAGCAGTGATGATCACCGAGTCTGGAGGCGAAGCGGCGATCGAGTTGATCCTTCCATCATTTCTGAGCGTCACAAAGCCCTTCAAGGTGAAGTCATGGCATACCAAGTGTCATTTTTCATCAAGATAAAGTACATCGACACGCAGAGAGCATCAGCAGGCAAGCTTTGCAAGTGTCCCAGTGAATCCTTGGACAGTACAATCTCTAGACCGCTCCAATTGAGATTAGGCCTAGAGGAAGAAATATCAAAACATAAACATTGAATATCCGCCATCTTTTGAGGGCATCGAGACCCATGGCTGCCATGGCTCTGAATTATCCCATTGTTATACAATACATCCAAACACGCAACAACTCGTTACCATCGTTATACAATAACAAGTCGGGCAAAAACGGCGCACTTCGATGAGTAGCAGTATAGGATTGCCTTCCTCTTGCCCTCAAAAAATGGCAGCTGTACCCATCATTCAATGCCAAGATATTTTCCCCTGGACATGGTTGGACTTCGAATTTATGCTTTCCAACGATCTCGAAATGAAGCTGAACTCTGGACTTCGATGAATATCACTACGTATTAAACTCCCTGTTCATTCAGTCACTGGGAATGCGTAATTGTTTGAAATTATAAGGACCATTCAATAAATAAACAGCCAAGCGGCTTGGCGCTGGAAAGGATTGAATATGCAAAGCAGGCAACGTTCTTCCCTATATAAGGCGAACATTTGTAGCAGCAATGCATAATCCGGTTCCTAGTTGCAGAAGGGAATGGTCCCCTGCCATTCATCGGCGATTTGTACAGGTGTACGATGTCACATCCTTAGCCTTTCTCAAGTTAAAGAGCGGGCAAATAAATTTCGGGAAGGGCAAACATCCATTCAAGACGTACAACGATCTGGACGTCCATACTCCGAGCAGACCTGTCACAGGAGCAGCTGACACGAAACGCTAGCAAGAAAACGACTTTCTGAATTATATTGTCTCTGGGATAAGTGTCTGAATAATGGACCAAGTACTTGTAACAATAAAATGCCTGCATTCCAGTAACTTGTCTTTGGCCGGTTATTTATTGAACAACCCTTATAAAACCATTTTTCCATAACTGACCTCTGTGTCCCATGTTTTGTCTCATTTGAAGCATATTTTTTTTCATGGTGTTGCATTTTCTCTGTGGAGTAGTTTATTTCAAACATTTCATAACAGATTAAGGCTCCCGAACTGACAAAAGTCCATGGTAGAGGCATTTTCGGGTCTCTTCGATCGGAGGGATTTATTGAGCAACGTCTCAATCCGTTAACGTCGACGAGTTATAAAAATTTAGCCTAATTACATTGAGAGAAAAATAAACTTCGCTAAACTAGAACAGATACGCACACTTTTCTGTCAAGTGACTCAAATTAAAGAAACGAAAGCATTAAGTAATTTTAAAACTACCACAGCCACAATACAATTTTATTGGTTTCGAATATGCTTCAAACGAGATAAAAGCATTAGTAAGCAGATTTTATTTGATGTCATCAGTCCCTCGAGTTTCATTAAAGAAACGTGCACTATACTCTTTTTCACAAAAGACCGTCGTTACCTTTGTTCGGGTCAGAGTGGAAACCAATCAGATGCAAGCGCTGGTGATTCCTTACTTTTTCCTGATACTTCAATAGAATCAGTAGACGTTGGAGAGACAGCTAATCGTTTATGTTTTAATGCTAATCCCAACTGTTAATAAACTTCCACTGAGCGATATTTTTTAAGTAAACAAATTAGAAAGAGTTTGCAAATATTACTTTGGCCATTTTAATTCATTTAACGTACTCTATGTAAAGGACAATTTATTGAAATGTGTGGAGCTCTAAAGCGAGAGAGCGTAGAGCAACGAACTGAGTAACTAAACGTTAAGCAGCCAATTCTGATGAAAAAGAGTGTAAGCCGATGAGCATGATGATGCTAGTATCACTGGTATGCATGCTGTCATATCTGATCGGCTTCGACCGCAACTGCCCCTGCTAATTTTTCGGTCAGTTGCGTTCGAGACTTTTTAGATCAATTACAAATTAATTACGCTTTTTAGGCAGCTTGGGAGCTATTGGTCAGAAAATCGAACTGCGGTTGGTATTATCAGACAGGGGCCAAGTCAAAAGTTATTGTGAAGCGCACAAAATATTTGATACGTAGAAAGTCTAGATATCAAAGAGAATGACATGACATTCATCGATTTATTTATATTTTTCTTACACCCATTTCTGTGTAATTTTCTTCCCCGCCCAAAAGCCATTCCCGCGATTGTAATTTCCGATTTTTATTTATTATTCCTTCCGTCAATCTTCTTTGCCTGTAGTGGTTTTCATCGTCAAAATAGTGGTGGTGGGTGGTCTATAATAATGAAGAGCGTTGACGCCTCTCGTCCGACCCTGAACGGAGCAAAAACAAACCGAGCTTCGAGTCATTTTCGGTTCGTTAGCTTTGGATCGGCAGACGTTTCCAGATAAAAAGAGAGGAAAAAAAAAAGAAACCCTTACCCCCCCTTTCTTTTATTATTCAACGACCTAACAACGACGGCCCCTCATAAATAACGAAAACAAAAGCCAGCGAGGTTTGAATCAGTCGTGATTTTGTCAGTTTCCAAAAATTCCCAATTCTGTAAGGAAATGGCTTGATAAATGTGCAAAAAAAAATTATTGGCATTTTGATAAGATGTTGCAATCGTTGATCGATATTAAATTCATTAAAAACCCATAATGATTAATTATAATATTAACGACTCTTCTGTTTCACGAGAAAATATATTATTTTCTTTTCCAAGAAATCCATCAGCCGGAAAATTCCAAAAATTAATTTCCGATCAATTTTTTTTTTTTTTTTTTTTTTTTTTTTTTTTTAGCTCATTATAACATCAGAAAAAAAAACATATCAGCTTTCTTTCAATCTGGAAATTAATTTAGGAAATTTTCAAAAGAGGGCAAAAAAAAATTAATAACCCTAATTAATGCGTTTACATTTCATGCCGATACGATGTTCAGTTGTGATTTCTAAAGTCGCGTTCACAGCAAAGAAATTTGCCAGGAAGTGACAGAGAGAGCAAGAAAATTGTAAAGATGTCAAGCTGTTAGTCATGTAAGTGACCATGTACGAAAGGATATCAGAAAATAACGCCATTTATTTTTTAACGGAGGATATATAGTCGCTGTGTAAAATTTAACATAGCCAAAAGGTCTGAGGCTGAGTACATGCACAGTGATTGCAACAAGAATTGCTCCTGCGCACGCGCACTACGTGCTACCATGCTCCTTCTAAGGGTGTGTCGCGACCAATGACGTATATTAAAGAGAGACTCCGAAGCAATTGTTGTTACTTGAAGCAAATTGGGAAGCTCCATGCCCAGAACTGTCATGGCCGAAAGTGAGTGAAGATGATGCAAAACACATGGCTAAACATGAGAGTAGCTGATTAATAATTCTTTCACACGCTAATCACGGAGTGATAAGTTTATCTTTTCGTTTATTTTGTATTTGAAATATGGTATTATTATTTTATAAACAATTTTTCGATCATGGTTTCAATTTCAATTTCGTTTCGAGCGTCTTTCAGTTATGTATTTTCATTTTAGTTACGTATTTTTTGATTTATGCTTGTGGAAAATGATTCCTGATCCTTTTTCGTGTCTGTTTGTACAGTTGGACGCAGAACAACTTTGAGGAATGGTAATGATTTTTCAATTGAAAAATGGAAGGTAAAATTCTGCGACCCGGATTCGAACCAGGAACCTCGACTATCATGGCCGATGCCTCTACCAAGTGGGCTATCGCAGACACCACGGACAGCCAAGCTGTCTCAAGGTGTCTTAAAGACAACCAAAGTTGTCACGGTTGAAAGCCCAATGGGAGACGGGAACCTGGCCCGCAGATCGAGAATTTACTTGTGAGTTCATCAACTTTCTGATGGTTTGGAGTGGAGAACCCCGAACGCTCAGGATCAAAGTGATCTTATTTCCATTGTGATCACTTCGCGTTGCCTCGCTCACTTTCACTACTTTCGCAATAATGGCCGACAATGAAAGCATATCCCACCTCGAAGTCCGTTTCCAATGCGGTTTATAGTTTTGTAATGAATCTGAAGGCACAGAACAGGTCAAGATACACGGCAGGGGCAAAGGAGCTGAAGATAAAAGTGAAGATTGTTTTATTTATTTTATTTTTTTAATTTTTCTGTTAGGTTTCGAATTTTCTTTAAAGTTTCGTTTTATCGTACGTGCACTCTCGTACGTAGATTTTTTAACACTCTCGTATCATGACCTCCTCTATTATGAAGTAATAATGGAGGTCATGCTCGTATTTATTGTCATAAAAGAATAACTGTATTGAAATCTAATAAATCCCCATCAGATTATAATAATGGACAATAAAAATAAATAATTACGCTTAAAACAGAAAGTTTGAAAGCGTAACGAGTTTCTGTGGCAGTTAAAAACTTGTATTTACTGATCGGGCTGTTATCTCGTTGTCCTTGGCGCTGTCAAAAAACTTCATGAGCGGGTGAATAGAGCGGGCGCGATCAGGGGTAAACGATCACGTTTGAAAATGAGCGCTCGAGAGTTTTTAGAAGCACCCTCAGTGCGAGCGGTGAAAAAAGTGTAGTGCATTTTGCGTGTGTCATGAAAAACAGGAAAGAGCACGAAGTGGGATGTTCACCTCACCCGTGCTACCATGAATAGTAGCCTACTGCTCAAAATAAAACCCACCATAACATCTGCATTCATATAACACGCCGAAATCGATCAGTACACAGTAGATTTCAATATCAGTTTAAACGATATAAAGAATTCAATTATTTTTATACCTGTTGGCTCTTTAACGGTAACTAAAACTACGAACTATCTATCGCTACATATCAAGCGCTAGGGCAGCGCCATCTTGGAACGCACTAAACGACTCTGCTCCTAAACTAGGGTCATTTGGAGCGCGCACGAAACGCTCGGTAGTGCGCGCACTCGTAATGACGAACACACGCGGGTTCCATGACGAACGTTTAGTGCGCGATGTCGAACGCGCCCATTATTAATATGAGCAACTTAACTAGCGTCAGCCATGACATTTGAGGTTAGATAAGCAGCAGTTGATGCAAGTTATCACTGCTTCATAGTGGTGGCGCTGATGATTAATTATTTTCCACTCTAATAATATTAATCTCGTTGGGTGCTACCAACGATATAAAATCAGTAGATCGCTCATGAGCTGCTTTCGGCGCCACCATCGCGTCCCCATTTGAAAGTCTGGCGGCCATTTCTTTGGTTGGCAAAAAATGGCCTTCATCGTATGTTTACGTTTGAAGTTTGCGTAGACAAACACAGTAAAACTCAATGCCGATTTCTTGTCCAGCTTTAAATTGTAGTAATAGATATATTAAAGGTTCACCACTGACCTTTCACAGGTGGGTTTTTATCTTTCTGCGTCTTAAAATGTTTTTCTCATGTTAAAATCCTGGTCATCTTTTATATCGTGGTTGTTGATACATAAAATATGTCGATATTCAACCATGTTACCGTCGTTTCAGTGATACCAGAATGATTGTATTTATGAAATTATATACCGCATTTATTAAAAAGCATCTAAATTTGAGAGAGGTCGCTTAAGAAATTTAGAAATCTCAGACTACAAGCACGATGTTGGTCGAGGGGGGGGGGGGTGCTTTCTCAGCTGGCGACAAAGCGGATATATAGTAATGGCGCTTCGGCTGGCGATGTTGTTCTGCCAACCACAGTAAAGGCGCCTGCTCTAACAATAGAGATTAGTTCCACTTTTCGGCCACATAAGCGATCTACTCATTTCATATCGTTGGGTGCTACCCAGAGATCCTTAATCTAACGAGATGCGACAACAAGCAAAATTCCCATAGCAAACTTGATATGGCAAAAATACCCGTGGCGCCATCTCGTAACAAACGTTCAAATGGCAAGAGAGCATTCGCAAGTGTTGTCATCTTGTAACTAACAATACTTCTTGTATTAATTAAATAGAAATGAACTCTTTTTGATTTCTTTCTTAATTTCTTTAATTTTTGATATATAATTTAAATAATTTTTCATATGTAAGGGACATGTCGTATTTTAAACATCGAAATATTTAAAATCTCAGCCTTGTCCCCGTTATCGTCTGCTTTCAGTGCTCTGAAGACGTTTTGATTACGTCAGGTATCATCAAGACCTACAGCGCCATCTGGCAACACCCTCGCAACTAACCTGCGCAGAAAAAGTGGCCTCCGCATCGCTTCTCATTTCAGTGCTTTCTTCCGTGCCAGCGAAAGTTCAACTTTTTAACGCTAGAGGGGGATTATCAGGGACAAAACAAGGGTGGATTCAAGCTAAAGCTATGGAAGCTAGAGACGTTGACAAAATTATTTCGTGAATTTAGTGGAAAAACAAACGCTTCGAACGCATTTTTTTTTTATTAATTTGTATTTTGCTTTTATATTGATTATATATATTTGTAATTTATATTTTTTGTATTCTCTCATTGAGATATTTCGTTGTTTTTAAAGTGCTTGTTTTTAAAGTTGTTTTTTTCGTTGCGCCCGTGTACTCTGCACACTTTTGCCTCCCTTAACTACGCCCTTGATTCAGTGTTAGTGTAAACTTCCTTGTTTTCAGAGGCCATGTGTTATTAAATTAATCTTTAATAAAAGTACTTTAGTTTGAAATTATTGAAATCCAATTTCGCTTTATGCTGTCATCAGCCCGAAACCTACATTAACAGGTATTTACTTTTGTCTTTTGGAGTTGAATGTACATTCAACATCCTGTTATTGGATGTATCAATAAAATCGATAATAGTACAGACGATCTCGTTCGATAAATCGTCTAGAGCATGATATCAAAAAAACAGACGAAGGTAGGTAATCGAACGATTACTCCTCCCTCTTCATCTGTTCTTGATGATATCGAATCGGGGTAATCGTTTTTTTCGAAATCGGTTAACCAACGTCAGGAGACGTTTTTTAAGTCTGAACGCAATGGACTCAAATCGGCCCACATATCAATGATTGTTTTTATGCAGACCATTCCAGATGACGTGTGGTGAAAAGTAGTTTAGCATTATGTGTATGTTATGTTAAAATGATTGATAAAACCAAGATAATTTTGTCGTGAGAGCCAGAATTTTGCGAGATAAAGTCGGATAAATTAGCATAGTGATGAGATAGAAAGTAGTTGTTTATCCCTGACGAGCGCCAACTAGCGGTGAAAAATTGAAAATGCCTCGGCACGGGGTTTTAGGCCCGATGCGGAGGCCTTATTATCTCGAAGGCCACGGCAGAAGAAAGCTGCGCGAACCATTTCGCATATACGGATTGTCGCATCTCGTTAGATTATGGATCTCCGGTGCTACCAGTCGTTTTACAAATGGCCGCCGCTATCACATCGTCTACAATGGAAGAACAGTGAGCTGTTATAAGGTTTCATTTCGCAAAAGGTAAGAAACCTACTGAATTTCATGGGGAAATGGTAGAAGTTTACGGTGCTGACTGTCTGGACTATTCCAATGTGTGCAATTGCTGTAAAATGTTCCGGGTGGGAAGAGTTAATCTTGCCGATAAACAGCGTTCTGGGCGACCTGCGTCAGTGGAAACACCAGCCATTATCGAGAACATTAACAACACAATCAGGGAAAACCGTCTCATTTCCTTGAAAGAAGTAAGTGGAACGTTTCACATATCCTATGGATCTGCATGGGATATGGTGCATAAGAAGCTTAGATACCGCAAAATCTGTTCGCGTTGGATTCCAAAAAATTCTGACACCAGTACAGGCCGGCATGCAGTCTGCAACATCTGCAGCGGTACAAACAGGAAGAAAATGCGTTTCTGAATGGCATTGTCACAGGGATAAGTCCTGGGTCTTGCACTTTTCACCTGAGCCTAAAACTGCAAGCATGACGTGGAAACATCCACATTCTCCGGTTCTCAAAAATTCTAAGTTTCTCCTTCAGCTCGTAAGATTATGCTTACAGTTTTTTGGGATATGCAAGGCATCCTACTCGCGGAGTTCATGACTCGTGGGTCAGCCGTCAACGTTGACTAAATTGGGGCGTGCTATTCGGGATAAGCGACCAGAAAGAGGAAACCACTTCTTCTACCACTCTTTTGGTCTTATGAAGAGATTTCTGGGTGGTCAGAGGTTTGAGACTGGCTAGGAACTCAAATCTGCCGTGCATCATTGGCTGTATTCACAGCCGACGGAGTTCTATGAGCGGGATATTCTGAAACTGGTGCAGCGTTGGAATAAATCGTCAAAGTGCCTATGAGGAAAAGTGGATAAAGACGTGTAGTATCAGCTACACTTAGTTGTTTATCTGTATGTTTTGTAATTTTTCTTTAATACATATGTGATGGATGTTGGCGATTTCTATACATCCACTGCACATTTTATTAAAAAAAAAAACCCATCTCATACACGTATTTAAAATAAGACGATTTTATAAGATAAAACAGCATGATTACAAACTTAATTTCAAAAACGTTCACAAACGACGCGTGTTCTTTGAGCACGGGAGAGAATTTTTTGCTCGGCTGTGAAATTCATGCCACTCCCATTGAAAAATAGATTAATTTAATTAATCCTTGAAGAGCTTTAGAATCCGATCTGCTAAATACTTGAAATTCTTTATCGGATCGAATATCACTATGTGACATTCTCTTTTCTCTAATCACTGGAGCTGAGTGGATAAAGTTGTTACAAAATCATTCAAAATACGTGTAGGCATTTTCACGATACAAAATCATTCAAGCTGTGTAAAAATAATTAATCAATCGCCTTTCTATAGAGTTTTATAAAAGAAAAATTACTTTACAAGATAAAAGAGACAGGCGTACAATTATTAATAAAATCCACATATACAGGGTGTTGCAGATAACAACAGGGCAGTATAACGGGAAGCCTACCCGCTCGATTGCAGGAGCCGGCTCGACATCAAATGAAAATTGGGTAATTTTATCAAAAAAATGACAGTTTTGACGTTCACCCCCGCCCCCTCCCCGACTGTGGAAACTGCTGGATGCTGCAGGCCACCTTCATCTCCCTCCATTCTGCCAATCGACCGAGCCGGCCCCTGCAATCGAGTGGGTAGGCTTCCCGTTATACTGCCCTGTAGTTAAATCTGCAACACCCTGTACAATTTTTAATAAATCGTATACGCATTTCTTTGACAGGGTCGCTTCTTCAGCGAGTGAGGAAGGAAACAAAAACCAATCAACAATATTTACAAAAATGTAATAAAAATAGGAGCAAATCATTTAACAATGAAACGAATGGCTGAAAATACAAACAGACCAAGTCCACTTTCAATAAATTGTGGATAAACACCAATTGCGGACCAACACCAAATTTTAGAACAAGAAAAATTATATTTTCGAGACACAATAACATGCATCTCTTTGAGTAAATCACGATTCCTCATTTTTTTAAAAATAAAATAATAGTTTAAACTCTAAATTACTATGAATGTCAAAAGTGTGACTTGGTCTACTTGTATTTTCAGCCATCCAAATTGATTAGCGGTATTAACTTATAATCCGTTGGGGAATGGAGAATTTTGAATTAATCTTGAGAATAGTTACGTCCTTCCTTGAGAATATGGTCAGTGAAGGAAGAGACGCCTGATTTTGCGTTAGTTATGCACGAAATGTGCTCTTTCATCCGTTTCTACCCCCTTCTGAGAATGCCCAAGATAGTACAGGGTGAAAATAAATTATGGCAACAGAAATGGGCGCGTCCAGGTGCGAATATATTAAAGCGCCACCAAATAATTTTTAATTCATTGCAATCACTGCATGTTCTTGGGCAAGTCGTCCGTGTTATGAGTTAATTGATGGGTGTTTTGAAATGTCAAGCAAACGCAGTGCAATTTTGGAGCTGTTACGTCAAGGAAAGCGTCAATGTGAAATTGTTCGTTTGCTCAATGTTGGCAGAGACGTCGTCTCCAAAGCGGTCAAACGGTTCAAAGAGCTTGGCCATGAAGGCGACCGTCCAGGAAGAGGAAGAAAGCGTACCACCAACACGTCCAGGAACTGCAAAATCATCAAAAAGCGAGTCCAGCGAAAACCGAGGATCTCAATGAGACAAATCGCTCGTGAGACCGGAATCAACCGCGAATCGGTGCGAAACATGGCAACAGAGGGACTCAAACTCAAGCCCTACAAGCTCCAAAAAGTCCAACTCCTCACAGACGAAAACAAGCGCGTACGGCTCCACAGATGCCGCCAACTCAAGCGTCAGGCCGCAGGTGAGAAATGGAAGCGCATCCTCTTCACAGACGAGAAGCTCTTTACTGTGGAGCAGGCACACAATCACCAAAACCACAGTGTGTGGTCAGCAGAGGCACCCGGCACCTCTGCAGTCATCGAACGTCGCCAAAATCCGCAGTCCGTGATAGTCTGGGGCGGAATTTGCGCCAGTGGCAAGACACCCCTCGTTTTCGTGGACCAAGGAGTCAAAATCAACCAACAAGTTTACCGTCGTGACATTCTCGAGGCTGTGGTACTTCCTTGGGCTCGGCAGCATTTCGGCAATGCGGATTGGACCTTTCAACAAGACTCTGCACCAGCTCACAGAGCGAAAATGACGCAGGAATGGTGCAAGAGCCATTTTTCGGATTTCATCACGTCTCAGCAGTGGCCGCCCTACTCGCCGGATCTCAATCCAATGGATTACAGCTTATGGTCGATCTTGGAAGCCTATGCTAAACGCCACAACAGTTTGGAGTCGCTGAAGAAGTCCCTGCACCAAGAATGGGACCGATTGTCGCCCGACGACTTGCGGCCCATTGCTGAAAATTTCAAGACAGGTTTGGGGCTTTGTATCGCCTCCATAGGAGCCCACTTCGAAACCGAATGAACATGTTATTACCAAGGGACCATGTTCTATTTATTAGTTGTCAATTGCTTTACTTTTCGTTTTTTGGATTAAAAAATTTGTACACATTGAGTTGACATAATTTATTGTCACCCTGTACTTATGGCACGTAACACATTCAAACTTGTATATTCAGGGTGATTCAGAATTCATTATACAAAATGAATATTCTTGTATATTCTGGTGGTGATTCCCCACAGCGAGATGAAAACAAAAGTCCATATAAACATGGTTCGGATAACGAACCGTTTATGAGATTCCCGCATTTAAAATTGAAGTTTCAGGAGCTGGTTTTGTACTCTGTGGATGGCAGGTTAGCTTCTCCGCATGAAAGGCGGCTAATTTTGTGATTGGTAGTGGTTGGATTCTTGGTTTATAAAAGCCGGGGTGAAATTCGACTTTCGGTGGACATCGAATGTTAACATCCTCTCGGCGGGGAAAATAACTATATCTAGGAAGAGTCATTTGAAGAAGTTGACCACGTCAACGAAATGCGTATACGAGTCATTAAAAATTGTACATGTGAAATAGTGGTTTCTAGTATCTTATTCTTCACAGTTTCTGGCATATTGCATTAAAAACTATTTTGTTATGACCTGCACTATTAACCAATTATTGGCCATTTCCGTATTTTTTTTTACACTGTGTAAAAAGTTGCGGGTATGAAAACAGCCGATCTTACTTAATTTTGGGGTGCTAAAAAAGAAAATGACATTTAAAAATGCTGATTGGCTCTAGTTTCCATGATATAAGCGATCACATAATAAAGTAAGGCATATAAAATGTATGATGCTACTTCAGCTACATAATCAGTACTGGTGACCAAGTCTGAAGACAAAACTAATGCGAAATTTAAACTTTTAAACTTAGTTTACTAATTTAGCTTTACTCGATAAACATATACAATATATTATTCCCTCTATACACTATTACCAATATCATTTGGTTTTATATTTGTGGAAAGATATGGGTCTATATATATAAGATTAAGTTTTAGTGCATTATTACTTATTACCTTTAGTTGAAAAACGTAAACTTTCCGTTTATATTTGAACGTTATATATGAATTCAGCATGAGAAATTGATTAAGAAATGACACATTTCATTTCCGAAACTGAAAAAAGTCTAAGAAAATTTGTAAAACAACGTGATAATACACGTTACATTTATTTTTTCTCCTCGTGTAATTTATCTGTTAATACGTTTGAAAAGGCTTCAAGTCGAGGATATAGATAATTAATGATTTTTATAATTAATTTTTGCAAAATTAATTCGAAAAATAGAAAAAAAATAAGGGCACTGGCACTGTTTTGGCTTAAAGCCAAAGCATCGTCTTACACCGAAATAAATAAAATAATTAAAAAAAGTAACGAAAGTTTTTCAAAAGTGCGTAGGTGTCTTTTGATGACGGTTTACGTAAATCGAATTTTCTTTCTTCCGCCGCAAAAATGTTAAGAGACTTCTTTGCAAAAACAAACCTGTTTTCGAACGCTGGGTGGAGCGATCAACACGCCGGTTGATTGAACTTGGCGGTCATCACCGAATTATCCCGAATTAATCCATAACTAGACGAAGAAGCAACACGAATGTGTAATTACACAGTCGCACGACTGATGGCCAACGGAATCACATTAGCAGCCGACACTAATGAAGACAGAGGAGGAGGAGGAGGACGGAAAACAGTTTTTTTCTTTTTACCTCCTCAAGGGACGACCTTCATTTTATCAACACATGGCTCATTCGAACGAAAAGTTATCATCATTTACCTACAATTC
>JAHWFO010092549.1:2743476-2755787 GCA_023313115.1 Rhysida immarginata
TTACTGAAAAAAAAAAAATAATAATATTCACCGAAACTTCTCTGACACCTTTCTTTCGTTCAATCACTCATTTGAAAAGATGGATATCATCAATCCGTGCAACCCTTTTACAAATTCTATTGCATATATTTAATGTTGCCAGAAGTTGTTTTTTTTTTTTTTTACTCAGATGAATTTCCGCACCAAGTAGCTGATTAGAAAATGAGAAGCAACGTTGATTTCGACCCGTGTGCGTTCTTATTCATCTCGCATCTGGAACTCCATTAACATCTGATGTATGGCATAGGAATAAACACTCACGGACCCATCTTAAGCTATTCTAACTCAATAAAGGCTCTCGCAAATTAGCCTTACACATATTAGGTTAGCAAAATATCGAATACGCACCAACACATTGGCGTTTCCTTCTTCCAATGGTGTAATTTACACATTCGTACGATTAAAATTTGAATTTATTTTATACGGTGTAGAGTTTCTAGTCTATGGCTACATTGTCACCAAAAGCAATTTCTTTCTCTTCAAAGAAAATGCAAGCGCCCACGCATTATAGACTTTCCAAGATAATGTTTCATTATGTTTTTCTTTCTCATTATTTTTTTAATGGAAAAACATAATGAAATTTTAATGGAAGAAAAAAAATCATCATTTGACACGTTCAAAATCGGTTTATAACCGAATTTTCACAAGAATTATCGCTACTAGGCAGGCGCAGAAAGATTATTCGTTCACGTGATTAAATTTCCCATTCATGTAGCCGAGTGCGTTGCATATCAATTATATTTTGAAAGATGAGAGAGCTTATTAATTTAGAACAAACAAGAATTTTAACGAGAAGATTGTCCATTACGAACAGAAACCACTGAAATGGTAAAAGCAAAAACGGTGGCAGAGAACTCTGGCGGTCGTTTGATAAACGGATACCTGAACTTCTGTTTTATATGTTTCTGTATTACTAAAAAGCAGATTATCCATTGACGAGAGTTGGGCAGGCAGTAAACTCTCTAGAGCAGTGTTTCTCAACCTTTTTACACTGCGACCCAACAAATTTGTTTGCACCGATACCGCAAACCAAATATCTATCTATTTATTGCTCTTTTGCCTTTTGGCATCGAGGATGTTAAATAATCATTGAATCTCTTTGAAAATTAACTTAACTGGGGATTATCCTAAAGTAAAGAGACAAACACAAACATCCATAACCTCCACAGGATTCGAACCCGCGAGTCGCTGATCTCGAGAGCGACAAGACCTGCGCCCTTAGCGTTCTCGGCCACTGAGCCAGCTCCCAAATATTATAATATTGTTACATTTCGCAATCTAACAAAAGAGAACTAACTGTAATAAAAGGGTCCATCAAAGATTGGTACCGACCGCTAGTTTTTATACAATTTGTCTATCATTTCACGACCCAAAGTTTGAGAAACGTTGTTCTAGAGCGTACTGTGCCTAGGCAGATTATACCCAACTCAAATGCGCTCAGGAAGAGTACACTCTCCAAATGTTCCATGAGTTAGTTGTAAATGTTATTCTTCGGCAATTGTAAATAAATTAGTAAAAGGTTGATCACAATATTTTTTTGCGAAAAACATCGAAAACAACAGTAACAAAAAAAGGCTATTTTTTTTTTACTGTTAGTCATCCCCTCAAATTTGTAAAGCAGTGCCGACGTTTTCGTTGTCGACACTGCACTGGCATTGAAATAAGTTTTAAAATTGAAACACGTATTTTTATAATTGTATTACCATTAGCAAAAAAAAAAATATATATCTCAAAAAAGTTTTTTCCCTTTCCTCAGTCTGATTCCCAAATCTCGATAACGTGCAAAAGGCTTTAGGCTGGCGTATCTCTATTACTTCATTTTTTTCACCACAGCTTGCACTCTTGTGTAATAGCTTGAACCTTCGTAATAACTAGTACTAGGAATAACGTCATTCCCTACCCAGGCGAGGCCAATGAGAGACAGGCCAGGGCACTCAAAAGTCACATGATCATCGGGGTCCGGCCAACAATTCATCCTTCATTGGCTCCATCTTGGATTTAAACAATCAGTAATTTTTCGTTTGTTGGAAACAATGAAGGATGGATTGTTGCCTGCACCCCGATGATCATGTGACTTTTGAGTGCTCTGGCCTGTCTCTCGTTGGCCTCGCCACCCAGGATATAGAGCAAACTCTATACGATCCACGTATGAAATTTTCAATAACAGTCCTTAGAAATTCTGCAACAGTTTTAGTTTTAGGCCGAGAACGTTTTATAAAAATTAACATTTTTCGAAGTCATTTCATTCAAGCATACTTCCAATATAATTTGTTCAGTTAAAAAAAATTATTCCTTTCAATAATCTACCACTTTCTTCAGCACTGTCTCCTCATACTCAAAATCATTATTGATTAATTGGAAATTCGAAGAGGAAGTGCATCAATAGTGATCAATAATACAAACCCTCTAAACTCTTATTGCTTTTTGTTCTCTGTGGAAAATGGGAAAAAAAATAAAGCAACACAATAATATTATTAAAATACTCTAGTCCAACCATTCTACCTTACCAAGACCGACTACTCTTTTCAAGATTTCAACACGGGGTCAAATGTTGTAAATAAAGTCGCTGTTGTTATTGTTTTCCTCATAACAAAAATCAGGCGCAAACTTTTCCTCCAATGGATTAGAAGAAAAGTTGAGTAATGAAATTTCGTGGGGGGGGGAGTGTTTCAGTCCATAAAAGCCTTCTACCGACAAGAAAAGGGAGACCAATCTCTTTTAATTACGGCCCCTGCCTTATTAGACGGAAAATAAAGGCAAAATAGGGCTTTAACAAATTGGCTAAAAAATGTAATGGAATTACTTTGCCTGATGCGGGACAAAACTCGAGCCCCAATAATGACTCGGGTGAAAATGACATTAGGTAGAATTGGTGGCGCCCACTATCGCCGGCTCGCCAAGGGACCACAATTGTCGGCTCGCCCTTGATGTTATCTATGAGCCACTAAAAAGATTCTAAATTAAGAATGTTCTCATAAAAATTCAAAAAACAACGTTATAAGAGCCTTAACAACAATCGAGTATATACAGGGTGAATACAAAAGTCTGAACCCCCCTTTTATTTTTTGAACCGAAGCAGATATGTCAATTTTGATGAATCCAATGAATAGGAAGTTGTGGGTGGCCTATCCCATGGTGCACTTTTCATCATCCCAAATATGCAAATTAGGACACATTCAAAATTTATCTCAAAAACCGTAAGGGATAGAGAAAAAAACCCAATTGCAAACTAGTTCAGCATAAAAAAACAAACAAAACAAAAAAAATCATCCAAAACGGACCAACCAATCACCCACAATCACGTGGTGAACTGTTTGTAGTTTACAAACAGTCACACTGCACAAGGAAAACTGAATGTTGATATTTCCACCATGTAAAGCATGCAAATCAAAAAATTAACATAAATTACCATATCCACATTCACTTTCATGCGGAAAAGAAAATAAAAGGCATGTTTCAGCACACAGAAGACAAAACAATTCCAGGATGGCAAGCTACACTGTTCCGGAAATGGTCAAAAGCTACACGTGATTGTGGGTCATTGGTTGGTCCGATTTGGATGGTTTTTTTGTTTTGTTTTGTTTGTTTTTTTATGCTGAACAAGTTTGCAATTGTTTTTTTTTTTCTCTATCCCTTACGGTCTTTGGGATAAATTTTGAATGTGTCCTAATTTGCATATTTGGGATGATGAAAAGTGCACCATGGGATAGGCCACCCACAACTTCCTATTCATTGGATTCATCAAAATTGACATATCTGCTTCGGTTCAAAAAATAAAAGGGGGTGTCGGGTTCAGACTTCTGTATTCACCCTGTATAAAAAAGGAAGGAGTACAATAAAATAGAATTCTTTCTAAGAAGGCCACGTTTACTGCTCCAAAAGAATTGTACGGGCAAAGCCTACAAGAGCTCTCTGAAATAGCTCAGGTCACTGCTTTGATCTCAGGCCGTGAAATCGTCTATTACTTTTTTCCATCTTAATACAGGGTGATCCAAAAGTCAGTTCAAGTCAGCTTAAGGTTAACTACGCTAATACTTATCAGTTGGACGCCATTTTGAAATATTAAAGCGTCCGGGAAGACGCTAAACTTATTTCGCGGATTTCTTGTCTGGTCAAGTTAGATTGTAAAATTCCCTATGATTGGTATGATTTTTAACAGTTAATTGGCTAAGACGTAACATGTGATCACCGACATCATAGCCAAGGTTTTTCCACCTAAAAGCAGAGTGAAAGTGAAACTGTCTATAAGAGTGAAGTGTGGCTTGTAAAAGGCCTAAAGAGTAATGACAGACTTTTTGTTCAAGGAAAAGTTTCATCCTATTCATCTTCGGTTAGCACCTAATAATTCAACGGGCATTGAAAGAGTAGAAGAAAATATTATTAATGAACGTAATTTTTTTTGAAAGAGTACGCTAAATAGATAAGAGAGGACTCAATAATTGAAATACAGTCCTGGACAAAATTATAGGACCAGTCAAGAGATGCAAAATGAATTTATTTGATTCACAATCCTGTGTACAGTGCAATTTGTAATGGACAATAAAACATATTTCTAAGAAAACAAAGCAAGTTTAAAAAAAAATAAATCTTTTTTCATTTGTGAGCTACAAAACGCAATGAACAAAACTATAAGACCACCTTCAAAATAATGGATTATTTTGAATTTTGAATTCTTAATTTGAATTTTTTTCTGTCAAGAATTCAGTTATTTTCATTACTTTAGTAAACATCAAAATTCTGTTCTATATTGAACAAAATCATCATGGGACGTGGTAGAAAATTAAGCAGTGAACAACAAGTTCAAATTACAGCTTACAAAAACTGTGGAAGAGTGAAAGCGATATTGCAGGAATTATTGGAAAGTCCACAATTTTTTAACTGAACCACATGGCTATGGAAAAATTCCTCATCCAGGAAGACGTCCGAAGCTGTCAAAAGAGACAAACGTGGTATCCTGAGAATGGCTTCAACCAGCACAGGAGCAACATCCTCTAACATCACGTCATCTCTGAACCTTCCTGTATCAGACAGAACAACTCGTCGTGTACAGGGTGTTGCACAAATATATAGGACAGTACTGCTGGGTAGCCTATCCTCTCGCTTCAGGAGCCGCTTTACAAAATTATTTTGAAATGCAGTACAAGTTTCGCCATCTATGGACGGCAGCATATAATTTTAAATAATTTCAAAAAAATTTTGTAATTTTTTTATGTCTTTGTAAATTATTTTTTATGCCTTTACATGCTCCAGAATATAAATTTAAGATATGAAGTCTCAATTTCCATTTTTACCAATTTCGGCGTAAATGGGTTAACAAAATAAAATTTCCCAATTATCATTTTATGAAGCGTCCCTGAAGCGAGAGGATAGGCTACCCAGCAGTACTGTCCTGTATATTTGTGCAACACCCTGTGCTCCAAGCATCCACCAACCACACTTACAAGAAATATAAATCAAAGCCAAAATTAACTTCAAGCCACATGCGTACAAGATTAAGCCTTTGCGAAACAGTACATTGGGAATTCGCAAATTTGGAATCATACTATCTTTAGTGACGAAAAAAAATTAATATGGATGGGCCTGATGGCAATAAGATTCTACTGGCATGATCTCAGGAAGCCAGAACAGTTTCTTTCAAGATGAGTGCAAGGCAGAGGTTCCGTTATGATCTGGGCTGCTTTTTCTGCCAACGGCAAATCAAGTTTGTGTTTTGTGAAGCCGAAGTCAAATGCAGACGATTATTAAGATGTTTTAGGAAAATATTTGTTGCCATTTAGAGACGAACTGAACGATTCGGACTTTGTCTTTCAGCAAGATAACGCGCCCATACACCGTGCAGTATCCAACAGTGGCTTCATGATCAAGAAATTCATGTTTTGGACTGGTGCAGTCCTGATCTCAATCTCATTGAGAACTTGTGGGGTGATGTGGTGCGAAGCGTTTATTCCGGTGGAAAGCAGTTTCACACCATAAACGATTGGAAAAGTGCCATTACAAAAGCAAGGGATGATATCCCACTCGACAGACTGAAAAAATTGGCTGAGTCGATGACAGACTGTTTAATTGAAGTGATACGTTTAAATGGAAATCAAAGTTTCAGCTTACGTTAAAATTGTTGTAAATAAATAACTACAACAATACGAGTAAAAGATTTTCCTATAATTTCGTCCATTGCGTTTTGTAGCTCACAAATGAAAAAACATGATGTTAATTTTATTTTTTTTTAAACTTGTTTTTTTCTTAGAAGTATGTTTTATTGTCCACTAGCTGTTCCCCGCTACTTCGTCTGCGTTAAAGTCGAAATAGATAAAATCGCCTGCAAGTTCTTATTTCCCGAGATTTCGTGATGAGTCAGTGAGGGGCATTTCCCTTTTATATTAAGATAGTGCACCAAATAAATCGAGATCAGGAAGGAAAAATTAAATTACGACTATATTTTATGGTTGCATAGAATTAATGTGAAGGCCAAAAAATTATGACAAAGTTTCAGTATTGGCCTACCAGTCTCTAAGAGTGAAGGCCTATGTGTTCATTTCAGAAACTCATTTTTTTTTATTATTTTGCTGAAATCGACTTAAAAACTCATGATTCGAAAAGATATGTTGAATTTTTAAAAAAAAAAAATCCGTCTGTACGTATTTATGTATGTATGTGACCAATTTTGCGCAGCTAACTCCTCTGAAACGGCAAATAGCAGAACAAAATAAAAATTATACATACAGTATTTAAAGGGTACCCTACATTGTGCCTTAGCTTATATTTTATGTCAATTGTGTAAGCCTTTTTCAAGATAATTTTTTTGTCTGTAGCGTTCAAACCAGCGAACCAAACTCAATAAACTCGACGTGTATTAAGTACTCTTCTCATTAAGGCGATTTTTTTATACATGATTTGTTTGGCTGTGATGAGCCGTTTTGGAGTTACTATCTCCCCCCCCCCCCCTCGTCAATTTTATTTCTTTATTTTTTTTAAGTAATTCTCACTTAGAGGGGCCCTAAAACTATGCATTGACGCTTTTTTATGGAAATGGGCTAAGCCTTATTAGAGAAATTTTTTTTTTTTTTTTGGGGGGGGGGGATGAAGAAATGGCAGAAGCATTCATTTCGTCACCCCAAACATAATGTAAACGACATGAACAGCTTTTCCTCTTATTGAAAAACACAATTGTCTTTATTGAATCCGTATTATTATCTCGTGGTAGGCCTGTGCAAATGTATCATTCCGTCATACCAATTTATTTGTTTTTACGTTCGTTGTTTTACCTTCGGGAGCCAAAATAAATAGAGAGTCAGGGCTGGTGACGCGAGAGCAAGCGACATAAATTGTCAATTAATATATACAAACTTTGTTGTACTCTAAGAACTCGAAATATGCTCCGCTCACATATGCATCTTCGCGACATCTGTTGGCAATTATTCTCGTTATATGCAGATTCGTAAGGAACAAAACCATAGTGCGATTTACTCGTTACGACATCTGTTGACATTATATTTTTGCTGGAACCAGTTGTTGTTTTTTCCCGTGGGAATCAGACTTTTTCCCGCAGGAAAAATTATCCTATATGTTGATTCAGGTACTAAATAACCCCCACACAAAATTTCAACTAAATCCCTTCAGTAGTTTTGGCGCCAACCTCTAACATATAAACAGAGATACAGACAAACAGACAAAAATCCTAAAACTATTGTTTGGGCTTCTGTATCGTTTATAACCACACAAAAATTCTAAAAACTGTTGTTTCAACTTCAGTATCGTTTATAATACACGTAGCCATCACTTTCTCTCAAAAAAATTTAATGTAAATTTTTCGCCTCGCTACTATTTTATTATATACATGTACAGTATATAGATTACAAATTATACTGTACACAGGATTGTGAATCAAATAAATTCATTTTGCATCTCTTGACTGGTCCTATAATTTTGTCCACGACTGTACACAGGGTCCTGGGGACTCAATAATTATTCTCCCTAAAGTGAAAACCATTAAACATATCGACGTCAAATTTGCAGTGGATATTTTGTAATCAACGCGACACTGATTGAGCCTGTAGTAAAGTTCTCCTGCTTGCATAAACGAATGCGACGGCCCATATTCTTGAAAACTCGTTGAACCACTGTTAATGCGGAACATTATTGCAACACATTCGAACAATTTGTAAAGCAGTTAGATGACATTGACTGCAGACAAAGTTATTATCACAAGACGGGAGCTACATACATCTCACACATCACTTGTTCAATCTGTTCTTGAGGATAGAGTAATTTCAAAGGAAATTTGGCGTCGACAATAGATTAGTGAGACTATATCAAATATGTTGACTATTTTGATAGCTTAATCGAACTCTTCTCGCTCACTGTGAGTCCCGATTTCCCTCTTGGGACGCGTTAAGCTGTCATGTTGTTACATACTCATTAGCTAAAATAAAAAATAAAAAAATGAAAGTAAATAGTGATAACGGTCCACATAACATTTTTTACGTTAGTACAGTATTTGCGTAATAATATACAGGCTGATCCAAAAGTTAGTTCATCCAAAGATATATAAACTGATGTCACATTTGCAGTGGATATTCTTTAATCAATGCGACACTGATTGGGCCTACAGAAAATGTTCAAAGTGGTCCCCAGAAAGTTCCGGGGCTGTAGCTATAGAAAAGAAACAAAGTGGTGCCAATAAAACCATGCAGTTCCCTTTCTTCTCTACCTGTCACAACTTGATCCTTTCCGTTTTCTCAGTTCGTGCTTAGTCAGCGTTGAAATTACTAATTTTTGTTATTGCTACGATTCATCAATACGGACCAACGTGCGACCATCAGATTTTGTTTTAGATGCAGTAAAACTGCAACTTAAACAGCTTCTATGATGCAAGCTTCGTACGTTGATGATTAAAAATGGGCGCCCTTCTGCAAGCATCAATGACAGGAATGTCGAGCGGATACGCGCTTTACTGGCCGACAATCGCCTTTCATATACAGGGTGTTGCAGATAACTACAGGGTAGTATAACGGGAAGCCTACCCGCTCCATTGCAGGGGCAGGCTCGGTCGATTGGCAGAATGGAGGGAGACGAAGGTGGCCTGTAGCAGCCAGCGGTTTCCACAGTCGGGGAGTGGAGGGGTGAACGTCAAAACTGTCATGTTTTTAACTAAACAGGTGGTGGCCTTACAGTATAACAAAGGGACATCAGGAGTTCCAACTAGTTTCGCCATTTATTCCCGGCTTTGCCAAGGATATACAGCAAGAGGCATGCAAGCCTTTATATATACAGAACAGTGGTACAAGTTAAGCAATGAGCGTAAATACATACAAGAACCAATAGGATATAAAGCAAGGGGGCCAATGAGTTCAAAAAGGATGTAATGGCCAGTAGAATAAAATAGAATAAATACAGAATTTTTTTTAAAAGATACACAAAAGAGAAGTTGTACAAAATAAATTCAGCTTGGTATCATTTAAATCTACAAATTACTAACTTTAAATGCCCCAAAAAGTTTGTAAATCCATTGGGAACTCTAGGAGATATGAACGATTTTCATTTTTTTGACTTTCGCAGTATTGACTCCCCTTAAATAATTTCAAAAGAGGAATTTTTCCAAGCCTTTTTTACAGCGGCTTTACGAACAATCCAATGAACGTACAGAGAGAGGTAGAATGTATGTAGAATCTTAAATAATACCATTTTTTAAAAATTAAGAATTGCTTTTTTATTTACATTAGCCTGGGAACCTTTTGAATGCACTTTAAATAATTTAAAATTGTACAACTTAAGATTTTTAGACATTTTAATTTAAAATTATTTAATTTGATTCTTTTTTTTAAATACACTCAAAGAAATAACGACTAATAAATGTCAAAATTAATGTCACAATTACAAAGTATAGACTGCAATCACAATTTAATTACTATGTTATTTCAAAAATTAACGAAAAGTATGTTAAAGAATCCCATAGTTACATCCGACATCTAATTATGTTTTTATTATTTTTAAAAAAATATTAGGGAAATGAAAATTATATTTTATAATAAAATGAAAATGCCAGCACAACACTTGACATGGGAAAAAGTTTAAAGAAATCCTATAGGGAGCTGAATTGTGTTTCTTTTCAACATATAAAATACGATTTACAGATGTAGTTTATAAAAGATAAAAAAATTTTCTGTATTCTCAGGAGGGCCCCGCCCCCCCAAAGAAAAAATCATTGAAATGTATAAGATTATGGAAACACTAAAATCTTGAAAATTGTATATTCCTCCGGTAAGGCGACAAATATATAAGAACTTCAGATATGTTGTTGATGCATATCTTTCCATCCTTTGCCTACAATTTGTGCCACTTCCGTTTTACATAACGATTTGCTAGAAAGTTTGGCTCAACAACATTCAAACAACACAAAAAAATGGCGTTAAATTATGGCTTGTAATTAACGCTAGAAGAAAGAAAAAAAAACTCAAAAAAAACCCTGATTCCACAGCAGCATTCACAAAAAATTGTGTTATGCGAAAACAAAATCAATCATTTCAGTGGAGGAAAAAAATTACCAATGAGTGTATGAATTTGATGGGGAAACAATTAAGGTATGGTTCGAGAAGTTTTGTAAGAGTTCTAAACAAACTGGGTAGCTCGTCGCCATATTTCTATAGATAACGTGAAAAAGAACTCGAACACTGCGGTTTCAGAGAAGCCCGAGGAAATCAATTTATAAAGCGGCTTTCATTTATACGAGCAATTTATAAAGCGGCTTTCTTTGTATCCAACAAAGTGGCAAGAAACGGATACAGATTGGATACTGTTCGTGTTACCACTGGCGAACAATGTAGCGAGGTTATTAGGGTATCAGATACAATTTTTGAGCTGTTTTTAAATTTCCAGGCGCTTCATTTTCATACCATTCTTAT
Source organism: Rhysida immarginata (assembly GCA_023313115.1). Lineage (NCBI taxonomy): Eukaryota > Metazoa > Arthropoda > Chilopoda > Scolopendromorpha > Scolopendridae > Rhysida > Rhysida immarginata. Next base: position 2,754,414 of record JAHWFO010092549.1, read on the forward strand.
TTTCATAAGATCTGATCAAATGTAGGCGGTTTAAACGGAACACCCTGTTATTATGGCTATGTCCTTGAATTATAATCTTGAATATTTTGGGTAGCTTTATGAAATTTTCACATTTAAATTGTTACAGGATATAAACAAATAACGAAATAATGAACAAGACGCAACGAATCATTTTATGTAGACGTCAACACTCGGGAAGCTATTTCCACCAAAAAATATAGTCAGTCATGCATTATAGTCTTTCTAAGGAAGAAGTTAATTGCTAATATAAAATGGTATAATCAGCAGCGCCAACTTCAGGAAAATATGGGGGGGGGGGGAAACTTTTCTATAGCCATCCAGAAGAATGCCCAAAATAAGAAAGATACTGTGAAAATTTGAGAATACACAAGTTTATTGCAAAGCGCATAGAAAATATTGAAATACAGCAAAAATTGGGGGGGGGGGGGGGGCAGAAAGTGTCAGCCTCCCAAAGTCGGCGCCTATGGGTATAATATCAAAAACTGTGAACAAATGGTAGTAATAAACTAAGTAAGAACAGAAACCACAATTCCACAAATGAGTTATAAATAATTGCGCATGGTACACATCGAGTTCTAACCCACTTAATCTTTGGATGACATAATTCAAGTAAGCAAAACGGGTGGACATTTTGATTTTTTAGGCAAAGACTTATTCAACAATTAAATCAGGTAAACGACGATACATTCGGTAAAGGTTAAGAGCCAAATATTCGCATTAGTGGACTTAAGTAAATTCAATTCACATAACATTTTACTCATATTGCCGGTCCCCAAGTCATCTAGTTGGCAGTGGAGGACTGTGATAATACTGCTCGTTACCGTTGTGGAATTGTTGTTTCTGTTTTTTTTATTTAGTTTGTTACTAAGAAGCTCATTATTTTTTTAATGGAAAAAAATATTATTATTTGACAGATAAAAAAAAACGGGTTATACATTGCGACTGCGTACTACGAAATGATTTAGCAAACGATTAGCGCTCCTCCTTCATGTAATCAAGTTTTGCTGAGAAGTTGTGAGAAGTAGAGGGAGAAGTAGAGGGAGTGTGTTAATTTAGAAGAATCAAACAGTGTAAATTAAAATTAAGACCGCATTATAAAGAGACTTATTGTTCAATGTAATGTACATTTTGTAAATTAGTTCTGTTTTGTTTCTCCTTGATTGGGGAAACACTTTGCCATTTTCATGCTTCAAAATACTATAAAACTGTGATTTATTTCACTATTTAGTTTTATGTACTGTTTTGTTTCTTTGTTATGATTTTTGCTGGTCTCCCCATTTTTGGCTTTAACATAGTCAGCTCTACTTGTATATATGTTGTTATTAATGGAGTACTCTGGTGATTATTTCATAA
>JAHWFO010092549.1:2762781-2802474 GCA_023313115.1 Rhysida immarginata
TTTCATTTTCCAACAAATTAACATATCGGACATGTATGTTTATTGACCCCCCCCCCCCCCCCAGTTAGTGCTTTAATATAAAGAGAAGACGATGAGAAAAGGTCTTCATTTCTTATTAGAGTTTGGGGGAGGGGTAAGTTTGCTCGAAATTTCGCTCAGCCGAGAAATTGTTTCTGAAATGTATAAAGGGGGCTTTAAGTTACGTGGGCGATGAAAGAGATGGGCGCTTTAAAACAACGGTTTAATCAAGTGCGAATGGTATATTGCACACGCAACGTGCAAGGGAGGCAACTAATAGCTATTGGTGGTTTCCGAATAATATCCCGTAGCCGGAACTTTCCCTCCAATAACACGCAACATTAGCATAAACATATCGAATGGAGTCCGAGCTTCTCTTCATTTGCCGCGTCCATCGCTTATTATCTGCTTATTAACATAACAGATTTTAATTGATCGCCCCCTGAATTCGCCTCGTCTACTCTATGAAACGATCTATCATCAACACGACATAAAATTTCGGCGAAATATCAAGGGGCGGTACGAATACATACATCGACTACATCGACTACCACGTTAACAGTTGAACGCCATTTCCAATTCGCATTTGCATTCATTCTCTCGCCCTCTTATTGACTTAATTTCTATTAAAACTTAATATATTATGCAGAACTTTAACGTTCTCGACAATTCCTGTTAATAAAACGAAGGAAATCTTACATAAGAAATCGGCAGATCTAATCAAATCAATGCCATCGAGAGAAGTTCACCTACTCCATTTGTTATGGGAGCCTCAAGTTGAAATTGGATCAACATACAAGATACAACGTTCATTTCATCTTCTTTGTGACTGTTACACAATTAAAGCAGATGTTCATATTTGTTAGTAATTACTTCAGTGGTCTGATAAACACTGCCAAACATCAATAAATTAGTTATAACCGAATGGCTTGTCAAAATCCAACCGAAAGCGAGTTAGTCTACTCTGAACAATAATCGTTATGTAATAAACGATTTCCTTATGGCCTGTTCTTTATTAACCGAATCTAACCTTAAACGTTTATATTGTACATACTACAAATACAAATTAAATCAGGGAGTATCCAAATATATTTAAAAAAAACAAACGTATAAATATGCACGAAAAAAAGCAAAAGAAATACTTAGTATTTCAAATCAATTTCTCTATTGGAATAACTCGTTAAGTTTGTCGACATCATCCAGGTTCCAAAAGAAAAAAAAAAAGTGATCTAATCTATTTCAGACAGACTATTCTAAACCGTCCTCCTATGAAATCCTTTACAGGTCCATCTGCAACGCAATGCAAAAGCAAACGGCCAAGTTGAACGATGCCATCGATTTTTCTGCTATGACATGTGATTCCGAGAGACTGAAGGTCATTGCATAATGCATATTGGTTTGAAATAATCAAAATTTCAGTAAGAGTTAAAAATGAATGGATTAACGAATGAATAGTTGGTCATCGATCGCACGCCCTCAACTACACCATTTTGCTATGGAATGCGCATATGCGTTTAATATGCGAAAAGGTCTCAACCTAAACTGTTTGCTCGAGTCGTAGAAAACCTACACCGAGGAAGGTCGTTAATTTTTATTAACATTTCCTGGATAAAAAGATAAATTAAAACTTGAGACAAAAACTTGCTCTTTGGAAGGTTGTTGAGACGACCTTCACGCGTCTATTCGTTATCTATAGAGTCATTACCAATCAGGCACCTCATACGTATATAATCTCCCTAGTTCAATGAGTATGATGAGAATTTGCAGTAGCTAACTCGACTGTAAAATGTTCTCCTTTATCGCTTTCTTTCTATATAGCGTTCAAAGGATTAACACAGACAGAATTTTCGACTCTCTTTCTCACACACTTCTTTTTTTTTTAAATTCTTACTATCAAACAAATTTTACTTTTGGATCGTATCAACGTTGGGTTGAGTCCAAATCAATTTGCCTGGCCTTGGTGAGAAATAAGACTGGGCTTTATTTTACAACCTCTTTCAGCGAGCAAAAGAACCGTGAATTTTCGCCAACCGTTTCTGTCTTTAAAAGAAAACGTAAACTCTTTAAAAGAATAAAATAATAATAATATTAATTAAAAAACAAAAAATATTCAAATCCAAACGATGAGAGGGGACAAACTATACATCTGATCTCTAAAACGTGCAACTTCTCTTCCAATTAATGAAGGGGGGGGGGGGGGCGTCTCTCTCATGGTCATTAAGCTCAAGAGGCGTCATAGATTTATCAAGTGAAAATCTAGCCCAGACTAACAGGTAATATACATTTATTCAAACACTATCGATTTTTCTACATTCGAATAACGGGCAGCAAATCCATAAAATTTATTTCATTCCAGAAAAACATTTTTATATGCAAAAAAAAAAATAAAAAAAAAATTAAATTAGCCTATCTCATTTCAGTCATCGATCGTGATTTGTTTCTGAGAATCGCTAATAAAGTAAAATGAAAAACTGGAAGGCAACCGAAGAAATAGCGCTCTGTGTATGCTAATAAGAACAACTTCCTCTATATGATAGAGCATTCTAGAAAAATGTTTTCAAACAAATCAATCAATTTGATTCGCCAATTTGTCTGACATTGAGCTTAAAACGCTACGGTAAATCATAAACACAAGGACGCGCGTCGGCTCACTCAAAATAGATTTCATAAAAATAATAATAATAAAATAAAATAAATAAATAAAAAAAAAAATCGCTTTCTTTTCGACATTCTTTGGAAACTAAGAATCTCTTCATTCTTATGAGAAGACATCGAAGAAGGGGAACATGACGAAAAATTGCACTCGATTACACCATTTGTTTATTTATTTGCGATGAAATGCGATCCACGGCGAGCGAATAAATGAAACTATTTTGTAGCATCAGAAATTTCCGCAAGCTAATTACTGCTCAAATCAAGGCCACATCGACTTTCTTTCTTTCTCTCTCTCTCTCGTTCTGCTCACCCCCTCTTTCTTTAATTAGCATTACATGTATCAAAATTATTCATCGTATTCGTTCAAAACATAAGAAAGGGTCGGCCTAATCACTTTCGATTTCCCTTGGCTGCGGTCTCATTCTTAAATAATGAGAAAATTCCGGAAGCAGCCAGGAGAAAGAAATGGAGAAAGGGCAGAAGAAAAATAATAATCACGTATGCAAATGAGCTTATTTCGTGTATATAAATGAGCGAGACCATCCGTAACCCTACGCAAATGGTCACCGGCAAGGCGCCCCAAGGGAAGAGATTAATTTCCCTTGCTTGCTGCGTCCTGCTGGAATATTTGCCCTTAAACTCGGTTGCTATGGATTTTTGTGAGATTAACGCCCTGCAGACGAGAAAGAGGGAAATTTCTGCAAAAATTATGCACATGCGCAACGTTTTATTAATACATTACAGGACGTCGGGTAAATTACTTAGCACCGACCGCCTTTTAGCGTATATAACCAGCCCCTCCTCCCTTCAACGTAGTCGTGCAAATTTCTCGTTCATCTTTCATCTCAAATCGAACAGAACGGTGACCTTCGGAGATTTATGGAATCTTTTATATTCATCCATTTTGGATTAATAGGAGAGACACTTCCAATTTCGGTCCTCAGGATGTCTGAAACGTCTGTACAAAGATCCTGCTCGCGTCTCTGTTTAAAGAGGGTTTTCGCCTGACTTAAAAAAAGAAGTTGCTTAATAAAATTAAATTTACAAGATATAAAAGTAAAAACAATACAAATGACTCGCATGACACTTAAGACTCACAACAGCACAATGCAAAATAGGCACGATAAATATTACTCAACATGTTGTTACATACTGTAATTAAAAAATAAATGCATGGATAACTATATCATCCAGATACATGTTTGTAGTCGATTTCTAATGTTTTGCATCACCTGGCGAGTTATTTCTGGTGTTATTGGTGCTACATCTTAGTGTACAGCAACCTTTAGGCAGGTCAGCAAAAGTTCTGAGTCAGTGATTTGTAGATCTCAACTTTCAGAGAGCCCCAAAGGAAAAAAAAATCGTAAGGGTAACATGCCTTGCAGTGTTTGTTACTGTTTGACAAACACGCTCTGCCTGAGCTTCACATACAGCTTTCCATTAATTTACTACTTTTTGAGCGCTTTCCTCGGTCCATCTAATTTGAGCTCTCTCTACTTCATCACCAGTTACACTAACATTACTCTGCTCTTCTACTACTCCTACTGTAGTAGCTTGCGAAAGGGTATTTTCAAAGCGACATGAAAAGAAAACATGTTGTTAACGGATTGAACTTAAGACAGTTGTGCAAAAGATTCTCTTGACAACCCCAAAGCATGTTTACGGCCTGAGCGTTTGAGAGATTGCAAAATGGATTGTTTCAACATTTTCTGACGTCCGAACGCTCTGAGGCCTTCAGTTAGTTTTCTTTCTAACGGTCCTGAAATAAGTAACCCATAGCAATATGGTTTTACGGTCCTTGGACAGCAAAAATAATGATACGAAAAGCTCTTCGTATCGCAATCACAGATGCTTTGTTTTTGATGACAGCTTCAATAACGAACGCACGGAGAACACAAAGTCGTCATGGTAACTGAAAACGACCAAGCATATGTTACTAGAAGACCCCACTAGATCCTGTTACAGGCTAAGGAACAAGTTCATTATTCTTTGGTGTAAAAAAAATGGCCATTTAACCGGTTCAAAAATGGTTTAACCTGAATTTTCAGTAGAATTGTTGCTATTGCGACTGCGTACAACGAACTGCTTTAGCAAAGGGATAGCGCTTCCCAGTCACGTAACCAACTTCGGTGTATTTAAGTTATATTTTGAGAAGCAGAAAGAACGCGTTAATTTAGAAGACAGGAACACCACTGTGTAGTCTTTCTTTGGGAATATCTTCTCAGGCTGCACGTTGTTCGGCAACTGAATTGTATTACTTGCCTTGGGCATAAACTGCCCTCACGAGATCACCCCATAGATTTTCTATGGGAGTTTAAATCGGAACTGCATGCTGGCGAATCTAAAGTTGTGATATTTTGGTTCACCAACCATGTTTTTATTGTCTTTGCTGCAGGAAAGGTGCATTCATTGTCTTCAACTTGAAGAAAGAGAAAAATGGACAACTACTAAAACCTTCCATGCCATCAACGTTTCTAATGTTTTTACACTTCTGTTTTCAGAAAACGCTTATCTCCATTATTTGACTTTCTTGCTTAGAAATTATTTTGTTACCTTTTTTGTTAATAAATCTTGATGTTTTGTAAATAGTGATTAAACATGAACTAAAAAGACACTTTGGTAGTGTTTCCAATTGTTTTTACCTGATTTTATTTTTTAAATTTCTACTTTGAGGGTTTGTATTCCGCTTCGGAATTATAGCTCGGGACAGGTTAACCCTGCAATGAAGGAACAAGTACAATGCGAGATCATTGTATCAATACGCAGAGTAATTAACGAAGAGGGAGATAGATAATAAGAAAAACTTACTCTAGAGACAGGACAATTGCTTGCTATAGAATTATTTGGATATTGTTCGCGCAATCTTATGTAAACATTTAAAATTAATTTCTTCATTCGACTTGTTGAAGGCGTGTGACTTGAATAGCGACGTCGTGGCAGTCATGATAAGAAATAGTTCCGAAAAGGTGTCAACGCATGCGTTATTGAATAAAAAGTATGAAAAGACCTGGCAAGTGATGTGTTAAGTTTTTAAAATGTGAAGAGTAAATACTAATAAGTAAAAATTTCAATCTGGTATATTTACTATATAATTTTATTTTTAAAAAATGATAGGGACTATATTTCAGCCGCGCATGAACATAGCCTTATCGCTGTCCGTACTTGATCCTTCATTGCAAAGTTAACCTGTCATGTCGAATGAAAGTCAGCACTAGCCAGGGCAACACCCCGAAATTGGCCACCATGTCAACTAAATCTAGTACTAAATCTGTTACATGGGGACCCCCCCCCCTTCCCTCCGAAAAAAATTTCTACGCGTAGATTTTCTGCTTCAATTTGTTAAAATTAGTGCGATTTTTCCTTCTTATAAAGATTTTTATAATTTAGAAAACATGTAAATCTAAATCTTAAATCTGGATAATAGGTGCCAGAAAACTTTTTAAGTCGCATGTCCAAAAAAACCAGCAGTGATGAAATTAATTAATGAAATGATCACTAGAGTTCTCCACTGCCGTTTAGCCATTTCCAAGGCCGCCCTAATACAGGTCATGACAAGGCATCCCGTCATGCAATAGTTCGAAGCAAAATGGCGGATCGATCAATCGAATTAAACAATCAAAAACCCTTTTCTGTACTATTAGTACGATTTATAGCTGAGTATTCGGCCATTTTAAACGAATTTATGTAATAAATAGCAAACTTTCAGTACAAGATAGTGAGTTAGATTTCTTGAGTTCGAAGCAAAATGGCGGATTGTCATGACCTGTATTAGAATCTTTCAACTTTTTTTTAAAGAAAGGGAAAAATAGACAACTAAAACCTTTCTATAACTTCTATGCCATCAATGTTTCTATGTTTTTTTTTTACATTTCTGTTTTTAGAAAAAAGATCAGAAAATTCTTATCTCCATTATTTATGCGATTTTCATACTTAAAAATTATTTTGTTACCTTTTTGATAATAACCCTTGACATTTTGTAAATAATAGTGAGTAAACATGAACAAAAAAGCCACTTTGTTAGTGTTTCTAATTTTTTTTTCATTTTTTTTTTTTTTGTAGAAGACTAATCCAGAGTATGCTTGGACAAGATTCAGAACTATATTTTCGGTGTTCGCTTTAGCGTCATTGATTTGCTTCAAATGTTCTATTTAAACACATCAAATCAGATTTGTCAATTTTAGCTGTAGAATTTTAGCGCCAATTATCCAAAACGATATGAAGTTATTTACATTTTAATAGATTTGCTATTAAAATTATGCAAATATGCATCCTTCAATCGAGCATCTCCATCTACATATATAAATGAATACAACGACCTAATGCAATTTAACTTTCCGTATCAGATATCGATCACTGCAATAATAGAGAGATATTTTTATTTGTTGGCCGAGTTTACCATGGCCGTCTCTATTTTCCATTACAGTTATATAAAAAAAAAACTACTACTTGAAATGTCTGTTACCTTTAATAAGATCTGATGTGATGGAATTCTTATTGCAAAAGCTAAAATTCATTTAATTCTCGTGAGTACTCTAGGAAATTAAAAAAGATTTGCGGCACGACCGTTTACATTTTTTTTTCTTTTGCAGCGCCCACCCTTAAGCACAAATTCACAACAAACTATGCGATCGCATCCTCCGAATTAGATGGAGATCACATCAATTAAGGAAGATAGATTGGCCTATTCAAAAGTTTCAGCAAGACCGACACGACTCAAAACGCAGACAACTTTTAATCATGCAAAGTGAAATGACCGCGCTGACTAATTTAGACTCAAACCGAAATCTTATCTTGTCTCGCTAAAAGGGTTTTAAAAGGCTATTCGAAAGCAAATTATTGACTTTTAAAATTCTTTGCATTAATTAAAAAAGCTATACAATATTTGAGCGGTGAAACTAATTAACCAGGGGAAATTTTTCGTCCACGATTTCGCACGAGCTACGGAGAAAATCGGTCCTATAGAAAATAATTTTCTTTAATTTCAAATTTTTTGCTCGAAATTAAAGTTTACACTGAGTGACCAAATTATTATGACCACCTGATCGTTTTAGGCAAATGAGCTACTGCGTCACAGCGCTGCCGCTAGAGGGCTAGATAGCTATAAAAAGGGACTGCAGGTGAGGTGAACCATCAGTTGCACTGTTTTTTTGCGACGATATGGGCAAAAAACATGATTTAACTGAGTTTGAACGCGGGATGATCGTCGGTGCGCGCAGTGTCGGAACCAGTATCAGCAAAACAGCTGAACTTGTGAAGTGTTCAAGAGCAGCAGTTATTAATGTTTACAGAGAGTGGACTACCAAGCAAAAAACCGGCTCTCAACGTCAAGCGTGTGGTCGTCACAGGCTCCTCAATGCTCGAGCTGAAAGGAGATTCGCCAGAGTTGTCCAGGGCGACAGAAGAGCAACAGTGCGTCAAATAGCGGTAAATCTTAATCAAGGACAAACTGTGACCGCCTCTGAACGAACTGTTCGCCGTTCATTACACCGTTTAGGCTATGGAAGCCGACGACCAGTTCGAAAGCCTCTACTGTCAGCCTTGAACAAGAGCAGACGTCTCCAGTTCGCCAAGGAGCACAAGGATTGGACAGTAGATGACTGGAAAAGGGTCATGTGGTCCGATGAGTCACGACTTCAAATGCATCTTGCAGATGGCAGGGTTAGAATATGGAGAAAACAACACGAAAGCATGGACCCCACCTGCATCGCCACAACACTTCAAGCTGGTGGCGGCAATATTATGGTTTGGGGGATGTTTTCTTGGCATTGTTTGGGTCCTTTGATTCCTCTGCACGGACGTGTGCGTGCCCAAGATTATTTAAGTATTGTCGCAGATCAAGTACATCCCGTTATGATAATGGTGTGCTCTGACGGGGATGGATACTTCCAGCAGGACAATGCTCCTTGTCATAAGGCTGGCATCGTCCTCAGATGGTTCGAAGAACATGCCGGAGAGTTTACCTGCTTCGTTGGCCTGCACAATCGCCAGATATCAATCCCATTGAGAATTTGTGGGATGAGATCGAACGGGCCATCAGGCAGCGGGATCCAGCACCATCAAATCTGCAGGAATTGGAAGGCGCAGTTGGTCTCAAATTCCTCCTACAACCTACCAACATCTCATAGAATCCATACCCCGAAGAATGCAAGCAGTGATAAGAGCGAAAGGTGGCCCAACACTGTATTAAGGGGGTGGTCATAATAATTTGGCCACTCAGTATATATTTTTATGAGGATCTATATCAGAAGATTTGAGGGCAAAAATCATGAAATAATTACACTTTCTGATCAAGCAGCACGGTATTACTTGAGGTTGATGCAGTGAATTCCTGTATTGGTGATATACATGCAGGTATGGATGCAAATTTCTTCGGAATCAATAATTTAATGATTTCTATCGGCAACATCAGTAGAATACTGTATATCTCAAACATCGTTAATTACTTAAAATATTAGTTCTATAAAACATACATTCCTGTTTTATTATGATGTTTGGAATGCAAGTCTGATACATTAAGAACTAAAGACTTTTTTTTTTTTGAAACAATATTTACACCGAGGCCTTTCTTCATGGTGACAAATCTAATTTTCCCATAACCTCACTTTTCAAGAATATGAACAGTGATAACCAAATTCACTTCTCTTCCTGAGATCTTGCATTTACAGCAAAAGGGTCCATCGACTAGATGAACAATCAAGGAAAACAGCTCTCTGAGGTACATATTGCGTGAAAAATACCGAAAAGTAGGTTTTGGGTTAAATTTACCCTTCTTCCGATATCTATATCATGATCAATTGTTTTAATTATCATGTTTGGTCTACTTACTTCATCAATACGATATATGATAAACGTAATGATGGTAACGCAATAAAAATTAACGTAATTGCTGGTAAAATTATTCATACAGTTTCAATTTATTGACTCTCATATATAAATCAATTTGTAAAAGATCTAAATAGTACAGATATTATTATGTAGGATACTAAGACAGCAATTAAAATAATTACTGTTCTACGTTAAAAATAAAAACGCGTAACTTCTATCCAAAATTCTTTCTCCCCAAGGAAATAAAATCCAAATTACCAAAGAAAATACGATTCTAATTTCAGGACATATATAATTCTAAATAAAACAGGAAATGTTTATTATAGACTTAGAAGAAAAACTGGCCTATCAATAAAAACACTTAAATTGATCACATTTTATCGAAAAACACACAAATGAAGTGAAGATGGAAATTTGCAAAAACAAACAAAATGGCAAAGCATTTAACTTTGAGGAAAATTTTATACAACAAAATATTTTCCCAAACGAAATTATTAACGCATAAAATACACAACTGTACAGCAAACAGTTTTACAGTTTTAGCTTAACCTAACGGGCTCCTAACCTACGAAAATGTGTTCAGTCTAATAATCTGCACACGTCTGTATAACGCAATTCTTAGATTTTAGACTAACAAATATTTCAAGCAAGGTTAGAAAATGAAAAAAGAAAAATTTCATTTTCTCTACCACAACACGAAGGAGGGTTTTCTCGAAAAACATTAGGAAACGGGACGAACTTATAGATGGGAGGGGAAAGGCACGATGGTTTATTTAATTTTCAACCCTGTATCTTCCTCCAACTATGTTTTTGTGTTCTTTGCTGATGGCTTGGTCGAAGAGTCTCATCGAAATTATTGGCTTTCGAAATTGTTTCGGCTGCCTTGAGAGGCGGAGAATGCCAAAACCGAGACCTGTCATTGGTATCGAACGATTCTCTGACATATGGTCGATAAGCCAGACACAGTCAAAAACACACACTACAGAGATAAATTGCGACAATGATGATGAAAAGAGAGGGGAATGAAGGCATGATTCTCTCTTAAGAAAACAACGAGGGAGAAAATTATCACTGAAAATGGGAAAAGTCAACGAATTCTTCGTCCTCACAAATGAAACGGAGGATGATTTAATCCAAGGTTATCAGAAAAACAGAGCAAAAAATAAAAAAGAATCTCCTGGGGATACAATGAAAAGAAATTTCAAAGACCAGAGAAGTTGATTAGACTGGCGAACCAAACCATTGGTTCTTGGAAAGCTAATGAGTGTTCCTCGGATGTCGATATTCCGCAATCAAGTAATTATTCAAATGCTGAAACAAAAAATAATCCCCCCTTTCGTTTCTCATTCTCATATTTCCCTTCCAATATTTGCCATGTATAAAAATAGATTCAAAGAACTTAATAATTTAAGAATGAGACTTAAGACTTCAATTTTCAATCTCAAGTTGCCTTTTCAACATTTGTAAAGTATAAAAATAATTTCAAAACACGTAAAAATTTAAGAATGAAGCTTGAGTTTCATTAAGTTTTATTACATAATTAAAACGAAAAGCTCTTTATATGTCCAGTTAATTTTCATAAAGCACTTAAAAATATTTAACTATACACTGTGTTTATAAAAGGTTTGTACCATAACAATATTTAATAACTTTTGAACGTAACAACATGCATCGTCTTCAGCGTGTTACAAAGAAACTCCAAAAGTTTTATCTGATATATTCGTTTATTGCAGAAACTGCTCATAGAGGTACCGACAGGACAAAACATGGCATTTACCATAAAGAAAGTGCTATGTGTGGGATGGCTTAGCGAAACAAAATCACCGATCACTGTTTAGAGGATATACAGGTTCATTTACAGTAAACAAACACCAAATAAAAGCTCGATTAATTCCTGGATGAAAACCTTTTTTTGAGACCTTTGAAAAACGAAGTTAAGCTGCTCTGATTTCTTCTACCGTTTCGTTTGATGCGCTGGACCGCCCGTTGCTCTTTCTTTTCATTGCTGACTCGGTCTCCAAAAAGGTTTTTATCAGGTATTAATCGACCTTTTATCTGGTGGTTGTTTACCGTAAGTTAATCTGTATCTCCTCTGAACAGTGATCGGTGATCGCCATCTTCTGTTCTGTCCATGCCAGTGTTTCTGAAATAGACGAATATAGCAAACAAAACTTTTGAAGTTTCTTTCTAACATGCTGAAAACGATACATATTAGATGTAAAAATTAATAAATATTGTTAAGGCACAATTCTTTTAAGGGCACACTTGTATAAACAATTATAGACAATTTCTATCTTTCATCCAAAGCATCTAATAGCAAATTACAAGTAGTTTGTACATGTAACTGATCATACAAATTGGTACCTAATAAATGTCAGTATTTATAACTGTTTTTTTTTGTTACATCTTTCTTTTTATTTATGTGAAACTGTTTCTATGGAATGAATGTGACATGGTCAATTGAAGAAAAAAAAACTTTTTATAGAAAATGAATTGAAAGCTGAACATCTACTACAATCTATCATGGGTTATGAAGAAAATTACAGAAATACTACGTATAATAAAATTATTCCGAATTATTTTGATGCTCTATTCGAATCTGAAGTCAAAATAAAAAAAAAATCGAATGAAATTGGGAACAGAACCGACCGACTTCGTAAACACCGTAATGATGTTTTTAAATGGACTGCGCTTTTAACATTGTTCTGACAATGCAGTACCACGCATAACAACCCATTAAAAACATCTCATTAGGCAAACTAACTCTATTGCCAACATCTTAAGGAAAAATGCAATAATCCTTAAAAGAATAATAATACATGCATCTTAAATATCACAACAAAAAAAAATAAGAAAATCAAAACAACAACAATAGTTCAGTCTCTATTTTTCTATCTGAATCATAAGTTTACACTAAGAAAACAATAATAAAGCAAATGATCTTAATCACTTTCTTATTACTAAAACCCAGCCATTTGTAAATCTGAAAACGACATTAACACATCTTCTTGAGTTAATTTGATTGAGTTACAGGATTGGGATGGGAACAAAATTATATATATCAAATATATATATATTCAATTTTTCACCTCAAAATTTCGACTGGAAAATATATTCTTACTTCATCGTTTACACTGTCGGAGAATGTGACATGATAAAAAAGGCAACGTCAAAAAATTGTCAAACATGCAAAAAAAAAAAAAAAAATTCTCTCTCTCCTTTTTCCCGGGAATAAAGACGACAATTTTCATTCGTCACCATCGGTTCGTTTACGTAGCCTCTCACCTTTGAGTTTCTGCAGAAGCAAATCGAACACAAAGACTGAAATGCCGCCAAAGAAGTAGTACCAACTGACAGACAACATGGTGATTACTGTCACCAACATGTCGCTCGACCGAGGCATCAAGGGAAAAGTATATAAAAAAAAAAGAAGAAAGATAAAAAGGAAAAAAAATAATAAAAATGCAAGAGAATCTAAAGTGTCATTCAATCGAAGCCTCACTAATGCAGAGAACAAAAGAATCCGTTTTAAATAGATTAACACCCTCTTCTTGTCTTTCTCTCTTCTGTTTGAGTTTATGTAATCGGAGAGAAATTTTCTAGAACGGCACAAGATTAAATAAAGTAGCAATAAAATCATCAAACTTAAAAAAAAAACCCTGGAGAACCAAACCATTGGTTCGCGATGCAGTTGGTAAATATTTATTGAAAATGTCTTAAAACTGCTTACATATAAATTCTATTCAGAAAATTAATAAATAGAGAAAAGCGTAATTAACTAGAGGGTCTCAAAGACTTACGCTTTCTTGGCTCCCTTAAACACCTAAAGACATGTCTGCATCTTTGTTCCAAGGCCAAAAACTAGTTAAATTTACTGATGAAACGATGCCTATATAATCCGATTACATATTTTAAAAGAGAAATGTCTCTCTTTAGCCGCACCTGTGTTTTTCTCAAGTGTAGTTATAATCGGACGCATAAACAGGGTGTTTACTAGACATACGGCCAAAATTTAAGAGCTGATTCGTTGGGTTATTTAAAAAGCTTTTGTCCTTTGATGATTTTCGGAATGCCGTTTGGTTTCCAAGATACAAGGCGATAAAGGCTTTTCGACAAAAACAATACTGATATCTTTTAACAACATTCTGATTACTAAAACGGCTGTTTTTTGCACTCACACCAAGTTTGTGCAGATATTGAAAACGCTATCAGTTTACACGTTAGCTATATTAGAATTGGTAGCGTAAACTGGGGTTACTTTGCATAAGAGAACGGAAACATTTGCTGCTCTCAAAGAACTTTTGTGTGGAATGATTTTGTATTAAACACTTTAATGCAATCTTAGTGTAAAACAAAATCATTCAACACAAAATAAGAGCAGCAAATGTTTGACGTTACCTTGTGCAAAGTAACCCCGGTTTACGGTATTTATTCCTTTTCTCAAATTATGCAAGATTTGAACAGTTGTGGGTATGTTGACATCTTTCATGCGGAGATTTTAAAATTTGTTACTAATATTATTAATTTACACTACCCCAGTGGAAAAATGTAGATGTGAAAAATCGGATAGTTGATGGGTTTAATGCAATAAGACACAACTCCGGTGTTTTTGAAAGAGTTCGGTAGTCAAAGAGGAGAAGGTTGGATTCCTGCATCCTAGCTGTAGGTAGTCATTTTCAGAAGTTATTGTAGATTAAGAAGCTTTACGTGGAATATTAGGTAATGAAAGATCGTTTTTGTCGAAACACTTTTATCGCCCGGTAGCTTCGAAACAAAGCGGCGTTCCGAAAATCATCAAAGGACAAAAGATTCTTAAAATAACCCAAAGAATCAGCCCTTGAATTTTTGCCGTGAGTTTAGTAAACACCCTGTATTTATCAACAAATTTGCAAAATATAGTCATTAAAAATGCGTGCATTCGTTTCTATCCATGCAATATTAATCGATGCGAGATGTTTCTTAGGGACCGGACCGCCAGTCCTTATCAGCTTTGAGCAAAGACAAAACTCCAACCTGATTTTCCAGTAAACAGTAAACTTTCCCCCTTAGATCGGAAAAGGGGGGAAATGACTTAATGAGAAAGTGTGACATAATTAAATGTATCAAACTGACTGGAATCATAGTGTAACTTTATAATCTAAATATAGTTCGCTCCTCTTCGATCGCTCGAGTCTTCTGTGGACAAACGCGATCGTGAAATTTTCTCCGTTCTCAGTCTTTTCTCATTACAGGAATGCCATGATTAGTCACGACATTTCGAGAATCGTTTTACAAAAGGGGTAGCGACGCTGTTGTTGAGGTCGTTATCGACCCAACTCCGTCGTGGCAACCCACTTCGATTGGGATTTTTCCTTTCCCAATGGCCTCAACCCCGCTACAGCGAACTTGAAAAGCTGAAGGGTTCTTTCGGCTAATCTCTGAAACGAAGCATTTTCTCTCCCGCTCTCCTCAGCAAACAGCCGGCTCCATTTATCTCCGCAGACGTCTTGCCAACAACAAAGCACAAACCCTCGACCATGCATTAGCATTGCTGCAACCATTTATCTCATCGGTTACGACCCTCTGGAGAAGGACTCCGTTTATATTTACGCATCGGATGGCATACAGCATCATCCAATGAGGGGAGGGGAAAAAAAATTAAAAAACAGAACAAGGCGGAACGACCTTCGCACGTGCCACTACTTAATAGCATCATTCACCAGACGGACGATGAAACCTCAACGATCCTTTTTAGAGTCCATCATCAATTAAACTCTTCTCTTTAAAATATTCAAACTGAGGCACAGTATACTTAGGCGACTTCCGAATTGATTGCGATACAAAAAATTAAAAAGTCCGAAAGGGTTCAAAAGCAGGCAAGCTTTTAAAGCTAGACGAATAAATTTTCCACACAATCTCCTTATTCCACTCCGATTGCAAAACAGGCTATTATTTCCATACTTATAAGCCTACGTCATCTTTTTCCTTTACATTTCCAGAATTGTTCTAAAACCCTCATCTTTGACCAGCAGAATCAAGTTGGCAGGAAAGCCAACCATTCGAAAATGGGGAAGTTTTCGAGGAAAATATTCTCTCCTTTGCGTCTAGTTCTCACCTCCAAGCTCATTCTTTGAGGTCTTCTAAGCTTATTTTATTTTTCATTTATGTTACTAACGTTAGGTAAATAAACCCGCAAGACTAGGAAATACGCTTTATTTTCTAAGAAGTTCACTCTTCGGTATTTTCCGAAATCAACAGACGCGTCTTACTAAACTTTTAAATTATTCAAGTTTTAAACGTCTTGAAATTTAAAATCATTAAACTTTAAACGTCAGTAATTTAAAATTTGTCTTTTCTCCGAGAGACTTGTTAAATTCTCAGAAAATCTATGTTCGCGCTAATAAGTTACCCTTAAGACATCAAAACAATAAAACATTCTTAAAGTGGGTATGGTTTCGGCTAGGCGCCTATTCACGTAGAAAAGGAAGCCATTTAAACAAGTCTCCGGAAAGGATTACATTTTCGCTGCCAAGAAGACAATCTTGAACGGCGTTCGAAATCGCCACCTTCTGATAAAGAATCCCTAACAAATATTTATCGTTACAAGATACAACACATGCATAAAACAATAAGTAATAAATTTACAAAAAAAAACAAAAAACAACAACACCTAACTTTAGCGTTCATTTACTTCAACATTCTGAAGTTACCACGCAGAGCCTAGGTTACATTACATTTCGGAGACGAATTCAATAAAAAAAAATGTATTTAAAAACAGGTCCGATGCGACAGCTCTAGTTAATTTTATTTTAAACTCACGCAAAGGTAAAAAATATGAAAAAAAAAATATCACCTAATTTTTAAAACGCTTCTCCAAAATAATAATTCTTTTTAGAGTATTGTCGACTGTTTTCCAGCAAATTACTTGAAAACAGCGATGGATCCACCTGATCATCATCGATTAGCGATAAAACTAAATTTTTGTCAAACTAATTTTTATTTTTCCTCTTTTCATCACCAATAATTGCTTGCTTATCTGCGTTTGCGTTTCCCAACCGTGTTGCACTTCTAATTAGCCAACCAGGACTTTTCATGAACCAAGCTATTTTCTAAACCTACTCAAAATAAAATTAAAATTTAAAAAAAAATCAATATAGAGCACGAAGCATGACATGAATATGTTTAAATAAAGGGTTGATTTGAAAGAGTTAAGAATACACGACCTAAATAAAGCAACATTCAATTCTCCCACTCTAGGCGGGTATTATTAGACACAGTCTGAAAAACTACAAAACTACCACACAAGTGTCTCCTGAAAAAAGAAATTGCTAATAGCCAAACGGTTCCAAAATTAGAACTAACAATATAACAAAATATATATACTTGAAATTTCATAAAAGAATGCGCTCTATGCACACTTTGAAAAACAAAAATCTAGTTTTATTTAATTTTATAATAATTTTTGTAACAAATTCAGTTATAAGGGCAACGATTTCTGAATAGTTTGACAAACCGATTGTAATACTTAAAACAAATTTGAGTTAAACAGCATATCAACCTAGATCAATCCGTGAAGGTATCACTTAGAAATTTCAAGGTGAGATTATTGTGAAAGATAAACACTACTGCAAGAAGACTTTATAAGATTTATTTCATTCTGATAAACAAAGCAACCACAGTTTCAATTTATTTATTATAAAAAAACAAAAACATTATGTCTAGAAATAAATGTTCTTTTCCCCCTTGTCATTTTGAGCAGTAACTTCCTAGTCTGTAACTAACCTATAATTTCTCCTGTGCATCGCAGATGCAACAGATTTATCTCCAAATGAACAGATGTTACAAAACTGGCGAAATAAATGCCATACATTGAATGGATTTGAAAAATATCAATCTTATACACCTTCATCTGTTTTATAAATAATTGGATATAACTCAGTGAGCTAATCAAATCTACTGTTTCGCAATGTATACCAGAACCACTCGGGACAAGTCTGCTTCTCTTTGATAAACTTACTTCTTACTGCACTCACGTACCCTAACTAAAATATCCCATCTTTAAGCCACAGATAAGAGAATATTCGTATGAAATCTTATATGAGAATCAATAAGTACTTTTCCAGAACTAAATGCCTCGACCTTGAACGGGTATTCTCGCTCAACAATCGATGCATTCAAACTACTTTTAGCACGTTATATTTAGAAGTGTACGCTCCCTTTACAATAACGGATCATTGATTTAGAATTTAAAAATAAGCAGAAGTTTGTGAAGTAGAGAGAGAGAGAGAGACGTGTAGTCAGACTCCTCCGCTTTTGGTATTCCATCAAGGGGGCGTGGAGGTGAGCGCGACCGCTCTGCGCGATAATCGATGTATCTAGTGTAAAAATAAACAAACAAAATAACATTATAGACTAACATATTTAGTCCAGTCCATTATGGTTGCTCGAAACCAGGTCCTCACGATGCTCGCCTTCCGAAGTGCGAGAGAGACGCAACAAGCAAATCAATAAGAGTAGCAAATGAAACGCTCTCCGTGTCAACGTCAATTTCGGTGCAAAAGTGGAGAGGAAAGAGAGAGAGAAAGAGAGACTAAAACAGAAGCCAAGTAAACCTTTTCAAGCTTCGAGAGCTCAATACATTCAGCGGGGGAAATACTTGCTGCCGTTCATAGTAACCAATTACACAAGACCTTTTATGCGCTACAATTACGTTTAAAATTAGACCTTAAGTTAGGTTTTGAATTAAATTTTTTTAATAACAAAATACGAATGTATACATTCACTATTCTGCATATTTTACAGAAGGGTCGAGGCAACCGAACACGCTATTCTTGTCCCCGCTGTGGGATCAAGGTGGAATTAAGTCACCAAGGTAGAAAATTCATATTTCTCAGTATTATGGTCTATTCTGGCGAATGAAGCGATCATTTAATGCTCATTTAAAAATAGCATTCTAGAATCTCTCGGTTCAAATATAATAAAAAAAAACCCAACTGATATGCAATGTGCAACATATATGACCACAACAAGAAATCGCCTATATAATAATATTAATAATAATAATAATAATAATAATAATCACAAACTATAAGCAAACACTACACTACAAGCAAACATCACTTTATTATTATAACAACAACAATCCGAATTCGTTATAACGAGATCCCACCTTAAAAAAAGCATCCTTCTACACAGCCACATAGATCGAAAAGCATTAGAATGCACACAAACACAACAGCACATAATGAAGGGGGGCGGGGAGCACAATGCAACAACTTTAAGCCAAAAACGAACGCCTCGGTGGAAAATTTGCAACGACTTTGCCTTAGGGAGGGGAGAGGGGGTTAACCTGATGCCATTTTATTTCCTCCGCCCACAAATTACACCTCGACGGGGAGGTGTTCATCGGCGAACACAAAATGTTACAAGAAGGAATATGGAACCCTTTGTGCACCCACCTGGATCTTCGGCGGCTTCTTCTTCGCTCATGCTGGAGTGTAGAAATGGCGAGAGGTAGACAGATAAAGATAGAGTAGTAGTGGTAGTAGTAAGTAGTAGTAATAGTAGTAATAGTAGTAGTAGTAGTACTCGAGTTCCTCCACTCACTCGCTGGCCCAATCAGCACACTTGTCTTCCCATCGGATGGAACGCCAAGCGAATTGCATTCAAAATAATGATACAGTTACGAACGGTGATGATGATAATGATGATGATGATGATGATGATGATGAAGAAGCATGCACGATATTTGTGTAAGTTTTTAAATTTTTTTTTTCAAAAAGCTGCTTATTTGAGAGCTCCAAACGCGAATTAGTATCTGGTTATCTGATCGGAAAGTCAATGTTTCTTTAATGTATCCTTTCTCTCTTTCTCTCTCTCTCTCTCTCCTCACAGCTGATGCACACTCATACACATATATATATCACACACATACAGACGTTCACTCCACTAATTTTTTTTTCGTTTTCAGTCTGTCGCTTCTTTCGCCTTTTCCCAGTAACAGCTTCGGCCTTAACAACGTCAACAATAGCGATGGCGAACAATTTCGAGCGTCCCTGGACGAACGTAGTTCTTCTCGGCTGCTCGGGTCATCCGGGTCACAAGGTCACGAGTGAAACGTGCGGCCAGAGAGAGAGCGAGCGAGATAGAGAGACAACACGCGCGCGCACTAAACCCTCGTTACCAATACGTCCTCCTTTACCGCTGTGTACTCTACGAGAGCCTCGCTCAAGCTCCTCTACACTCCCTTCCCGACGTGCCAAGCGGCATCCACGGGCGCGTTTCAAGACCCGAAGGGAACGCGCGCGCGGAGGAGGCCAAGGAGAACAGAGGAAGAAGAAAGAAAAGAGGAGGTGGAGAAGAGAATAAAAAAAAAATATGCGCGAAAAGAGCTATTTTTAGAAGCCAGCGCGCGGAATGGTCGACTCGTCGTCGTCGTCGATTGTCGAGCTCGGGGGCGGAATCCATTCCAAAGGCTGGTGGGTGATCGAACAGAAGGGTGAAGTTCATTCCGCTAAACCAGCTTGAAGGTCCGTTTTGTCATAGGCGCACGCGTGCAACGATTTAACACCAGCTGCATCCGGAGACGAGAGATTTCCATCACAATCAATGATGGCGGACGATTCCCATCGACTGATGAAAAGTCGAACGATGGCTCATTTTAACGCCCGGGCTCACGGCATGCGAAACGCCCCCATCCTCCTCCCCCCGCGTCCCATTAATCACTTCGATTCCTGCGTTAAAAAACAAAATGCCACACGGATAGAAATCTCACTAAAGCGAATTAATGCAGTTACACAAAGCAAATTCCCGTGAAGCTACTTTGAAATGTACAGAAGGAAACTCCTCTATACACAGGTGTTCAGGGAGTGCTCTAAAGCTGGGTAGCTACCGAAATAACATACAGGGTGATTCTTAATCAGTGTAACAAACCTGGGCATTTGTTGGAGAGGCCATTTAAAGTGATAACTGGTATATGAATCTAGGACCTATAAGAGGTCTGTCAGTTTTGAAAGTGTAATAGTAAATCCATACATGATAAATTGAATTTCAGTAATAAACAAGACATTAATCCTACCTGAGGAGGGTATAGGAAAGTAGCGGAAGCCCAAGTTTGTCTATTTTTATCGCCTTTTTTCTTCTTCAAAAAGTGATTTTCTCGAACATAGTATTTAGAAAAGGAAAAAGAGCTCTATCTTCTTACGTTTCTCATCATTTCCAATCGAATGACATATCCCCCATGCCGTATCTGGCCATTTGAAAACTTTAATAGTTCTAAAGACCATGTGATTGCTACCCTCACAACTCCAATCCCACTGGGACAATTGGGTCCAATCTTCATAGTAATGTAGATCTTGCCTAGAGGAGGTAGATGCCATATAGGCCAGATGGTCCTCTCTAACTCCCACCCCAGTGAACCAATCAAAATCAAGCTAAATAGTGAAATAGGACATGCCTATGGTAAGCTACATTCTACGTCAAAAAATGTGGAAAATATGAATGGGACGGACAGACAGACAGACGAGCAGACGGACATTCTAAAATCATTAAGTAGCTTCATTCTTCCGCTACTTAATAATGAATCAGGTATTGTATAGAATGCCTAAAGTTAGTAGGCAAAGTGTATTTCACACATTTCCTAGGCATTCTATACAATATTCACCAGGGATAGCATACTCCCGCTACTTACCAGAAGGTGGTTACTAACAACCAGAACCATTAGATTACTATGGTGGTAGAAAACAAACGTAAGTTCATTTGTCCTATTAAAGAAGGCGTCAACGCTATTCAGCTTTAAGTCACGGACTCTTAAATTATTTGAGACATTTCATGATGCTCATTTGGCCGTTGGACATGGAGGGCGCGACAGATTATTGAAAGAACACAAGTATAAGCCAAGAAAGAAATACAAAGTGTCAAAAAAAGTGTTGTACTTGAGCCTAATACAAGAACAGAAAGCTACTTTTTTACCGACTTGGAACTGCACAAGGAATCTTGAACCAACTCTATGCGAGATCATAATTGACTGTATGTCCCAAAGACTTATTGAGAGTTGAAGACGTCCATGAACACGAAATAGATCTCCGATCTACTGCTGCTTCTCAGTCCACAGAACGCGGTCAAGGACACGTGAGGTGTAGGTGCAAGACCGAGTGCCAAAACATTAAGTGTTTTTGTGTGAAAAAGAAAATTAAGTGTAACTAAAAATATCATGCTAGCCTTCCTTGCTGCAACACGTAGCTCAACACCACTTCTGCTTTCGTGTTTTTCTGGTAAGAACGTTCTTAGTTTTTCGTTTATTTTCAAAAACCTGTTCAGTGACTTTCATAGTTTGCCTAGAGCGTACTTGTCATCCTGTATAATACCTAGGTAATGTATAAAAGGCCTAGGAAAAGTAAGCAACATAATCGCAAAAAGCAGACATTTTATACTTTGCCTACAAAATTCAGGTACTTCTTTACGATACCTGCTTTTCACACATTGCTGATACCATCTGTATTGCGTGGCAGCCTGGGTATTAGGCGCTGCGTTTTCGTTTACTTAACGATGCAACGCCATCGGTGATTCCAATAAGCCGGGAAACATTCATTACCGTCACAAAGATGGCCGTGTTTATAATTTGATGATTCGTAAATGTCGTGCTTTTATCCAGGCTCAATGAGTATATTTTGAGCATATGTTATACTAAATAGTGCTCTTATGCTTTTCAATTAAATATTAATTATAAGTTCATAGCTGAAAAATTTTCAGTTCGTCCTCTGTAGAAAGCATCGCTAGGTGCGATATAAATTTCCTGTTTTCGACCTGATGGTTCTTGCAGAAGTCGGCATTTGCATCATTATGTCTGTGTTTTTCATCGAATTCTCATGTCAACCTTGAAGTTTTCTAGAGTGGGAACTAGTTACCATTAAAAAAACGCAAAATATAGTTCATTAACAATTGACAATCACTTGTTTGTTGACATCAATACACTTGAACAGTTACTCCAACGGATTATTGATGCGTCTCATCAATAGTCTGATGATTTGATGATTCGTAGTGTCATGCATGTATTCAGGCTCAAGGGGAACATTTTGAGTGCTTGTTATACTAAATCGTACACTCTCTTATGCTTTTAAATTAAATGTTAATTATCAGTTCATAACGTGCTTTCTTTACCTATTTGCTACTACACTACTCAACCTGACTTCCAAACAAGCTGGCAAACTTCGTTACAATCATCCTCTAGAAAAGAATTAAGAAATGACCCAAAAATTGATCTTGTGGCCGAATTAATCCACCCAAAATATTTTTTCACGTAACCCTTCCTTAATTAATGTACGCAACTTAATCTTCTTAATTTGATTCAATCCTCATTCGATGAGACATGGGTCATAAAACAACCTAAACAGAATCTATTTCTGCAATTAACAAATAAATTAACCGTACACAAAGCGGGATTATGTTCCCGTACAGATTTATACACAAACAACTTTAGACCATTTCCCGATTGAAACTTTGCATTCGCTCACTTTGGAGGGAGTTCCCGATGAACCCAACTTGTCGTTAATGTCGCAAATAAAGCCGACCCTCTCCGTTAAACGAATGCAATCAATCTGGCTTATCAACAACTGTAACTCCACAATGTCAAGTCATTCAAAACAGCTTAAGCAAATTAGTCGACCTTGAAGTTTCCTAGAGAACCTAACCTTTCTGCTGAACCTTAATACACCGCAAACCAAAATTCACTTCTCTGAACTTAAGCTACTGTTCAATTAACCTAATTAAACTAACTGAACTCGTTTTAGACATGATGTTATCTATAAACTCAGTTCATAATGAAATAAAAGAGCAGTCTGGGGGTGAGGGAAAAAAAAAGGGAAGAAAGGGGGTTTACGTCTACTACGAGGAACTCCACTTAGACATTTCACCTCGTTGAATTCCTGACGCTAGTTCAACGCAAATGCATTTTGACAGAAGCGTCTTGAGAAATGGAAATGCTTCCACATCAAACGGAGCGAATCTTCGCAACAACACTTCTTGATATTTTCCTCTATTTCCCATTCTACACGAACCGACGGAAGAGAGCATAGTTTCATTTCAGGGGCAATTCCATACATTTTAATATTTCGCGAAACCAATTTAAACGTCAAGACGACGTTTCCTCTTCTACCACCTCCAATAAGCTCGTTTCCAATATGGCAAAAAATAAAACTCATTTGGCCTATCTTTTTTTTTAATATTCTCTTTGGCTCACCAACCCCTCTTACTTTTTTCCACCTTTCCTTCACTTTTATTAATAACTCCGTGAAACAATTTCTCACGTATCTCACCCGTTGGCTTCGATCCCGTTTTCTCAGCTTATGACATATTCAATCGTCCCATTCGACTGACCTTATTAAGGACCAAATTTTAGAATTCAAGTAAAATTCTGTTGAACCAACTAATTATTATAATATTCATTGCGATGACCATTCGAGTATGCTCTAGAAACAAGGTATGCATTACATCATATCGCACGTCCTTTTTAAAATTATTGAATCGCATGCAAAAAAAGGACAAAAATAACCATAACGACAAACATAAACTCAACGCAAAATTTTTTTTCTCCTGTTAACTCATCAGTTTTTTTTTATCTGCCACATTATCTCGCAAAATATCATTTTTCCAAATATTACTCCTCAGCAAATTATGAGATGACTGAAATTTAAAGCAAACAACAGCAAAAAAAAAAAAAAAAAAAAAATACACATTCACGTGAAAAAAAAAAAGCCTCCAACAAAACGTCTGCAACCTCATTTTTTCCTTGACGTTAAATGAAGAAGCGGGTCATTCGAGGCAGAGACAAAAGGCAACGCAGGAATCTTTATTATGTCGGCCGCAACGCTATAGCCCTAACGGCAGCGACGATGGCGGAATGAAAATCAGTAAGCAATGGCAAAATGCTGGATTTTTTTTGATAATATTTCTTTTTTTCATTCTAAATATTTCTTGAGGGAATTTGGATGAAACAAAAGCGACGGTTGTGTGGGTGTATGGAGGGGTGGGTGGGTGGGTGGAGAAATGAGTTTGCTGTGCGGCGCGGCTGCCAAGTTCATCGGGGAAGACGAACGTCGCCGTCGATCGGGGAGCTTCTCCACAGCTGACAGAATGAAGGCACAACAGTCGGTCTCGTTTTCCTTTTCACCTTCAAGAACCCCGGATGTAATTCGACCCGATGAAACGATAAAGTCGTCAAAGAACTTCTTAATCAAAACCCATTCTTCGTGGAGCTTCTATCAGATCATTTCAATGCTTAAATCGCTTGGATAGGAAAATTTTCTAACATCAAAACATCTACTAAAATGCCTCTAAAATTCGACACACACGTTAAATTGATTACATTATATCTTGTTTGCTTTAAAAATCATCTCGTTACTCTAAAATTCCCATTAAATCTCCTTGGCGATGCTCGAGAGCTTCAGTAACAACTGATATTATGGTTGGCGCTATTTGAATTCGGAAATCCCAATATTTTATCATTTTCCATGGATTTTCCGGTGATTACCATTTTGCAATGATAAAGCAATGTAGTATTAATCTTGCAATAAAGTGTTATTAGAAAGTGTTATTTTTTAATATTTTTCTTTATGCATAACAACAATATATTTCTCAATATCCAAAATTACTTGAATCCGTTGAGATACCAACAATCCAATCATCTGCGGACCACAGTCCCATGATTGGATGACGAACTGTAATATGAGGCCTGTTTTTTACGTAGGTACCGTTTTGATATTAGGCCACCCCCCCCCCACAAAAAACAGAACAATTTTATTTTAAAAAAACTTAATTTTTAAATGAAAGCCTGAACCTTAATCTACTTTTCAAAATAATTTCTACCTATATTAAGGCATTTATCGTATTGTACGACCAGTTTCAGAATTCCACCCTCATTGAAAATCCCTCCGATTGAGAAAGACGTGAAAGAGGCCGAAATTCATCGGCAGATTAGTGAAGTGTAAGGAGAAAACGCTATGACCGTTTGGCTTTAAGACATTGCTTGTCCACACGTGGCTCATCGAACCCAAGTCCTCATCGCATCATTTGGCTGGGAACAACTTGGATCACCCTCTGTATAGCCGTGACCTAGCGCCCAGCGATTATCATTTGTTCTTGCACTTAAAGAAGCACCTTGGTGGTTAGCGCTACGACGACGATGATGACGTCAAAACGGCCGTGAGTGAGTGGTTAGCAAATTTGTAATTTACTTACTGACTTCCCCTTGTACTTAAAAAACATGCCTCGTATTATAAAACCCTGATTGTCCTTATCCGTAATTCCTCTTTGCCCCTTTTCTGTAATTCTCCAGATTTTTTGTATATCTAAATGCTAACTGTATAGTCTTGTTTTTACTCCCTTATTGTGTCTTATCTTTTCTTTCCTTTTGCTTTCCCGTAAAAGTATTGTAATGGCCAAAAAAATTCGACCTCGAGATTTTGACGAGTCTCGATGTTTTAGATCTCCCTAAGTTGGAAAAACAAACTTTTGGAATTATGTTTGTATGTCTGTATGGGTATGAACGCGATAACTCAACGAGCTGGACGGATGAAATTTGGTATCTGGTCCTTATTCCAAAATTGTAGATATGTATCAACTGTTGAACTAAATCTGTCAACAGAAAGGGGTACTTTACTAAATACTTATTAGATTTTTTTTCATATAACCAGGACGTTAATTAAAAGTAAACGAATAAAATTTAGTAATGGCCTTTATAATGATGAAAGACAATTAGATACCAAATTTCAGCCGAATCGCACAAGCACAAGGGGTACAGTCAAGCCGTAAGATCTAGAACCCTGAGTGGAATGATCGATTAACAAAGGAAATAAAAAAAGAGGGGGGTGGGGTACAGGTGATAATTCCTGGACGGGGATAGTATGATATTAATTCATGTCTGAGAATTAACTTCCCTTTTTTTAGTTTGTTAATTTAGTTTGTTACTTCCTTTTTTTTTGTTAATCAGTCATTCCACTCAGGGCTCTATATAATACGGTTTGACTCTACTTTATCTCAACACCTACTTAACATGTAAATATGTATTTTGCTTCAACAAAAGTAAACAATTAAACTTCTCCACTTCTTTTAGAGTTAAAACAGTGTGGATTTTAATTGTTGATTAATTAAAATACCTGAAAAGAGGTCATATCTCGGCAACTCGTGGCCCGATTTAAACAGAATATGATTCCTTTTGCAAGTTAGCTCATTTCAGGGGGATCTTTGTTCAACAGTTTTTGCACAAAAAGTCTAGAGGAAGCACTCCTGATTTTTTTAGGCTAACAATCGTCAATTTTATAGTCTACAACTTGTAATTTGTGGATGACTACTTGGTCCCGGAGGCTTCTTACCTATCTCAAGGTATTTCCTTTGATATCTACTTAGATAGAATGAGTTTTGTGGTAGCATAGCTTTCGTCCCACTCGAAGAAATGCATACTTTGCTGTTCAATAGTCGTGCTTTTTCAAACGCTGAAGAAGTTGGCATAGCCAACGAAATGTACATACGTGTTAAGTCTGTATTGAACTGTAAGTAGAAAAGTGTTTTCATTATTAATTTCTATAGAGCTACAGTATCCAGCTCCTGGCATTCTGTTTTACCCATAACAACTTAGCCAATCTCTCCACTGTAGATGGAGAAAGAAAATCCTTTCTGTTCTCTCATTTCAACCCAGTGATAAAGAATTATTTCCTCAAGCTTCCCTAAATGTTCTTTCTGTCTTTTCAATTTGGACAGAATAGGATACCAAAGAAAACGGCTATTCAAATAGTGATATGGCAATTTGAAATCAAACGTTACGATTCAATTGTTTTGAACGATCCGATTTTCCCCCTCCTTTTTAAAGCCACAGCCATCATCATGATACTTCCTTTTAGAAAGGCAGTTTTCAAAAAGCATTAAAGATAAACGCAAGAAATTACATTTCCAAGCAAACCTGAGATTAATAATAATGGCAAATGCCAGATAGCAAAATATCATCTTCCTTAAGTTATCGATGACTGCAACATTGAACAAGTCGCAAACCCACCTCCCTCCTTGCTTCCTTCCTTTTCTCCTCATGCTTCCAATGAGGGAGAATATTCTTTTCTTAGCGAAATACCTGGCAACGCCCGCAGTTCAAGCTATCTATTTCTACACCGGAGAGTCACCAAAGAGCATGTTTGGCTCCGACAGCAAAACGGAGGAGGAAAAAAAAGAAAAAAAAAAAAAAAAAAGATAACGAACAAGAAAAACTGGAAGTTTGTCCCGATGATCTTGCTTTCCTTCTCTTCCAATTTCACCGCCCATTGAGACAACAGGATGCGTCGGAAAATAGGATGGGACGAGGTTATTTATAGTCTCGGTTGACGATCGTCTCGCCACTATCCGCCATTTTCACTAATCCGAAAGAAACCAATAGACAATACAATAATAAAATATCCCCTACAAAGTAACGAAAATCGAGCTGCAATGAAATTCTGACTTCAAATAAACGCTCAATACCTTATCTCTCCAATAGAGTCCTCCGCTATATGAACATGCTGATCTTACTGTCAATTTTTCAATTAAAACGAAGACAGAACACAATTCGCATCACTAAATGCAAAAGAGTAATTAAAAAATATTAATTCTCTTGATGATACCTCAATTTTGCAATTTCCCAGTCCTGGAAGCGTTTGGAGATGCAGATTTTCGTTTTATACATCCCAAAACAGTAGTTCTAAAAATGGGCCGAGATTTCAATTATGTTTTACTAAAAAGTTTTTTTTCCCTACCTGAAGTAGAAAACAAGTTCAGATGCTCTAAAAGGCTTTAATTTTCTTTTCACCCTCAAGTTAATGCCATCATTTCTAAATAAATAAAACGAAAACCCACTTTAAGACGAAATTTCTAATCCCACAAATGGACAGCGGAGGTAAAATTCAACGCTATTAAGGCGTTCTTTTACACATTCCTTATAGCATGCAGCTACAAAAGCAAACGAAATTTCTTTTTCCGAGTATAAGACTATATTTGCAATGTTATTTTATTTCACGCAAAACTCTGTAAAAATATTTAAAATACAAAACCGAATGTAAGCAGAAAGAAAATTTCTATGAACGAATAACACTTGAATAAGAACACAGAAGAAAAAAAATCGAGTCGAATTTATTCGTCGGTTCCTATTAAAAGACGACGAGTAATCCCACTCTCAAACTGAAAATGGCACGTGCGTTACCTACATGCCACTTCACAACGACACCATTCATTACACAGTTTGAAGAGAGCAAAAAGGACTCGCCAACGACCTTCACCCTACCAACCATCTCCATCATATTAAAAACAACAACAACATGGATTCCTGGACTTGAGGAAAACACTCGTGATCCCCTTTTTCTAACCCTCGAAACGAAGCAATCCCTCATAGAGTCTCGCGTTATAATCCTGATCTATCGTCTATAAAGCCCTCTCCGACCTACAAGACAATTTATTCTGCGCTGAAAACGATCTCTAGTTTGGGAAGAAATGTATCAAGAACTCGTTACATAATCCACTCTGATACACAGAGAGCCTTAAAGCTGCACTCAACGAGAAGAGCTCGCAGCTTATAAGTTACTGCTTATATGTAGACTGCAATTATTATCACCGTCAACATTATAACATAGGAGTTTGGGGCAAATAACCCCATCAATTACGAAATGAATAGATTAAGAATATACTAATAAATAATATTCACAATTACTCTACAATCTAACACAGCGGTTCCCATTTGGTGAACCGTGGAGCCATGAAGGTCCATGAAACTAATTTAGGCGGTGTGGGACATACTTATTTGCATAAATATTATAATAAAGTTTAATATCGCCATCTATCTCTACATCTACTACAGAAATAACAAACTTTCATTGGCTTACATTCAGAAAAATGGGAGCCTACAGCTTCTAGTTAGCTGAGAAACCCTGATGTAACATGCTCAGAAATTTAGGAAATGCTCTCAAACGGCGCGGCATCCTATTTAGGAAACAACTTTAAAAAGCTTTCACAGGAGATATTTACTCTAACAGATATCGGCAATCTAATTGAAAACACAGCAAAAATGGAGTTTCCTCTCTCCAACGGTGTATCATACATGTCCGTACGTAATCTCATGCGAATAACCGATTGTTTTCTGGGTTGTTTTTTTTACACATCCAAAAATCGTTAATGAGAGTTAACTGAAGGTGTGTCTAAGAAGTCCAACCGATGGCGACTGGTCGAAATCGAACCACGTAATCAAACATCAATTTTTCGTGCTTGGTCTATTTAATATTCAATTTTTTGTAAAACATTGTCTATGCCTAAAAATTCCTACCGCATTTTATGATAAATCGCATGATATATTATCAATTTTTCCGCGCCTGGTTTATTTCAATTTCAAATTTTTATTAAAAAAAAAATACTTCTTCCTGATAAAATAAAAAATCAACAATGCCAGACACGATTAATCGTGAAGATATCACATGATTCGTCTTCGACCGATCGCCATCGATCGGACTTCTTAGACACACACTGTGTGTGCATCAGGGAGGAGGGAAGGGGGTGTGCATCGGACTAATTCCCCCTTCCCTCCTCCCTGGTGTGCATATTTGTCCAAAAATTTTGCTTTAATTCACTTCGAGTAAATTGAGTAGGCCTAATGGAATTCAGGTGTATGAAATATTTTTTAAGATAATCTTTTTTATGAATATGCCTATAACTGGATTCACTAAGAGTTAGCAGCGGAGAAAATGTTACGCGATGCATCATAGAAGTATTTTTGCAAAGCTCTAACCGCGTATGTTTACGGAAAAGAACTATTTTCTCCCTCCCTCTCCACCGCTTTTATTTCCTGGAATTTGCAACCTCTATTTCCTTTTATCTTGTTTAAGTTAACCTCCTTCCATACAGTCAACCGCTGACAACGAGACCCCTGAACCGGCCAGTCTATTGATGAAAATGGGTGAGCAGCATGGGGAGGGGCGTCGGACGTTCTTCGCTTAAGTAGAGTCACGAAAAAAAGAGTTCCTCTCTCTCTATTACTTTCTACCCATTTTCATGAATGGACTGGCCGCTTCAGGGGTCTCGTTTTCAACGGTTGACTGTACCTTTTCGATCATTCCCTTACGCTTACTATATTTTTAAATTTGGCGAAGTATCGATGAGGTGATGTTGCCACCATGATGATTTAACTTCTTATGACAGTGATATGTATATATTGCGCATGCGCGAAATTAAAATATTATCACTGTCACAATGTTATAAAAATATTCATTTTTCGTTTCTAAGATTTCGCTAACATAGAAACTTTTTTACGTTTACAGAAATTAATATTATATTTATAAGGATTAATATCCTTTTTACGTATGGAACAATTATTTTTGGGCGGGAGGTATCTTTCCAAATGACTATGCAAAAGGGATAAACACATTTCTCCACTGCAAACTCTTAGTGAATCCAGGTATAGTTTCATTTAAAATAAAATTTAGTAGATTTATAAAGTTTGACGAAAGCGATATTCTTTAAAAGTAAAATAAAAAATAAGATTTATAAATTCTATTCAAATTTTAGCCAGTAATTTGTCCATAATTACGGGTAATCTTAGGGTGCTTCTAAAAACTCTCGAGCGCTCATTTTCAATCACGTGCTCGTTTACCCCTGATCGCGCCCGCTCTATTCACCCGCTCATGAAGTTTTTTGACAGCCCCAAGGGCAACGAGATAACAGCCCGATCAGTAAATAAGAGGTAACTGCCACAGAAACTCGTTATCTTTCAAACTTTCTGTTTTAAGCGTAATTATTTATTATTTATTGTCCAATATTATAATCTGATTGGGATTTATTAGATTTCAATGCATTTATTCTTTTATGACAATAAATACGAGTGTGTTAAAAAATCTACGTACGAGAGTGCACGTACGATAAAACGAAACTTTAAAGAAAATTCGAAACCTAACAGAAAAATTAAAAAAATAAAATATATAAAACAATCTTCGCTTTTATCTTCAGCTCCTTCGCCCCTGCCGTGTATCTTGACCTGTTCTGTGCCTTCAGATTCATTACAAAACTATAAACCGCATTGGAAACGGACTTCGAGGTGGGATATGCTTTCACTGTCGGCCATTATTGAGAAAGTAGTGAAAGTGAGCGCGGCAACGCGAAATGATCAGGATGGAAATAAAATCACTTTGATCCTGAACGTTCCCAACACGACGATGAGATCGGGGAGTTTTTAGAGGCGCCAGTGACGAGCGCTCTGTCATTTTTAGATGCAGTGCTCGCGTTGATCATGAACGCTTACGCTCGATCGCGACTGGAGAGAGTTTTTAGAAGCAGCCTAAGAAGCAGCTTATATGAAAACAATATTTACAACAAAAATTTATTTTTAATCTTGCGGGTAAACTGAGAAGCGGGTTATACACGTTAGATTACGCTAGTAGTGTCATAGCCCTAGATAGTAAAACTATCTATACTATTTTTCAACCTATCTTGGCAGCGTTAGAAGTGTTACGCGAATACGAGGCTGACTACTCACTGCCGCTACTGTCGTGTAGTATTCCGCACCCGCTCTTGACTTATTCTATCAGTGATAGTGACTGATTGAAAACACGTGTAAACTGGAAACAAAGCAGGAAGTGCGCGTCGCCAAATAGCGTATGCGCGAGTCCAATTATCTTTAAAATTTCACAGTTCTCACTAATTATGCTTCTTAACATTTCACAAGTACTTGAGATTGAATAAAAATAATAATTTGATTCTTGTTTTCAAAATATAATTATTTAAGAAATCTCATTTCATCCTAGGAACTTATTCTTTTAGCGAGATAACACTATCTCAAAGAGGGAGTGATTAAACCCCGTAACACTCCCAATGCTGCCAAGATAGGTTGAAAACAGAGACAGTCGGAGAAGGAGACTGCCCAATTCATCATTTTTTGTGTAACCACTTCCTGTTTTAGAGCTTAGGCAACATTATCCAGGTGGCGCTTTTAAGTTTCGAATTTACAGTTTTTGTTTCGATTTAAACCAGAGACTGTTTCTTCGACTGTCTCTGATTTAAACGCTGCGTGAAAATGAGAGATGGCCGACAGCATTCTCGCCACTATCTTGATACGTGCTTAGTTTGCTCTCCTCTACTCTAAACAACCCTAAATGGATAGTAAATTTTGTGCGGCAAAATATCGCAACAATCGTTATGGTGAAAAGGAACTTTCTTTATTTGGATTTCCATTAGAGGAAGAAAGGTGAGTGAGAATTTAATTTTTTAAATCACATAAGCACAGATTGAGTAGCCTTCCCTAATTTTCTCAGATGATATTGGTCAGTCCTGTCGCATACATGCTCAGGATCTCTACATAATAAGTAAATGATTTTTTAGAAATTAATTGTTTGAGAAATCCACGCGGAAAAAAATCACGTAAGTCCCGTGATGGTGAATATAGGTAACAGATGGCCATAGAGACATTAATGCAAATGGTAAAGAGAAATATGCTACATAAATAACGCAAATAAATTCAGAGCATGAGTTAGACATCATCCGAGAACATTAGGAAACGAATCTCTGGACTTTTACTCATTCTTTGCTTATGTGATTTTAAAAAAGATTAATTCTCACTCACCTTTCTTCTTTTAATGGAAATCCAAAAAAAAGAAAGTTCCTTTTCACCATTAATTGTATAAACATATATAAATAAAAATTAATAAATATAACGAATATAAAGTTGCAGTAAAATAAACGAAGTGGATGGGAGAAACTGGAAAAGGTTTACGTCACATAATAATAGCTGTTATACGTCATATAATAACAACCCCTTAAGCTTGAGCAACATTTTCCAGAGGGAGCCACCAATAAAAACGGTTACAGATTTTAGTATGGGAAAAGTGAAAATTGTCCAGTCTCTGGTTGAAAAATAGTATGGGGGGCTATGGTAGTGCCTGAAAGTTTTTCATACAATTTAGATTACAAACTGCTCGACACTCATCGAAAGGAATTGACTTCTCTGCAGACAGCCACCCATCATAAACATTTTAAGGAAATATTTCATGCCATCCTTTATTAATATTATCCACATGTTGTTTACTAAGTTATAATTATAAATATTTCATTGTTTTTTAATGGATAAAAGTCATCATCTGACAAATTCGGAACCTGTTAAGGCCTGAATTTTCACTAGAATTGTCTCTACTTGCTGTACTTCTATAAAAAAGTCTGCTTGGCCTATTAATTTACAACAAAAAAGAATTTTAAACTAACTCCCCACCATTCTTTAATGATATTTGACAAAACTGTCCGTTCAACGGATTAGCAAAAATCCAGGCAAGATCGGAATTTCTACGTATGAGAAAGGAGCTAAAATGAAAATCAGCCCTTCCCTTTGGTTTACAAAATCAATTTCTCTAAACGAAATCCAAAGAGCTGAAAGAACCGTTTTCAGCTGGTGCTTTATTAATTCACTTTTTTCCGAGTAAGCTCCATTACAACACCAGTTTTTCCAAGCTTTACGACTTTTACTTCGTCTTAAAATATTCAAATCCTTTGCAGTTAAGGGGGAAAAGTTTTCCTTTCCCCCCATCTTTTCCTTTTCAATATTACGCATTGCATAATGCAACTAAGTCTAAAATTTTCCACATGCTCAATGTATGACATTTTCACCAACTTTCACCTTTTTATTAAAAAGTTACATGAGCGTGAATAAAGCAAAATTATTATTTTAAGTAATAGAAAGTTTGCTTTTAAAGGGCTTTCTCTATTTAAAGACACTTATTCTATAAGCTTTTATAAACAGAATGTTCTATTACTGTTAAAAAAAAAAACAAGCCCTTAACGGGAGTTGAACCTGTAAAGTAATTAACAAAGATGGGATAAGAAGCCACGTTTCTATAACAAAGAAACAAAGAAAGATATTTTACTTCCACCAATGTATATTGGAAAAGCGGTCTCTAATCCCATCTTTGTTATTCGTGAGTATCCACAGTTTCTTGGTGTCAGTTGTTATTACTGCGAATTCATTCTTTAATTTAAAAAAAAAAGAAATCTGTTATTTTTAAAAACGCGGGAAATTTTTTAAAGCGATTAACAAATATTTATATAAAGTCGACACCACATTATTTTCATCGCAGATTTTCTAAAAGGATCATCCGATCCATTCGCCGAGAAAAAAGAGAAACAAGACAGCGAGCGATAGAGTTCACAAAAATTTTATAATGTAAGGAAAACGAAAAAATAAATAAAAATAAAAAAATAAAAAAGAGAAAACGAAACGAAGCAAGGGCGCCTTTAATAACTGCGGGCCCACGATCGTCTGCGAAATGCTAAAGAATGCCTGGGCGTGAGAAACCGCCATCTGCCACCAAATGGTAGAACGTATCCATTCTTTCCTTTCGATCGAACGGAAAAACAAGACGAGATATAGATTTCTTTCTCAATTTCTTTTTATTTCCCCAACGTTATCCATCTTTATTATTATTATTATTATTACTCCACCTCTTTCATTGATGCCCCAGCAAAGCCTAGAACGCACTCAAATAACCAAACGAAGCACATTAACACATTGAAAAGTTCCCATTGGAAGAATAATCTTCCTTGCTGCCGTTAAAAAAAATTTAAATTCGCATAGAGCTACGAAGTTAAGTAACTTTAATGAACAACCACCGACGTGAATATGAAGCCACTTTAATTGTAACAAATTTCCATGAGGAGGTCAACCTAAACTAATGCCCTCCGTGGGCAATTTTAGCACGAAACTATTTCTTCAACAGCAGTTTGTGTGTCGCCGGAGGAAGATGGATGAGCGACGTAGTCACTAACCGACAAAATTCATTATGATTTCCCACCATTGCGGCTTGAGTTCGGTTGTTGGCCGTTATGTAGCATCATCATCATCATCATTCTTCATTCAGTCTCCACTCTTCTTTCATTACCATCACGTGGCCCTTGAAACATCGCAGAAAAATTCTTAAATTTCATGTGCAACAAGGAAGCAAGACAACGTCAATTTTTTGAGAATAAAGATACGCAACTTAAGCAGAATAGAAATTTTTAAGATTTCCGTTATCTAGTTAGGGGTTGGCATTTCAAACCGAAGCGCCCCCCCAGGATAATGAAATTGTTTTAGAAACTCAGCAACTTCGAAATACCAGTTGTCAGGAAAACGTATTCTTAGAATATCATATTCTTTTTGTTACTAACCATGCAGAAGCAGATTTTGTTACTGGTAGAACCCTGCTTCTTTAAGTCATTTCTCAAGGCAATCGTGGAATAGCCAGTCTTTGTGGTTTATGCCCCAACCAGAAGGTGGCGCTGAACAGGAATTCCACCTCGAGTGATATTATTCCGTTCTCAATAAAGTTGCTCTCTGAATATATTTTTTCCTTTTTATTCACAATTTCCATGAATCATCTACTTCTCTGAATTCATTTCAAATCGCATGTTTAGCCACAACAGATCTATTATGAGTAATGACGTCAACAGAGTATAAGCATTTTCCGGATTTTGGGTTTCCCCCCCCCATCTCTTAAGGAATTTTCATTTTTGTTTTCATTCCTAAGTAAAAACTATAAAGGAATTCCCGCTTCATGATGTTCTGCTTTAATGTTTTATTTTATGTTTTTACTTACTTATTTATTTATTTATCAAATATGAACTTTAAATCTAATTCTGTGACTAGTTCGTCTGTTCTAAGTGAACGATGAAAACGAATCGATCGGGTTGCTCTTTCGGTGTAGAATGTTCATCATTGACAATTTCCTTTCTAACTTGAGTATCAAACAGAAAAGAAGGGCGCCAATTAAAATAAACAAATAAATGAATAAACGAAAATCAGGTCGAACCATCTCCATAAAGGGACCCGATAACAAAAAGCTTCCTCGATCCTCTTTTATCATTTTCACAACCAACTGTACGAGCAGGAAAAATCTCTCTTACTATAAACGATGAATGAAATACGGCGACATCGACACGCACAGAGGGCGCGGCTTTTCTCTTTCTTTCTTCCTCTTAGTTTTCTCTCTTTCTATCCATTGCCTATAATTTCCATTTCCCTTCTTTCTACTATTTAATGCAGGTGAGGATGAAAGGATAATTGTAGCCCTTGCAAACGCACATTACTTCCTCTTTGTGAAAGAGGTTGACTGCCTATAAATAGCAGGTAAAAAGTGCACTTTTTTCGTTCGTTTTGCGAAAAACTTCTACCCTTCAAACATTCATAAATAATAATAATAATAATAATAATAATAATAAAATCCGAAAATGTCTTCGACACTGTCCAATATATGTTTTGAGATTTTGTCGATGGATGGCGCGATTATTGTCGTCGTCGCAGACGAACAAAAATGGCGCTAATTGCCTCATTTTCTGTTCTTGAAATTTCAAATATGAATTCATCGCTAAAATGGCCTCCGTTAAATAATACAATGCATTTACTGAGTTTTGTTCTTAGATAACTCAATTCACTTTAAAAGAACATTTCAATACGTTCAAATCCTGAGAGTGTGCCCATGGATGAAGAAAAGATGGATGGGACACTCCATTGCCTTCCTCAGTGAGTTTTAAAGCTCCAGATTAGTGAGTTTTAGAGTCCCTGTATAAACTCTCCTTCCTCAGTGAGTTTTAGACAGCCTATATAAGGAGAGAGTGGCCATGGAGAGAAGTGCCGCCATTTTCTGGCAAACTTCTATTTTGAAAGCACTAAATCAGTAAAACTTTAGCCTTTTTTCACATGAAAAAAGAAAACGAAATAAACAGATTTAAGTATAGAAAATACTTTAAATCAAGTTGAAAATCAACGGGTTTAATTATTTAAATAATAATTTTGAAATATCATTTTTCTAACTTTATAGTTAAATCATAACAGATTCAACTGGTGAGTGTCAAGAATGTCATGGCTACAATAATAAGGAACAGATATATATGAGAGGAGGACGAGACACAAAAACAATAAATTTTAAATTTTTTGAATAAATAGAGAAAATTATTTATTTTTTAATTATTTAATTTTTATTTTTAATTATAACTATTATTTATTGTATATATAAAAAAAATTAAAAATAATTAATAATATATAAAATGAAAATAAATGAAAATATATATACAATAAAAATAGTTATTAATTAAAAATATTATTTAAAATATTATTTATTTTTTATTTTTAATTATAACTATTATTTATTGTATATATATATATTTTCATTTTATATATTATTTATTAATTATTTTTTTTAAGTTTTTAATTAATAACTATTATCTACAATAATAAGGAAAAACTTTAGGAAAAAAGTTTAAAATTTATTTAAAAATGGATTTTTTACTTCTTGCACGTATTTCATACAATCATACAATATACCTGTATTTTTATTAATGAATGTACATTAAATAAACAATAAAAAATATTTTTCATCAAAAAAACTTTTTTAGCACTATTAGAACATCCTACAGCAGCACACCCTGTCATTTTTCTACTGTTTATGCAACATATTTAAACAAAAATATGATTAAATGAAGCCTATAGCCAATGCTTATGCTTGCTAGATACGAAGATTTTTGCCAGAACATGGCGGATTTGACCACGTGATCAGATAAACCAATCAGCTTGTGTCCTCTCCATGGCCACTCTCTCCTTATACAACCCCCTGACAAAAGTATTAGACCACTACTAATATTAATGGAGGGTTCGGAAGAAAACATTTTATTTGCACAACGCATTGGAAATGGAAAATAAAACAAAAATATTGCAAGATTGTACATTTGTTCTAGTACATGTACTGCAACTTGCAGCTTACAAAACAAATATGATTCTGTATAATAAATTGATGAAAAACAACACTCATGGACAAAAATATTAAACCATCTCATGTTGAGGACAAAACTATTAGACCAGGTGAAAAAACAAACACTTTAATATTTGGTAGGACCACCTTTTGCTTTAATTACTGCATTTGTTCTATTAGGCATTTGATGTACCAATTTTGAGCACATTTCTGCAGGAATTTCCTTCCAAGCATTTCATAATTGCACACTTCAACTATTCAATTGTGGTTGCTCGTTCTTTTGCAACATGTTTCTTAAGTAAACCCCACAGATTCTCAATAGGATTGAGATCCGGATTGTTGGGAGGCCAGTCCAAGCTTGTAATCCACTCTTCAGTTTCCAAGCTTTCACAGACATGGACCGGTGACAAGAAATGTTGTCATCCTGAAATATGCATGCATTATCACCAAACTTTTCCTCCATTGTTGATAGCAAATGATTCTCCAAAATTTCTTGGTTAGCTTTTGCATTAACAGTTCCTTTCAAAACGCACATATTTCCTGGGTCACTTGCTGTCATACATCTCCAGATCATGATTCCAGTAGGAATCTTAGCACTTCTCTTGAGGCAATCTGGGTGAAACTTTTCATTAGGTAGTCTCCAAACTTTATCACCAATATTGCCACCATAGCCAATAAACATCTACTTTCATCTGGAAAAAATCAATGATTCCCAGTTCTGAACAGTCCAAGTTTGATGTTGCTTAGTCCAATGAAGTCTAATTTTGGCTTGATGAGAGGTGATGAGAGGTTTGGTCTTGGCTTTCCGTGATACGTATCTCATCTCATTTAGATGACGGATTGTTGTTTTGCTTGAAACGTACACTCCATAGGTTTGCCATTCCTTTGCAATCTCTGATGATGAAGCACTGCGCATTATTTGCAAATATTTCTCAGTTTTCTATCTTCAGCCATGGTCGTTGCATGTGGACGTCC
Source organism: Rhysida immarginata (assembly GCA_023313115.1). Classification (NCBI taxonomy): domain Eukaryota; kingdom Metazoa; phylum Arthropoda; class Chilopoda; order Scolopendromorpha; family Scolopendridae; genus Rhysida; species Rhysida immarginata. Next base: position 2,801,988 of record JAHWFO010092549.1, read on the forward strand.
ACAACGTTTGCTGTTTTTAATATCCCCTGTTGCTTTATATACTTATTCAAAGTGTATCGGACAGCAGTATAATTGACACCAATAAGGCCCGCAATGTATCTCTGATTAGTTTTCCTTTTCCCAGTTCAACAATTCTTTTTTTTATGTCCCTCGACATTTCGTTGCCACGACCCATGTTTCGTGAGAAAATTATTACGAATAAGTGATTAACAGAAATTTTTTCTTAGAAAAAAAACAAAACTACTTTACATTTCAGTACAATCTGATTGACATATCGGGTCTGACTCATTATATGAGGGAAAATAATTCTAAATTGTGAGTATGGTCTAATAGTTTTGTCCTCAAAATGAGGTGGTTTAATACTTTTGTCCATGAGTGTTGTTTTTCATCAATTTATTATACAGATTCATATTTGTTGAGTAAGCTGCAAGTTGCAGTATATGTACTAGAACAAATGTACATTCTTGCAATATTTTTGTTTTATTTT
>JAHWFO010092549.1:2802874-2857049 GCA_023313115.1 Rhysida immarginata
AATGGTAACTTATTTAGCCGTACGATTAAACTGCTATTATCTAAGTGGTGCCTGAATACTTAGAAGCACTATTGTCGAAAGGAAAACTCAGCGCCAAAAATGTCGGCAGATACGCATTATAGGCATCCTAAGGAAGAAAAGCATTATTTTTTTAATGGAAAGAATAAATTGTCATTTCACGTGTTCAAAATCTGTTTTTACTCGAATTTTCAGTAGACCTATCCAAGGTTACTACAGGAGACCTATCAGCATTCCACTGTTTACAAGAAACTGCTTTAGCAAGTGATGGCAGCTTCTCATTCATGTAACTAATTCTACTTCTTTTGAGAAGAAGAGAGAGCGCGTTAATTTAAAAGAATCAAACAGTTTATATTAAAATTAATTTGTATTCATTCTTGGGAGATATTGAACAATTTGACATTACGAATAAACCTTGCTAAATGGCAAATGCAAAATTGGTAGAGGAGGACTGGTAATCATTTCAAGAACTAATTAAATCACTTCCGTTTTTTTCTTCTGGAAATACATTCCTTGGAACAGAAGAACATTGGCAAAAAAAGACTAATTAAAGAAAGTTATCATATAAACAAATCAAAAACTGTCTAGCCCAGCAATCCTATATATTAGATAAAAAATGGGAAATATTATAATTATGACTTATATAATGATGTCCTTTTAAATCTTTTCCTTTTACTGTATTAATTTATAATATAGTTTTTTTTTGTTTGTTTTTAATTATTCACAACTTTAGATATAATTATACCTCTTATTTTGTAAAAATATCAATTATCTATATTAATAAATAACAATGTACAATGTTTTGACTATACTATGATTGTAACAATTTAAATATTTCAATTTACAGATGAAAAAAAATCAGATGATGTAACAATGCTTTTTGACAATATAACTATTTAAATTTCTATTCTTTAACTTTTACTGATGGAAAAAATCAGTTAATACTTTCAAAAAGTTTATACCTGAAGAAGGTCTTTGAATAAAATGATCGAAAGGCCTCGTTTATTATCATGTGATGTATTCTTATTTCTCTTTCTGGACATACATTTCTTTCCTTTTTTTTTCCTCACACATTTTTTGACGGAGCAGTTTCAATATTTTTATCCTATATGCCAAAATAACATGTGCAAGGTTCATTTGATATTAATAATATAACCAATTAGTATATAGAGTCTAAGTAATTCGGTTTGAACTAAACGCACATATATATTATGTATTCACATCTAAAAAAGTTTTAGACTGTCGGGTCGGATTGAATGATTGAACCTTTTTGGAAATCAAACGTGTGATCAAAGCAAAACATATTGCGTATTGGGACAACGAAGTAAGTGATGATTTCATCTCGAGAAAATGGCCTTCAAGGTTTTTAAACATCGTCTGCAACATAAAGATAAGAAAAAGGCACAATGCAACCGCCGAACGTCAGCCTTAATTCAAGGGCTTCAAAACCATATAATTTCCAAAGCAATTGGTTCTTATAGAAAATTTTTTTGACAGACACACGATAAAATATACAAAGTGCGCTAAAATTGATGTTTTCTAGAGTTCATGTCAAGGGCAATCATCACCATTGTCAACTTCTCTTTTCGACGCTGAAAGAAGTAACTGAAAAGAACACGGCTCAAAAGAAATGGGTAAAATGAACCCGTTCATGCTTTGCAAGGGTTCACAGTTTATTGCGTTTTCATTTTGCAAATAAGAGCCAATTTAAACGGGCAGGATGGAAACTTTCCATGTAAACTAGGAGCGAGGTACTTGTGGCTATAGCCTAACATTAAAATCCCTGCTATTCTTTATTCGTATTGCTACATTATCATTTTGAATAAAGAATGGAAAAAACCCAACTGGTTATTCGCATTACTTAATCGTAATAAGCACATTTAATAATGTATATTCACACGTGTTGCCGCCGTCACGTAATCCTTCGTTGGCAGCGCCATTGATCGCGGAAGCTGGTTGTCATGGTGACTGCACTGTCAACGCTCATCGTCTTAAGGAGATCTTCGCACAATATATTGAAATAGAAAATTAATAACGTGAATAAAAAAAAATAAATAAAGATCAAAGAATACGGTCGCAATCAATTCAACATGTTCCTTAGGAAATTTCCACATTCATATGTACGGGAAAGATTATTCCGCCAATGCTATGCGACCACCTTTTATTTGCAAAATTTCACTCGAAAATTCCTCCTCATCAGCTTCACACTTATTCCAAGTGACTAATCTCGAAAAATAAGCTATAAAATTACCCAAAGGGTAGCAACCTCGTACGAATCTCTTTCTAACGCCTCTCGTCCTTCGGCCAGACACAAGGAAATGGAACCTCCCAATAATCGATACTGGAAAATGCTAATGTCAACAGAAATGGCACGTGCAAAAAAGGTGCTCGTTGACGTCAGAGACACATTAATCTTACCTTCCCTTACATATAACAAAGAAAGAAGGGGAAGAGGAACTAAACACGAATGCAAAGCACAATTTCTTTTGTGTATTACCTCGAACGTACAAAGATTCAGGTTACGCAAAGAAAGGTTAGCTGGAAATTTTTCTAAGATTCCCTACCCAAAGTGTTAGATCACATTCTCTCTGATTGTAAAACCACCTCTTCTACAACTGAACTTTATCACAGCAACCTAGAAATAAATGGGGCTCTTTTATATATATTATTATTATTATTATTATTATTATTATTATTATTATCATCATCATCATCATCATCTTTTTTTTAATGTCCGATCGATATTTTTTTTATGTTTCTAAGGATCCCGAACTAACCAGATAAGGTGTAGAATTGCATCGTTACGAAGCAGCGCAGTTTCTCATTAACAACGATATTTTATTACTAGCTTACGTCCTAAACGAACTCGATTCCTGAGCGTAAACAGTTCTAGTTTTTTCTTTTTTTAATAAAACACGGAAGAATAACAAAAACTTTTTATGGATCAAACCTAATTGCACTTACTTTTAACAACAATTAAAAAGTTATACTGTACGAAAAATGACATACAAGACTGTTTTGGCAGAAAAGTAAGAAACTTATTTATCAAGAATATGAACAACACAATTAAACTAAGAAAAATTGCATTAATGCAGTTCAAGGAAGGAAGGGAATATGAACAAGAACCAAGAACTCCATATAGGTCCTGAAGGTTCACAGATCAAAAGGTAAAATGATGATAAGGAGCATAAATAATAAATACACGCAAAAGGGTGGTTTTATGTTGTTGTTTTTTGTTATAAAATTTATTGTTCACCTCATTTATTTATTTTTTTTAAATTTAACACCCCCCCCCCCCCCCAAGCAAAATATTTTGCCACATATTTGAAAATTCAATAAATCGGTTACAGAGGGCGTTCCTTGTCGATTAAATCCGCCACGTTTTCACATAAAAAAACTTACTCATTAAATTTAACATATTTAATTAATTTATTTCACTCATTCATACTTACAACTTTCATGCAAGTTCGAATGTAGTACCGACAATTAATTGCAATGAGGCAATTTCTTAATATAAATCGTAATTAAAAAGCACAACGGAGTGATGATTTATGATGATTATCATCGACGGTGAAGTTGAAATTAAAGAAGGAGAAAAAAAAAAGAGAGAGAGAGAAAGAGAAAATAAAAAATAAAGAAAGCCGAACTTAATCCAACGACAACAACATTCTCAATTTGATTTATGCGATTACCGATGAGTCTATCCATCTTGAATGTGGTTAGAAAGAAAGAGAAAGAACACACCTTCGCCTTTTTCCTCTGGTGGCCTTCATGGCAAATTAACGAGAAGAGCCAAATAGGAGAAAGAGAAGAAGAAGAAGAAGAAGAAGAAGAAGAAGAAAGAAGAAGAAGAATTCTTTTTCACTAGTGAGTCAAGGCTCTCTTCTTTCCCTTCCATTAGCACATGTGGAGAATGGCAACGAAATCCGATATATTTGTGAGGTCTTGCCTTTCCCAACTCCTCCCATCCTCTTATTTTGCTTTTCAGGCGCTCCTTTCGGCTCTATTTATTTATTTACTTATTTATTCTGGCTCAGTCCATTTCAATCAACCTTCTTCTTCTAACTCATTTAGCTTTTCTTCCATTTCAATCAACAAGAAAGCAATTCGATGCTGGCTCTCTCTTTTCTCAATGGACGGACGAACCTCTCCGTTTAGGGAGGATAATATAGATAGCAATTACACGACTACGATTACAAACGACTCTGATACGCAATCATTATGGAGTGTAATGCATTTTCAACCTCCCATCGCCTTTTCCCCAACCTCAAATGATATCATGTTGCCTTCATTTTTCACCCCCTGCCCCTCCCCCCCCCCCAAAAAAAAAAATCCAATTAAATCCATACAAAATTCATACTATTGCACTGTGACGCACATTCTCTTTATTCTATTCTATTAACATAGTCGATCGGAGGCAGAAACCCAGCAAAAGGACGCTAGTCCAAACAACTTTTTCAGCGCAACTTTTTCAATCCGCGTCGTATTTCTAAATCCACAATATTCATTTGAATTACACCTTATGATATTAATACCACCTTGTATTCTGTAGTTTCGTGTTTAAAAATGGTTAACTTGGTTTATAAATTTAATTTCCTCTCGTGAAAACAAATTGCGTATATAATAGACAGCTCTTTAGTGAATTCAAATCAAAACGCTTTCGCATTACTGAAAGCGCTTCCGATTTATTTTGACTTTTATAATTTTTTTTAAGTTATTAAATCTCTAGAATCAAATTTCGATTATCAAATGTTCCATTCATTTTTAATATTGCACTTTATATAAAATAATTTTTAAGCTTGAAGAATACGGCTACGAATATAAATTCAAGAAAGTCGGCGCTACAATTTTGCTTTGCGCTAATTTCATCCAAACCAAATTCGGTAAATAAATTCGCATTTCATTTCCCTCCTTCTGCTTCATTTATCCCTATCATGATAGCAAGAGTCGGCTATTAAAAAATATCGACGAAATCTATTCATCTGGTGGAAAAAGATTAGTGAAAGCAACCCTTCACACTAAAACCTTTTCGTGTAATTTTCCTTTTGTTTTTTTGTTTTTTTTCCAATTTTTCCGAATAAAACTCGTCTCCGGCATCTTAAATGAAGATTTCCTTTATCTGATAGAACGTGACATGGCTTCCTTTCGAATGTCCAAAATAAAATAAAAAAAATAATAAAAAAAAGGAATGATCCCAGACAGACAATTTCCTTTGCCCGCAGTTGGCTTCAACCTGACCTCTGGTAGCGAGCATCGTGTTCGAGCTTTCCATTTTCTCTCACCAGGCGATGCAGCACCCCAATCGCTCATCATCATCGACTCTGCTAGCGACTTTCTCAAAAGGAAAAGAAATCCTCGACGGTAAGCAGTAGCAACTTCCTCGCTTCATTTCAAAAACACCAAACGAACGCAGCTGCTCATGTCACTTTGGAGATTTAAAAATATTACATTAAAACATGATAAATCATCTGAAACATATCCTTTTCCATTATTGTACCAAACAGAACAAAAAATATACTTCAAGCACAACTCGGTAAAAAAGCATTCAAAGTGCAATAATCTCTTTTAATATAACCGAAAAAAAAAACAAAAAAAACTTAAGTCCTTTTTATAACAATTATTTATAAATTTGTTTTTAAACAAACCAGAAGGAAAAAGATTTAAGTTCAACTTAAAGAGATAACTAACTAACAAATTTGACAAAATTTAAAGGAGCAGAGAACTCTAGCGACAAATGCAGTAGGGAAACCTTTTTCTTATTTGTAAGCAGTCAATCGATATGAGGAGGGAAAACAGGTTTACAATAAAAACTTAAGAAATTTTCTAATTAAGCAAACGCTTTCATAACATAAGAATCTCGCTCCTTAATTAATTCCAAATTAGTCTTCACAGAAATGCGTGTCAAATGCTTCTCAACATTCTAAGCTTCGAATCAAAATAGCGCCTAATTTTCAAGTTTTTCTATGTTTTTATTTTTTTATTTTTGGCGCAAATAAATTGACTGACAGTGCATTAAGCATGCGTTAAACCGCCCGTCACAAAAGTCGAGACTAGATGACTATAAAAATCCTTTAGCAAATTCAGAGCTTTGTTTAATGAAAACCCTCTGTTTGTTTGTTTTTATATTTATTTATTTATTTATTTATTTATTTATTTATTTAAAAGGTTCACATTAGTAGAGGGTCAGAGGCGCGCCCTTTCACATTGATTGGGCGGGGAGGGCTTGACGAGTGCAGGTCACGTGATCGCGATCAATATCCAATCGGCAACTCGAGATCGTCCACGTGCAAAGCGCATTCTCCCATCGTTATCGGGACAAAAAAAAGAGGGGGCCCCCTCTCCAATACTAGGGTACTTTCCATTGCTAAATGCGTATTTCTAGAGTTCAAAGTCACTTTTATATTTTGTCTAGTTATACAAAGCACACATACATGGAAGGTAAAAACAATCAGCAAACGACAAACGATTACTTGCATTGAGTGCTTCCTTCTTAAATATCACATCTTTTTGGCACAATTGAAGCATTAATACATTCTCTTACCATTCGAGGCATTGTTTATATCATTAAATTCAAGATGGAAAGCATCACTTAAGAAAAACAACAAACTTTCCATGAATCTATTAAACTGGACTCTTCGAAGCTCTCAAAGATAAAGAAAAAGACAAACCGTACAAACTATCAGATTCTACCATTTCTCTGTTTCCCCATCCATCTAAAAGGAGTCAAAATAGGCCAACATTTAAGAAAATAATCAAAAAATAAATAAATAAATAAATAACAACAACAAAAGAAAAATAAACAGTGCAAGGACATCTGAGGAAAACAAAAAAAAAACCAACGAGAAAACATGCAACTCAAACAATCTCTGTAATTTCAATTTCTCATTTTAACAAAAGAATTTGATTAGCAAGAATTTAAGAGTTCAAAACTACTATGGAAAGGTTAGTAAGAGACGGCGTGGCGCCACATCCCACGTCTTCGTCAAATCAAATTTGGACAAGGTGCTATTAAATCGGAGTAGCAGAAAAAAATAAATGCACTTGTCACCTGTCCAGGTGGATTAGATACTACGTCACCACGACGAATGAAGTATATAAACGCTTCCTGTCACCTTCATCTACAATTGAAATCATCACGCCGATCACTTACAACTAATGGCAACCACCCTATTTTCCGTATCTTCTTACGAGTCAAAAAACTGTTTCAAGTCGATGAGGTCGAAACTTTATGTTCCACGTCCACTGGATTCAAAACCGAAGAATACGCCAACAGTTCATCTGGAGTTAAACTTTCTTTTCGGTCATTAATATTTTTCAACCGATTTTGTCTTTAAGAGCTCTCCCTCAGAATAGCAATTAAGGCAAAAACAATAGCAACTGTCTCGTGATCTCTTTTAAACCCTGGGTCGAAGAGCTGAAAGGGCAAAGGGTGGTCTACGTTTAAAATTTTAATTCTGGTCAACCCTTCAGTACAATAGCTCGTAAAATATTGAATCTAGAAGAAAAACATCCAAGAAAAAACTCCTTTAATATTTGATTAGCTATCGACCTGAACTTCAAAAGTCTTTCTAAAAAGATATGTTTGGCGAAAGATAAATTAAAATTAAAAAAAAAAAATAATTCAAATGAATCAAAAATTCGACACCGCATCCTCCGACTTCTCAAACTAAATAACCAGTTTCACAGTAATAAACAAAATTTTACTGCGGAGCTAATTTCCTTTCTATCGTTAATAAAAAATTTTTTTTTTTAAATGAGGAAATGACAATTTATCAGGTGGTAGCTGATGTCACTCTTATATTTAGTCATGTACACTGAAAATAATATATTATTTCCTCTAGACAAAATTTTATTTAGGTTAGTGTGAAGTCAATCCTTTTCTCCGTTAAGTTAGTGTGTTAAATCTTAAATTCAGAAAATGAAATCAAATTCTAATTCTTCTTTCGGAACACGAACACAAAATGAGGAATGATGACCTTTCTTTTTTGTCTGTTCTACAATAAAGATTTAATAAAAAAAATCTTTTAAAGCTACACAAATGCCAATATCGACTTCATTCAATGCTCTGAATCGAAGAAGTTTCATTTCGGCATACGGTAATATACTCGAAGATCTCAGATAAAAACACTTTAAAAGGAAACCTCCATTTCCACCCCTTACCCATTCTTCCCCTCTTTTCTATTCCTTTCCAAATGTCAAAGGGAATGGAAAAGCATCAATCACGTGACTCTCCACTTTATATATACTTCATTTTCTCCCATTTTACGAGAGTCCCTTACAACTCGTTGTTGACTTCTCTGACATTTCAAACTTGATCTGCATATTTTTAATGCTTTTTGTTTTGAAACAAAGATTACAAAAAGAAAAAAAAATCTGTACGTTTCCTCAGAACTCTTTTCAACGGTACATTGCCACAAATACAATGGAACCGGTTTCGTTGTTACTCAAGCGGGCAAAATAAAAGTCGTAGGCGTTAATGAATATGCAAACAATTTAATAATTCGATTGAGACTAATCACTTAATTCGAACCATTCCCATTTAATGACAGCAAACACGAATAAAAATCGTAAAACTCAATGGATCGTTTCAATAGCCGTACTCTGGTTAGAGTCCTGCTTTGGTAAATTAAACCCTTCCAAAAGCAAAATTATTTTAGAAAGCAGCATAACAGAATAGTTTAAAGCATTCAAAATTCTTATAAAGTAGTTTCCTTTGTGAACTTCATTTTAAGTTTCAGCACATCCAGTTTTACCACTAATACAAGCGCGTGTGCATTGTGTAATTTTCAATTTCGTAATTTCAAAAATTGCCGCAGTAGGTCGCTCTTTACCGAGGGAATAAAAATATTTTTAAATCCCTTATCTCTACCTCACCACTATGACGATGATGAAGTTGCGTGACAAATCTTCATCACCAATAAGCTCTGAAATTTATGGAAATTCTTATAAGGTATGCAAACACTCGAGGATAAAAAAATCGCCAGTAAACGTCACATAAAATATACTAGAAAATAAATTACTTTCCTCTTTTAAGAAACAAATTGAAATTTATGATCCAGTTAGAGAAGAAAAAAAATCCCTGCTCTCAATGGGATTCGAACCCGCGACCAATGGCTTTAGAGGCTGCTGACTCTAGTTACACTTTTTCTTTAAAACTACAGTATTTCCCCAGAGGCAAGACTCCTTTTTTGTGCTTGTGTGCACATAATCTCGCCTTTTAAATTTCCAACAAAATGTAAAAATTTCAAGCTAGAAGACAGACAATGAAAGTCGGGGGGGGGGGGGGGCCCACAAAAAATCAGATACATCTTCGTATCATCGTGACTCCACCTCAAAATAGAAACCAAGTATAGGATGCAATAACATTGTCAAGGACGTTTGCTAATTTTCAAGGCAAAAAAATTAAAAAAAAAAACAAAACAAAAAAAAACCCTAATCGTTTCAAATAAAGCGAAGGGCGAACAAAAACAGCGGCATTAAAGCTCACCTCCCCTAAAGATAATTATTTTTTAAACTTTATCACTGTTATCTCAAATCCATCTTCCGTAATCGCTGACTCCGCTACTTTCTTGAACTTTTATATCTTTAAAGTGGCTACAGTGGAATGTTTGCAGATCAAAATATCAAGTTGCAGCTGTCAGAATTACTACAAAAAAAATATTAAAAAAATACACGAAATGAAAAGAATCCCGTAAGGTTAAGGAGGATGTAAGCAACTATTTAATAAGCAGGTAAATGCATTTAATGTCTGTAATTGTGTCAATTTATTCCCTTCTCCAAAATATAGAACCACCTCAATACTGGATTTAAGCATCATTTTAAAATAATAACAAAACCATTTACACACACAAAAAATGACAGTGTGGTCGTCATTGTTTTGGGTAGACCGTTTGTTCTTCACTTCCTAATATCGCACTAAACGCGTGAGGAACTTAGAAACTAAATCCGAATTTGTATATTTTTTTTTGTAGTACTGTATCATCTGCAATCTTAAGAGCTCAAATAAACACGAGGACTTTACATATAGCTTCACAATATTATGCATCGAATGATTTAAAACGGCAGTAAAGTAACCTCGAATTTTTGACGGCTAATTACACTGTTCTGCAGGTAAAAAAGTTGTGGGCATGAGCAGTAAAACAGTTGAACTTATATAATTTTGGGATGCTAAAAACGAAAATGACATTTAAAAATGCTGATTGGCTCTTGTTTCCATGATATAAAAAGTATGATGCAACACCTTACATACAAGAGAAAAGCCGAAGCGACTCAAACTGAAGACAAAACTAGTGAAAAATGTAAACTTTTAAACGTTTAATTTAGTTTTGCTTGATAAACGTATACAGTATATTATTCCATGTATACACTATTGACAATATCATTTAGCCTTATATTTTTTGGAAAGATATGGTTCTATATATAAGTATTAAGTTTTGGCGCATTATGTACTTATTAACCATAGTTGAAAAATGTAAACTTTCCGTTTGCATGAAAACTAGAACCAACTGACAAAATTCGTTTTTATATTTGAATTCAGAATGTAAAATTCATAAAGAAATGGCACATTTCATTCCCGAAACTGAAAAAAAAGTTTATTGAACAATGTTATATACTTAATTAATTTGTTCAGTCTCCATATACAGGGTGTAAATTTTAAGTTGACAAAGCAGAATAACTCGAAAAATAAGCTTCACACGAAAAAATGCGTATAATCCAAAGTTGATTATTTTCGAGGGGGCATCTGCTGGTGCTAAAATTAGCCCACCCCCCCGGCCCCTGGGGGTGGGGCGGGGGGCAACTTTAAAATTTCAAATGGGAACCCCTATTTTTTATTGCAGATTCAGGTCCTACATAAAAAACTACGTACATTTTGTCTGAAACATTTTTTTTTATTTTTGGTAGATGGCGCTGTAATTCAAGAAAATCCATTTTCTCATTTTTGCGTGGAAATGGTTACGGAGAAATAAAAAATACTTATTTACTTCGTAAATTTTGCCGCAAAGTTATTATTTTATTATTTTTTGCCGCGGATTAGGATAATTTTGTTTTGTTTCGTGGTCATGAGGCCACACAACTTTATAATTATCAAACAAATCAACTGATTAGCTAACTAACTAACCGAACATCCTACGTACTAACGAGTGAACTCATTAACTAACAGAGTAAAAAAGTAAAAGACTGTGTAAAGATGAAGTTATTCCCGTTTAAGATTTGGTGGTCCTTAAAAGGACCGATTGTTTTCGTTTTATTTTTTCTTATTTGCAAGTAAATGAATTTCGGGGTGCTTGTATTTCCAGTGAGTCCCCTCGCCTCTCACTTTCAGCCTGCTTGTTGTCCTTAAATCCCTTGCATCTCGCCGTTTTATGAAATTAAATGTTCAAATTGATGACCTCCAACTTCGATGCATTTATTGACTCGTTTTGTAAATTCCTGAACACATCTTGATAACATGTCTGGTGTAATTGCAGCGCAAGCATCTCTTATTCTTTGAATCATGTTTTCGCGAGTGGTTGGCGTTTCCTTATAAACGATATCTTTGAGGTAACCCCATAAGAAAAAATCTGGCGATGTAAGGTCAGGCGATCTGGCTGGCCAATTCACAGGACCTTCCCTGCCGATCCAGCGACCATGGTAAAGTCGATGTAGTACTTCGCGCGCTACTAATGAATAATGCGCTGGACAACCATCATGTTGAAACCACATGTGTTGTCGAAGTTCAATACTCAGGTCTTCAAGTAGATCTGGTAGTTCATTTTCAAGTAGGTTACGATATTTGTTGCCATTCAAATTACCGTCTATAAAATATGGACCGATAAGTTTATCGCCAATTATCCCACACCAAACATTAATTGACCAAGGTCGCTGATGGTTGACTTCTCGAATCCAGTGTGGGTTCTGTTCACTCCAGTAATGCATGTTATGTCGATTAACTTCCCCGTGGTTTGTGAATGTTGACTCATCGGAGAAAAGAACTCGTGCAAAAAAATGTTGGTTTGTTTGCATCTGCTGAAGTGCCCAGTGACAAAACGTTAGACGGTTTTGGTGGTCATTGCCATGTAGTTCCTGATGCATAGATACATGATATGGATGAAATTTGTGGAGCTTCAGCATTTTCCAAACACTCATATGTGAAATTCCTGATTGCCTTGATATTTCTCTTGTGCTCGCATGTGGATTATGAGCCACAGCAGCTAGGACTGACACTTGATTGTTTTCTCCACAAACAGTAGCTGCACGGGTTCTTTTTTTCTGGTTCACACTACCTTCCGCAGTAAATTGTTTAATAACTCGAACAAAAGAAGACCGTGATCGCGTTTGGCCAGGAAAACGCTGAGCATAAAGCGCGACTGCATTATCAAAATTTCTCCCACTTTCTCCATAAATGTACACCATCTCAATTTTTTCTTCCACAGAAAGATAATTCATAATGTAAATTCAAAAGCAATACGGCGTTGTACACTCACAAAAACAGTTGAAAAATTACAATCTTTTCTTCTAAAGATCAGAATTTAAAATGTAAACATTCTGAAAAAAATGCCAATGTTTACGTTATTTGTTTGTTGACGAAATGTCTTCAAATTACATTGTAGTTAAAACAATGTAGGAATCGAAATGAATAATAAATTAGTTATTTCCACGCAAAAATGAGAAAATGGATTTTCTTGAATTACAGCGCCATCTACCAAAAATAAAAAAAATGTTTCAGACAAAATGTACGTAGTTTTTTATGTAGGACCTGAATCTGCAATAAAAAATAGGGGTTCCCATTTGAAATTTTAAAGTTGCCCCCCGCCCCACCCCCAGGGGCCGGGGGGGGTGGGCTAATTTTAGCACCAGCAGATGCCCCCTCGAAAATAATCAACTTTGGATTCTATGCATTTTTTCGTGTGAAGCTTATTTTTCGAGTTATTCTGCTTTGTCAACTTAAAATTTACACCCTGTATAGTAAATTTTGCAATTCACTGAAAACTGCAGTACTGCAGCCAAGCCATAAACCGGGAACAGCCGCACATCTGATAAAACAGCTGATAAACAACATCATCGCAGTTTTAAACCGACTAAAAGGCTTTTATAACTTTCATACATTTTTTTGCTCCTTTTATGATATAATTTTAAATCTTGTGATAAAATGACTAACATAGTACTTATTTCGTGCGACATAAATGAAACCGGTAAACTACTGAAATGATGTAAAAAACAACTTAAAAGTAACCTTAACTTGTGATTGTTTTTAAATTTCGATTCAAAACAGGAAGTTCGAATGCAAACAGTAAGCTCGAATTTACAAAGGAGAAGCCAATTGTTTCGAGGAACAAAAAACTGAAAACCAGGAAGGTCTGAAAGTGTTGATACCGGGAGATTAACACCGAGTAATACATGCACACTATCAAATACGGTGTTTGTATTTTGTTCGCGTTAACAACTCGGGTAAACAAAACCCGGTCATTAAAGACAAAACTCTCCATTCATGTTCAAATTCACAACTAATTTTCTTTTGTTTCTCCCCCGAACATATTTTGCATCTTCACACTTTGTCGCGATAACTTCGCCAATTGGAGACCGACCTTCGACCTTCGAGAAGACAACCAAAGGTAGAGAAGACAAATATTGACTCCGAGTGAAAGCCCTTCTTTGTTTTTCCACCGGAGAAGGCTTCAATTTGGTCGACTCCCCCCCTCCTCCCTCCCTCCCTTTCACCAATCCACTTATCTGGGCATCTAAAACGAAATCCTCCCTCACGTGTCTCACCTTTTTCCTCACCGTTAAATCCTTTTAAAAACCTCCCAACATTACTCCCATCTCTCTCCATCTTAACCACTAAAAAGAAACGAGAGAAGGAAAAAAAAACTCCCTCCAAACAAAGTTCCTCACGAATTTCAATGAAATGTTTTCTCTCGATAAACATTTTCCCTACTCACTCACTGCCCTATCAGGGTAAGTTTAATAACAAAATCAATAAAAGCGTTTCAATCTATCTAATTGCCATTACCATATTAAATGACCAGGAAATCGTGGGAAATGAGATTAAAATTAATACCCATAGAGATTTTTACCTCAAAAAATATATTCTCCTTCCTTTCAAAGTGCACAATCAATTTAGCTTCTAAACACGCTCTCTTTCACAAATATGGAAAGCTTAAAGCAAACTGTGATATTATATACACTCGAAAACTTCTAAAATATCTTAGACACACGTATACTCCGTGTATAAACACGCATATCCCAAGTTTAGAGTAGTTAACAGAATATCTGTCAACTTCTTGTACAATATAAACCATACCATTCATTTTAATTTTCTTGATAGTCAAGAGGCTCTCTAAATGGCCGAAAAAACTTTTCATCTTAAAGGAATACTGAACTGTATATATTGAAGGGATTTACGGTACTGAAAATGTCTTTTAAAATAGCTGCACCAAGTACTATTTCAAGATTTTAGGGATTCTACTACTTTGGCTCAAATAGTATAATCGCCCTGTTTAAAATATTTTTTTCAATGCTTCCATAAAAAAAAATAAACAACATAAACATGAACTAAATTAAAGAGAAAAATCCTGTGAAAGGAGACAATATTTCACAGCACTCAACTTTGCCATTTAAATGACCCTTGCGGAATATGAAATGCATTACATATTATCAAGTTTCGTAGAATGCCGTGTTAAATGAATGTAACGGCTATGGACTAAAATTTAGTGAAACGTGAAAATCTTTAATAATTTCAGATAATGACCTAGAAAGTTTTAAAACACTGCCGGAATCCGGGAGAGAACTATAGATTATCATAGCAATGCAAATTTCATATTGACAAAGCGAATCTTCTCATGCAAAATAAACCCCCACAAATTCATGAGCTTCGGATATGGTTAATGTAGATCAAACATTTTAAAACGTGATTAAATATTTGACGTTTATAATCCAAAAGTGAAATCGATGGAACTACCGTCTGCACACTGAGGTCGAAACTCATTGCCGTTGATCCAAAGGTATACATATTTAATGAAAAAAACTCAACGATTGCAAAACTTAACTGACATTTACACACAAAGTATGTATTCAGTGGCACCGCCCGAAGCAACAAGAAAGGAGAAGAAACCAGTCCCGGAGCCGTGATTTAAAAGAAAAAATTGGGGTTAGACCCACGCAAGGTCTTCGAAGAATTCAGATGATGAGTTAAGTTTCAAAAATTCCACGAAAATCTTGTGTGGAAAAAAATCAGAACGTGAAGAGAGAATAAAGAAATCTCGATTGTGATTAGAGACCATCTGAGGGTGAAGAATATGCTCATCAACAAAGTACTGGCTTCGGGCCGTGATTCCTGATCATTAAAAGAAGGGGTACCAAAGAAGAGAAATCGATTTTTTAATAACTGGACAGCACCCTGAAGCCATTTCTTTGATGATTGACGTGGTTTTCTTTTGGAATCTTTCCCTAACCTTTTCTCCCCAACTGCCCTGAAGGATCTTGTAAGATATTATCGAACTCATCAGCTTTTTCGAAGGTTCTTTTAGAAGCAAAGGATACTTTTTACGTTTAGGCTTCAAAAACCATACATTGTGCCCCGTAACTATATTAAAGCATTGCAATCGCGTTGTTCCACCTAATGGAACAAAGAAAGGCGGAGTTGTGGGATGGGGGAGGTGTAATTTAAAGCTACCTGTTGTCCTCTGAAAAGCATAACTGAAACTTTCAAGAAAGCAGCAACAAAGGAAATGAAGCGAACCCACTTTGTTAATCACCAATAATGGGATCAGGGCATGAACATTTCCCCTGAAGCCAATTTTAACTCAACCTCAATCACCCATTGAAAATCGCACTTAACTTTTCCTTTTACCACATCCTATTAACAACCTTTTTCCCCCACTTAGCGGTGCGTTTTCAAGTTGCCCCTTTTGCGCAGGAAAAGTCTTTTCTAAGTGTGAAGGTGTTTTGCTTTTAAGAGTATTTCGGTTGAAATTCGATTAACATTCGCCGAGTTTTAATCATCCCTCTCTTTGAACTCTTTTCCAATCGCATTAGAGCAATTTAGATTAACCCTCTTTTTTTTAATCCCTTCCTCCCCTCATGCAATACCAAACACTAAATCGTGCCTCCAAACAAACGGTCACGTGCACATAGTATAAAGATTCTTTACAAAGAACGCTCAATTAAAATTAACTATATCCAAGCATACGCGTCGATTAGACAGTGCAAACTTTATAACGGATTTTCTAAAACCAGGACTGTCGCAATGGTAATCCCATAGAACGGCTTGGAAAAACTCCTTCTGGAATACTCAGAAAGAGTGCACCTAACGTAAATATAACCTATACGTGATAATAATAACAACGAGAAGTTCGTAAAACATTCAGGAGCAACCTACTTTCCCTTGCGCATCCATTAATTACAGAGAACCCTTCGCTTTAGCCCTTTAATTAATGAGTTTTCCGAGTAAATTCAGCGATGTAGCTCATTTTCAGTTCCATCTCCAGCTCTCGTTAATGGCCACCACGTGTTTCCATTCTAAGCCAGACCCACCCCATTCCAAAAGGCACCAACAAATGACATGATGGGGGATCTTAGAAAAAATTCTGTTGAATGTTCTAAGATTCTTAATGCTCGAAAAAATGAACTTTATATTAAAAATAAAATTAAGTGTTGATTCAGCAAAATTCATGTCATATTATATTTATAATTTTTGATGTGTATGAAATATGTATTTTTATTCCACATGAAATATATTAACAGAAAAAAAATAAACAAAATTACAGATTATCACATAAATACATAAAATCAGCACAAACAAAAATCATTAGTCGCGTTCACAACCTCTTAACTTTTCTCACTTACCTTGTTTAAGTCACTTTCAGTGACGTCATTTTCAGGAAAGCGAAGTCTCAAAAGTGACTTTTCTGAAAGCGAGTTAGTACCCACTTTGCCCCCTGCTTTTGTTACTTTTCTGGCTTTACAGCTACTAACTTCCGGTTTAGTGGTAGCCATATTGAATCGCCGCTTCACTCGTTTCGATGATTGCCCACCGATAAAACTTGTAATTTAAAGGCGTAAATAACATATTTAACGTTGTAAATTTTGTTGGTTATAAATTAAGGAATAATAAAACCATTGAGAACAATAAAAAACATTTTTCACAATCAATAAGTCACTGACTAATTTTCAAACAATTTCAAAATGTTCATCATGCTATTTATGGCTGATGCAGTTTTAGATGCAAAAGTAACAAAAGCAGCAAAAGTGATCTTTTCACTTCCGGTTTCATTCACAATGAAACCTAATTTCTTTGCTTTTTAAAAGCACAGACAAAGTCACTTGCCCTTAAGTGAAAGGATGTGAATGCGACTATTGTTTTAATTAGATACTCCGATTGCTATATGATCCATTCTGTTTTACACTTATTTCAAAAAAATCAAATCATAGTCTTTTAATCCTCTGGTCTGTGCACACGCACGAATTCCATTGTTGCAGGCAGCCATTTTGATTCCCTTTTCATTTCTATTTCATGTGATGATTGCTTCTTGTTTTGCAGTAAATTCAAACTTGCAGATTGAACACTTCCTTTTTTTACCAAAGTTAGAGGGGAATGTGCCTTTGAAATTTGAATTTGATGCAAAGCAAAAAGCAAACATCATTTGCAATAGGAATCAAAATGGCTGCCTGCAACAATGAATTGTCCATACTTTCTTTACACAAGGCTTTACTGAAGAGTCGAGTTTTTCCCCCTCTATTACATGCAGTCAATAGAAAGCATGGTCTTAGGACTCTCTCTCAAAGCATTGTTAATGTACACTTTCGCGATACTAGCGCCAGCTATTGAGCGCTTCCTGAATTGCATCTCGTAACCAGAGATGCTGTTATTCACGCCAGCTGTTGATTCGGGTTGCCAGGTGCAATTCAGCAAAGCGCTCAATAGCTGGCGCTAGTACGGCATAAGCCTACATATTGTTAACGATTGTCAACCATTGTTAAGGATGCGTATCATTGTGGAACAATGTCATCTAGATGTATTTTAACGATCACACAACGTAACAAAACGAGCTAATATTAAGTATATGTTCATGAACACGTTGTTACAGAGGAAAGTTAGAAGCAAAAAGGAGGTCTCCAGAAGATACTAAGACAAAAATTTAAAACCGAAGTGTTGGGTGCCAACAATTTTTTGGCCGAAATCAGGACGGGCATGTTATGTTTAGATTTCTTTTTTCTTTAGAAAAATATTATAAAATGTCATAAAAATATTTCATAGAATTACACACACATCAAAAATTACATCACTTAGGTTCGGATCTGTATGGATGTCCGCATAATCAATGATTTAACTTGAAGTTGTATACCGTGTCAGTAATTTTTTTTTGCTGACTATTGGTCTTGCACTGCTTGCAACCTCACAGGCTATTCTTTGGAATATTAAATTGTACTATTATTAAAGAAATGGCAATACATGCATAAGATGCATCAAGTTACATTCACATTTCTTCTCATTTATTTGGGATAACCGATACCATCACATACTAAATTATACTAAGTACAATAACAGCTTCAGTTTTGTACGGTTGGCACTTTTACTTTCAGTTTTTTTTAATCTTAACAGGAGAGAGCGAATTTCGAAACTTGGAAAGATGATTTAATACCATGTTTGTTGAATAGTTTTCGTCGCTGCAGTTTCGTCAAACTTGGAAAGACAATTACTCAAAGATTGGGTAACAAGTAACAATCCATTATCGAAAACGTACTGCAAAAAATTACACCATCCCTTTAAATCCCAGGTTGTCATGGAGCAACGTGTCGTATACATTAGTCGACTAAATCCTCATTTTCAATGCACTCAGAGGCCCTCTGAATAATTGCAGCGTTCGAGCGCTGAAATTATGGTCAGGTGTATTGTGCTTTCACAAAGAAGCTTCTGGTAAATTTCAGGATCTTTCATAGCCTGGTTTATTTTCAAATACAAACGCCATACTTCAAGGTATATCACTATATCGATCGATTATCGGCAGACTCTTCAATTTTCTGTTGTGGCAGGTGCACTGCAATCTAATTGGAACTACCACTTGTTCATTAAAAAAATTTTAAAATATTACCCCATTTTTTTTAAACATACGAATAAAAATCACGATTTCACACAGGTTTCGCCACTCTCCTTCAGGAAATGACTTAACGTACATAGTCAGTCGCAAGGGCACGAATTACGAAAAGTAACTCCTCCACCCCTTGCTTACACGTTAATCACCCCATTACCACCAGCTGGTGTACGGAGAGAATCTCTTTTAAATTAAAGCAGAGAAAAGAAAAATGTTTCGAGTTTAATTTTAATGTTCTGGAGCAGAAGGGGGAATCTCTCTCACTTTCTCTGCCATTATTAAATACGGTCGAAGGATGTTGCATAATAAGAGGAGGAGCCATTGTGCCAGGAGGCGCTTTCGTTCATCTTGAGGGTCAAAAGGTGATCATGTACGAACTCTACTCGAAGCATAAAATACAACAACCATTATTGTGGGAGAAGAAAACGAAGTAGAAAATAAGACTAGTTTCAGTTTTGACCTTTACAAAGAGAGAAAGAGAGAGAGAGAGAGAGATGAAAGAGCAACTTTATTATTATTGACGATTCTCGCAGTTTCTATTCTCGGTTGAAGAGAATGGTGATTGGAGTGGGCAGCCATTGAAATTAATTAGGGCGCCAAACCAAACTTCACAAAGCTCTTTAAGCAAATTATCACCTGCACTCTTTTTTTTTTAATTCCACATAAAAGTGCGTTGGCCATTTATTATCGGTTTTAAAAGCAGGCTCGTAAAATAAACGCTTCGCGTGTGATTGTCTATTTACATCCGTTCAATGGAAGTCGAGGATGGTTCCCTTAATCCTCAGTGTTATAAAACTGGCCGTTAAAAGTTACACACCAATTCTTCATACATGTAAAAAACACTATTGTGTCATTCTGACTCTTTATTTGATTTGATTTTTTTTTTCCTCCTGTCGAATCGATCATATCGTAATCTTTTTTATTTATTTCACTCTCTCTCTCTCTCTCGCTTTCTCTCTCTAATATCTACCAGAGGAAATAAATCCTTCAATGTCATTGTTAATTACACAAAAATTAATAATAATTCAATAAAAAAAATGATGTCAACAAACTGAATATTTTTTAATACTGCATAATAAAAACACAATTAAAAAATATCGTGTTTTTCCCCCTCCTCAATATCTTCCCAGAAAATGGACCTTTAAATAATTCCTTTTCGTGTATCAACATTTCCTTATAATTAAAAAATCATAATTTACTTCAAATAATGTACAAGGAATTCAAACGTTAAATTCCCTGTAAAAATCTTCCACGTTATAAGGAAATTCTTTTCGAGGAAAAAAATTCCAGATACCGCTTAGTATGAAGAATTATTATTACAATTATTAGTAAAAAAGAATATCTTTAATTATGGCACTGTAATCAATTTAAATTAAAAATTACCTTTCATTCTTTCATAATTGCATAATATCAATCAGTGTCAATTACGACGTAGAAACGATGCATACAAAGAGGAGGGCTAATATATGAAATTAAATATCATTTTGTTCAAATAATTATGCATTAGCTAGCTCCTAAGCATCCGAAATTTGTGGAGGATGGATTTCATTAACAATGTTCTCTTTAAAACGCTTTTCCTTTTAGAATTCTCCTTTTGAATAACCTTCAGAAGTAGACTGCGGGAGACCTTTGTTGCCGTTGCGGTCAAAGTGACGCTGCGCAAAAATTATTAACGATCTCCTTTTTACTGCAACAACACCTTTAATCAAACGATAATATTAACAAAACTTAAACAAAAATATTTTTAAAACTCTTCTAAACACTTCCGGAGAAATAATATAAAATAATCGTCCTAAACGACCAGCTTCATCGACACAACATGTATGATGAAATTACTCGAACTGATTTGAAATCCAATGCTATTTAATATTCTTTCTCTTAAGATATATAGAAACCTAGTAGAAAAGAAAGACACTCGACGATCGATCGAGGAAAAAGAGCATATCTTATTTAAAGGTCTTTTTTTTTTTCTTCTTCTTTTTCTTCTTCGACGATCAATAATCTTCCTTCTCTCGCTCTTCCAGTTCGAGTTGGTTAAAAATTCATCAGGCGAGGACAAGAACTTAGAACTTCTTCCTCGTTCTATTTCCTTAAATCCCCTTAAAAATCCACCTCCTGTAATAAAATGCCACAATAAACCCAACTTAAGATATCACACAACCTAACCAATCGGTTCCCTTTTTCTTCGTTCCAGCTCTTTGCCGACATTTTTTCTCATTTAAAAACATAAGCAAACGCAAATTCCCTAGGTAATAGGCAACTATCGTTTTATGTTCTATCATAAATGGAAAAGATATTAAGACCTTTTTTTTTTTTTTTTACCTAAAGAAGATCAAAAATCTTTACCGATAATCTTTATTCCATCAATATATAATCTCTATACCCCGTTAAGATTATTTTTAGCTTTTATTGGTGCCCAAAATTTAAGTTTAAACTGAACTAAGCGTTGTAAAAAATTTTTAATCATTTTTTGCCCCTCCTCCAGACTTCTGATTTATTATCTATAAATAATCCTGACAATAAATCACAGCATAAACTCTCCCCATATTTTCTTAGCGGATCTTTATTTTTTTCTTACCATCTGTGTGGATCTTACTCAGTCTGACCCCACCACCAAGGCTCTGTTAACTATCAAAAAGTTCGAACGACGCTTCTTTAAAACGCCCACCCTTATATATTCAAATATAAAATAAATGTTAAATAACCCAAATTTCAAATTTTATAGCGAGCGATTTCTCATTTACTAGTTTAGCGTATCCAGAATTCAAATATGCCTTGGCATATCCTCAACTGGATAATCGTCTTTGAAGATCTTTATTACCCTTCTCCTTTGACAATTTCATTATTTCAACTTTAAAATTTCCAGATTTCACTGCAATCGAGAGTTGAAAGATAAAAGAATGAAAACATAGGCAAATGCCAATATTAAACGAGCCTCTCATATTCATTTACAAATAACAATAGGGACGAAACTGATATGTTTATCCGTATTTAATTAGTTTTCAAAAACGCTAAACAATAAGAAATGTTATTCGAAAAGCGTACTAACGAGGGTTTGAGGGATTTTAATTCATATTAAAAAAAAAATGTTATTTCGGGGTATTAAGGAAAGGAAAAAAAAATCCAAACTTTCATCCAAATGTCGAATTAACGAGATTACGATTAGGAAAATAAAAGGCGCTTTCTTAAAAAGTGCTTTCCGATATAAATTGTCAACATGTACATCTCTTCGTTGTCGAAAGCACGTTCTCGGCAAATTTTTTTCTTTTAAAAAGCGTATTTAATAAAAAGAATGAAAACATGAATTTTTTTTCCTCTTCTGTTTAATGGCTCCAAACCGACAAAAAATGAGATTTTGTGGAAGGAGGGAAAAAAACACACTGAAAGAAGAAGCGCACACATGAGTCATGTTCATTGGCGAGAACTAGCTTCATTTCATTTGGTTGTGAACCACTGACGTCAACGGTGCGACTTAACCCATTAAGCATGTCGTCATGGACGGCTTTTTTTTGTTTGTTTGTTTTTTCTTTCCAATTTTTTTTTTCTTGCTATGCACTAAAACCAAAATAGGATATGTAAATTTTACAACAAAACTGATAAAAACCTCTACCTCACTGCGTCGAGACTTTTCACAAACATATCGATGTCAATCAATTACAAAATTGGATGGAAGGGATAAACGAGATTTGCAACAAGGTCAAGGCCAATTCGAGCTCCACTGACGTCAGCAAGAGGCGCCTCTGACGTCCCAAAATGCTTTGGTGGGGCGTTTCTCGGCAATTGGCAGAGAAGCCAATTGCTGCAGTAGCAATAGCACTCAACAAAAGTCATCGAATGGATCACGTGAAGTCGTTTGACGTCACACACGCGTGAGGACGAAGAGTTGGGGAGTGTGGGAGGAGGAGGAGAGAAGTTGCTCGAAGCTGGGGGTCATGAACTTGACACAGCAAACAAGAGAGCACCGAGGCCTTCGAGCTGTTCCCAACACGCCAAGCACTCAAAGGATCGTTATTATTATTAAAATAAATTTAAACAGGAAAGGAAGAGGAGCTGGATGGAAGAAAAAAAGAAATTCCAAATCAATAGCCAAACTTCCCCCTCCAGTCCCGAACGTGTCGAATTTATTTTCATCTCTAATTATTTCGTCGGGTCGAGGAGTGCGCCTACGTACTCCGTTCTAATCTTGTCTCCCTCTTCTTTTTTCACATTCATATTCACTCTTCTCTTCCGTTTTGCAACTGCCAGGCTAATTTTAACAGCTCAACGACTTTAAATAGACACAAGCGTTTCGAGGCTAACACAAGCCAAGTGTATGCTAAAGGACCGAAATAGCCATCCAACCTTTACCGAGGCCGCCATGTTCCAAGTCTATTAACCAAGCGCCTCCCACAAATTACTTCACTCGAGTGCGCAGCTGCGAGGATAATCAGCAAATAATTTCATTTTGCATTTCGCATCTCAACTTCGGAGGAGACCTAGTCGTCGTTTGTATTCATCGTCTAATCTGTTTATCCGAAAGGAGAAGCTTAACTAGTGTTTACCATTCTAGTTGTTGCTCGTTAATTCTTTTCCCTGCCCTTGGTTTCCTAACCCGCTGTGCGAATCCTACCTTAGAAACAAAACTTTCCAATTCTAGGAAACTAAAAACCCTAAGGTTTTGAAAAAGCTTTTCTAAAGACTTTCACATCACGAACATATCAATCAAAAATATGGGTCAATTTTAAACGCTCTCTTTCCATAAGAAACTTCCTCTACAACCGTCAACATAATCACTGTTTATTACTCCTTACAAAAAAGCACATGTGCGGTTATGGCATTATTTTTTTCTGAGCACCTCTGGTGTAGCATTATTCCAAAAAAAATCTAAGAGCTTCATTTGAATTTTTCTACAGTGTATCTATACATGGTGTGTCTAAAAAGTTCGGTGAATGGTGTCATATCTGGATGGCAACTTGGCGCATGTGCTTGCGCATACGCATGGTTCTTCAGAGACTTGGGGAGAATCGATGTGACACAGCATGCAATGCATGTAACTGGCAGTGTAAACAGACTGCGACCAGTTGAACGCAGTCAGTGTGAGAGGAAGTGTCACAGCGCAATGGAACAACGTGTAAACATCAAGTTCTGCTACAAATTGGGGAAGACTGCAACGGAGACACATGGAATGTTGGTGCAGGTGCACGGGTTCGGCCAGAGTTGCACAGGACTGGAAAATGCAGCATTAATGGTTTGACTTGCAGGAACAAATTTCTTGTGGATGATGCCGTTGTTGTCGAAGAAGACGATCAACAGTGTTTTCACCTTAGATTTTTGCAGACGACTTTTTTTTTTTTTTTGGTCTCTGCATTAACATTCCATGTGTTTCCGTTGCAGTCTTCCCCAATTTGTAGCAGAACTTGATGTTTGCACGTTGCTCCATTGCGTTGTGACACTTCCTCTCACACAGACTACGTTCAACTGGTCGCAGTCTGTTTACACTGCCAGTCACATGCATTGCATGCTGTGTCACATCGATTCTCCCCAAGTCTCTGAAGAACCATGCGCATGCGCAAGCACATGCGCCAAGTTGCCGTCCAGATATGACACCATTCACCGAACTTTTTAGACACACCTCGTATATTTGTAACAAACGTCGGGGAGGAGGGGGTGATTCCTAGGATCAAAACAATAAAGAATGTTCCTATGAACATATGTCCTACAAAGCGTTGTTACTCAGTTACATGCAACGGCATTACAGGGTGTACATCACAACAGCAATGCATGCGTGGCAACGCCTCAACATGGACTGGCGAAGCCGTTCGAAGATACCTACGTCCTGTCGAACAGCTACACAGGTGTTATTGATGTGCTCTTCCAGATCGTTGATGTCGTTAACCGGAGTAACGTAGATCACACTTTTCATGTTTCCCCACAGATTAAGGAGACCGGGCAGGCCAATGCACTGGGTCTCGACGCACAATCCACAGTCGTGGGAAGGTGTCGTCTAAAAACACTTCTGATGATGTGAATCAAAACAAGTGACATCTGCATATATACGCATGTAACTCAGCAACAAAGCTTCGTAGGACGTACGTACATATGGACATTTTTTCTTTTTTTGATCCCAGGAATCACCCCCTCCCCTAGACGTTTGTTAAAAATGCGTAGATACACCCTGTATAATACGGATTTTGTTTGGTACCCCTGGTGTCCAAGATCCCGCTCCAATAGAGGCCCCACCAAGCAGGAAATATTTAGAGTGTCTTTATCGTTATAAAGGCACTCTAGAAATGTTGGAGTACCACAGTAATTATCAACCTTTTCATAAACGCATACCATTAAAAAGCAACAAGCTTTGAATTTCGATATCGCCAACAACACTATTGGCCATATCTCTAACAACTTTCTCAACTGAGTCTTCCTTCAGCAATAATCATCAAACTATAAATAAAGGAGAGCATGTGAGTTCGTCACGGAAACAGTTTTTCATTGTTGTAGCACGTTTAACCATTGTTGGCGCTGGCTTGAAGCACACGCCGGAACTGAAAAGTCACCTGACCATTGTTGTCTGAGCAAGAATTTTTTTTATCAAACTATAAATGAAGGAGAACATGTGAGTTCGTCACACAAAACAATTTGAACGTGCGAGATTTGCAACAATATTAATTGAATTTGAAACTTATTACAGCGTAAACGACGCGCGGATAAAATCTTGTAAACAGATATTGTTGAGATAAGGAACACTTGGCTGAAACAATATAAGCTTATTATTGCTGAAGGAAGACCTAGTTGAGAAAGTTGTTAGTGATATGTCCATTTATCTGGTATGCAAATACAAAGTTACGAGTATACACTTAAGTTACTGTCACATATTTTTACTTCGTTCATATTCATGTACCACTGACTAAAAGCCTCTAACGTAGTGTAAAAGGGCCCAGCGATCCAATTTTGCACTGAGCCCCTCAAAATATATGGTAATTCTAAATAAATGAAACTACTTCACGTGTTTAGTATAAAGCAATTCTTTATTGCTGAAGGATAAGTAAGGTGTGATGAATATGAAAACTCTCAAAATTATCTATATCACAATGAATCACAATAATTTAATGTGGAAACTGCATGTTCAGGCGATAGTCTAACGCTTGTCATTCACAGGCCAACATTTCGATGTTTCAGTCTAACTCCGGCAGATTTGCAAACAAAATGGATATAATTCTATTATCTTAGAAGAATTAGCTTGAGCAATTTGGAGTTCAGGGAATGATTTAAACAGTTCAGTTAAATAACTATTTTTAACGTGGAGAATAAGCAGTAATATTCTGTGAGACACTAAGACATGTATAACTGAAAATTGTTATCGACATGTAAACAATTTTTCTCGTGCTTTGTGGCGTAGCTAGAAAACATAAACATCACTCTATACGTATTGCCTCAGATGGATGAGTGAGAAATACCATTTGATTTACCAACACATATAATACCACATACTTAAAATTTTGATCAAACTTTGACCGCCATTTTAGCCATGTTCCCGAATAAGATAGGACTGAGTGCCTATTATAACTTTTAGGGTGAGTCGGGGTAAGATGCCCCAGTGGGAGAGATGCCCCCACTTGCTTTAAAAAATAGAAATACTCAACAGGTGGCGCTACAAAAATTGAAATCGATTATGCATGTTTGGAAACCTGGCTGCTGAAAATTTGGTTCGCGTCGGATTCTTTGCTCGCCTACAAACCAAGAAAACCTGCTTCGGTAAGTGTGATTTAGGCTCCCTTATACAGCAAGTAAATGGTTTATTAAGGTTAGAGTTTAATGAGTATGAAGTTGATCTCGTTGATAAATATGTAAAGTAATACTGTGCCGAGATGAAACAGGAAACATTAATCGATAAGTCAAAATAAAAATTTAAATTTGGGTATGAAGCTCCTAAAGATCAGCAAACAGAAAAATAAAGTGAGACTGATCTTCAATCAGGAGCAAGTCACATAGAACCAGGACCTAGTAAGTTGTTTCCAAGAAAGATTTAACATAGCACTTCACCTCTTCCAACATTAATTACTAAACCATCAACCAGGAAAAGGAAAGCAGTGGTCCTGACAAATGAAAAGACTTCTTCATCGAAACCAAATAAGAAATCCAACAATCAAACCAAAACATCAGGTGAAGACGAACAAAATTTCTCTGTTCAGTGCAAGGAAAATTATTTCGAGACGAAACAAACAACTGATTGGATTGAATGTATTGTTTGCCTCCGGTGGCTGCATGAAAACTGTACCGTTTATTAATGGGTGCGGAAGACAACGTAGACTATGCAAAGTAAAAAAATAAAATGTATTTTTTTGCTTAAAAAAAATTGATCCAGAGATGGGGAGAGCTGCCCCAGTGGGAGGGGGGGGGGGTTACAGCTTTCTTTTTTTTTTTTTATTTCATGTATCATCAGAATTTTCTTTTGACCGTGTAATTGAAATCTAGTTGGATTATATATTCCATTAAAAAATTTTTTTATCTCAAATAAATGTTTCTTTTTCTAAAAAAAAAATAAAATAAATAAATAAAGAAGGCTTATGTCCCCGATCCACCCTGCTTACTTTTTGATGCTCTATCCGAATCTGAAGTCAAAATCAAAAATCCGAAAAAAAATTGGCAACAGAACGACCGACTTCGCAAAATTCAGAAATTATGTTTTTAACATCACTGAAAATTACAGGTTAGGCGACATGCCAGATCATTGGTAATGTAGTTACTGCGCGCTAGGCTAACTACATTAGTGTATTAAAAGCAGATGAAAACATTGAGAGTTTTCCTGTTCATTGATATCTTACACGTTGTTCTATAATAAATACTTGATTCATATTAAACACGTAAAGTAGTTTCATTCTTTTAGAAGTACACTGTCTAGAGACGGCTGTGGCTTCTTCTAATGTCACTGACAATTGAGTCGGTACCTTGAAAGGAGAGATGAAATTAGACAACCTGATTATATCATACGTTTTCATCATCTGCTTGTTTCGTGAATAAAATTTTCAAGATAGTGTAGATATATACATAAAATAATACATTTCCAGTCCTCTAAATAGGGAGTTCCAATTGGCGTCTTCTGTAAGGGTCTCACCATAATGATATTTGCAAAATTATGCTTATTTTAAAAACTCTACACTAGCTGAACCACTTTCAGCAAGTAGGTGGTTGGAATGGGAATCTCGAACATCGAAAGCTTACTCGCCAAATGGATTCCAGAGTTCTTTCAATTATAAAGTTCACCACTATTTTGAATTCCCAATTACATTCACTGGACGTCTCTTCTTCCATCAAACTTCTTAGATTGGAAAGTTTTCCACAAGAGAACGAGTTGAGCGGATATGGACTAGTTATGTCTAATTCTTTTCTTCCAGCATCTAATTCATTGAAACCGACAAGCTACCACCACTACCATCATCGTCGTCATCATCATCATCATCATCATCATCACCACTCACTTACTATAGCACCGGTTGAGCGTTTGTTCTTGTTCCTAAGAATTCAAGTCTTCAATTCTTGAATCATTAGAAGCACATTGTCCGTATTCCTGGGGAACACAATCAGTTCCCTTCTCTGATTCAATTGATACGGAGCAAGATTTTGGTGCAACTCCAAATTGGATCCTTGGCCATCCAGAGGAAGTCAGAGGGGGAGCAGCCCACCCGTGGCAAACCCTCGGGAATCCCCGTAGGAAAAAAGGAAGAAGGAGAAGGAAAAAAGAAGTCAATGATGGATGGAACTGAAGGAGAAGAAATCATCCGGCTACATCCATCGAAAGGGTGAAACGAAGTAAAAAGGAAGAAAGTAAAAGCAGGAAAGGAAGAAGAGACAAAGATTAACAAGAAAAGAAAATGGCGCAGGTCACAAAAAAAACTACTTCTACTAAAGACAACATCAAGCCTATATCTATTCGTGGCCTATATACAAATACGTAGTTTACAAAGAGACAAAACCATTTAATAATAAAAGCGTGTCTGCGAATTTAGGTTTTAAATGAACAGATGACGCTTCACAGAATTAAAACTTCATAAGAGATTACATTTTCTGGCGACATTGAGTTTGGCTGTTCTAGTTTACTAATTCTTATCTATTATGTAGTTTTTCCTTTAAAGATCTAACGCAATTTTCACACATCCCACGTGCCCTCTTCCCACGAATCACCTTACAAATTAATCCTCATTATTAACAGTTCCGAAGTCATTACTTTCTCAAATCCCTTCGGTAGTTACTCTTTGAAAACTGCTTAAAGGTCAGGTTTCAAATTAAATTGATCAAAACCTCACGACGGATTTAAAATGGTACCACGTTTTCAATCCTGTCATTTCAGATATTCAATCCTCTCAATTTTTCACCTTTGCATATGTCGATTTTCTGCAGCATGTGTGTTGCATGGAGACAAGAAAAATGATACAGATATAGGGAAAAAAGGCTTTCCTTCTTCTTGTGTTTGATTTTATTACATCACCGAAATGCAGGAATCCATCTCCAAAGGAAATCAATAAGGGGAAATGGAGGCGATGTGGAGAGGGGAATTCGGCAGACGGGAATTTCGCTTTTATGGGCTTTCGCTTCTTTTTTTCTCTCTTCCATCCTTCCTTTTTTTTCTTTTCCTACTCCTTATCCAACAATGTGCCTGTCTCTTATAACCAAGGGTTCCTTCAAAATGGATGAAAACGTAAACAAACGGCCTTGTATTGTTCACGTTCTACAGCAGACGCCTTTAAAGAGCCTGCCAGTAATGGTAAACAGCGGGAAATAAATGGAAAAAAAAAAAAGAGAGACCCAGCAGGACATTCCACCCTCCTCTAGGTAATGACGAAGCAGTTGATTTTGAAATAGAAGGGATTACCTGTCAAAAATAAGGACACACTTTTTATCAACCGAGATTTTGCTCTCGGATTTTTTGTCTTAGATTGGAGATGCAATTTCGTTTCGCCTCGATTTTTTTTTAAAATAAATTGAGTTTTTATTTTACCCTTTTCTTTACGCATTTTGGCATTATTTTTTCATTAATATTTAAAAAAGTCCCCATTTTACTGGATTCTAATTTCACCATCAGAAAAAATTCGTCTGGCATTGCTGTTACAAAATCAAACCCTTAATACTATTCGTTTAGGGATAAAATTCCCTGAAGGGTTTGTCCATTTGGAAATTCTATCTAACTTAAAGACATTTTGTAATGATATATGTCACAATTTTATAAGAGCTGTAAAACTGTTAAGGAAATTTGCTTTATCAATAGCGATTTCATATTCATTATTATCATGGTTTCATATTACTAAATAGACGTAAATGAAGGAGCATATCTAGTTTCTCATGCGTTTACGTTTAAAAAAATAAATTTATAATAACTCTGAAAGATTAGCATTGTGTATGGGGGTGATTTTGTCAGATTTTATGAGAAGGCGGTGTAAATTATCCCGCACTTGTCTTTTGTTCCAATAAACGCATGCACCGTACTTTAAGACGGAACAAGTTGAAACATGGTGAGATTTTGTAAAGACTGCATGCGATAAGGATAGTTGTCCACCTGTGGACTAGTATTGTTATATCTTAAGAGAAAAGAAAGAAAAAAGGCTTGGTAAAGCAATATAAGGATAGATCAAATTTAGCAACTATATTTAACACTATTTCAATTACAAATAGGAAAGAGAAGGAAAAATTCCGCGACCTGGACTCCACCATGGACCATGCCTTTCGTTGGCACCACTGCTCTTCCCCAATTCAGCTACCGCGGACATAAACCATGAACCGCGACATGTCCATATCGGCGGAGCAGGCACTCGATCGGGCTGATTTGTGGCTTCATGGAATCCATGTGGACATACAGAGGGTGATTCCTTAATTTTGCACCAGTTTGTGTCCTA
Source organism: Rhysida immarginata (assembly GCA_023313115.1). Classification (NCBI taxonomy): domain Eukaryota; kingdom Metazoa; phylum Arthropoda; class Chilopoda; order Scolopendromorpha; family Scolopendridae; genus Rhysida; species Rhysida immarginata. The sequence goes on from JAHWFO010092549.1 coordinate 2,833,827, forward strand.
ATTCTGATGTATGACCGATGTATGGTTTTAATTTGCTCAGTAAGTTCTCCGTGAGCCTTCTTAACTGCTGCATCGGCGTTTTCACGAATCGAACACTTGGTGGCACATTTCAGGGGTCACAGTGGACCACTTATCTTCGAGGACTTTCCAAAGGCCTTCAATCGTCCTGGCTTTTCGGAGAAACAGGCGTTGTTTTAAGTAACCAAAGGCAAAAAAATCCATTGGACTAACGTCTGGTCCTTTGGTAGGGATGTATTGGATTCCTAATAGTATGTCTTTAACCTCCTCAAGATAGGCCCTAGTTGCGTTGGCGGTATGACTGGACGCCAAATCAAAGTGTAAGGTCAGTTTGTCCACCTCACTTGGATGCATCTTTGGAAGCTGTTGCTCCAGGTACGGTTTCAAAGCGTACTGGATGTAATACTGAGCATTTACTTTCACTTTAGTTGGTACTCGGATGAGCGGAAGGGTTCCACAGCCACACATTCCACCAATGACCATGAATCCGGTAGGCCAACTTTCATGACATTTCACCAACCATTCATCTGGTACCTTCTGACCCGGCTGGACGTACAGAATCTTTCCGTCACCATTACAGTTTTCAAGATAGAAGTATGCCTCGTCCAATGTGACCACATATTCCGATTTGGGGCCAGCCAGGAGTGGCTCATACAATTTCCTTGAGTTGGTTTTACGATTCTTCTTGTGGACATAACTCAACGTGTGAACCTTGGTCTTTCTTCTAATTTTTGTTCTCAAATCTTGATGGATAATGTTACTGATCGTCTTTTGGGAAGTTCTTAACAGCTTTGCCATCGATCTTTGGTTGGAGATCTTCCTTTTCAATCATTTTTTTCACTTTTACAATAACCTCCGCAGTACGGGCTTTTCTTGCTCGCTTAAAAACTGACTTGGGATTCCCATTTGCTCTTGCTAGTCTTTTCTTTGTTTTAGATCCAATTACGCGAAGGACTGTGCTATATGAAGTCGATATTACTTTCAGTTTTAACTCTTTTACAATCAAAAAAGATGATTTTCCGAAAGGAAAGCAGTTTTTTGCCTATTTCAGTCTCTTCCTTGCACAAGGCCGCCATTTTTAAGTCCAGCACGTGACACCTGAAAAGAGCATGTGCATGCGCATTGTTTAAAAAAAAAAACTGGAATCTAGAGTTTATACTTTTGTAATAAAACAAAAACGAAATTGGTGCAAAATTAAAGAATCACCCTCTGTATTGTAAAAGCTTGGCGGTTCATATCCACTATAACTCAATTGACCTTTTTCATGACGTCATAAGATGGCGTCCCTTTGTAGGAAAACCAACGAGATTAAAGAAAGAGTAGAGTGGAAAGAACGACGCCATATTTGAAGTTAATGACAGTTGAGGTCAAAACTTAAAATAGAGAATAAGAAAAACATTCGGTTTCTTACAAACATATTTATCATGATGTTGTGTGCAGGAAATAAATTTAGTCTAAATTTAGCTTATATCTGGGCAACTTAACTAGCGTCATCCATGACAGTTGAAGTCAAATTTAAGCCATGACATTCTACTCTTTTTTTTATCTCCTTGGTTTTCCTACACTCGGACGCCATCTTATGACGTCATGAAAAAGGTCAATTGGTAAGAGCAGTGCCAGCGAAAGGCATGGTCCCTGGTTCGAGTGTAGGGTCGCAGAATTTTTCCTTCCCTTTTATATCTGTAATTATGATATGCTTGAAGAGTTTCTTCATTTACATTATTGTCTTCTCTTGGACCATTTCAGTCGGTAAACTTCATCACTTATCCCAATTGTTGGCATCACATTATTATAACAACTTCAAAAATTAAACATTTCCTTCATTTGTAAGCTATGCCCGTGAGGATGCAAATCAATTTCGAACCGTGTCCTGGCTTTGATATCAGTCCACAATTTTCTACACTAAAAGAATCAAAGCGCTCCACACAAAAAAAACACCTTTTGTATATACAGTTATTTTTTTTGGAAGGAGGAGAAGAGGAATTTTCTAAATTCTGTAATTGCCTATTAAAGATGAGGAGGAAAACCCACACAAAAGTAACCAGAAATAGAAAATAAAATAGAGCCGCAAGGAAAATTCAAGAAAAATAAAATCATTAAAGAAAGGCAGTAAACGAACACATGAAAAACGAGATGAATACTGTTGTAGGAGGGAGTGGGAAAGGAGAAAAATAATAAAATTGCACTGAAATTGCTTCGAAATAATCTTTGCAAATAAGGTTCAGTTGACGTCGAAGATTCCGTTATTTATGAACTCACCAGAATGAAGTAAAACGATCGGAATTACCTTCCCCGCCAGAATGTACCGAAAAGGAGGAAGAGATTTAAAAATACATGAAAACCTCCACCACAGAACCACAATAAAGAGTCTAAAAAGATTCCATCGATCGACTGCCATTAATAAAGGAAAAGGACTTCGTGGCAAATGTCGAAAAATTAACTTTGCTCGCCCACCAAAAGTAAAGATAACGCCCAAAAAGGGAAAATGGAGATGAAGGGACACCCACCACCGATTTCTGATTAACCCCAAATGGGGGATGAAAATGAAATTTATTGGCGTTAACCGCGTCGATAAGGACGAGAAATCGATAATCATCGGATGGAACACTTAACTATAATAAAGCTATTTATGGGGTATCGATTCATTATGCGTTTCTTTTTCACTTCTTTCTCGTTAAAGATTCACATCAACATGGGCATTTAAATTCACGCTACAACTACAAACAAGGCGACTTGAAATTGTTGTCGAATTTTATTTACGATGCGATAAAAAATAAATGCCTCCACTATTATTATTACTCCCCACCCGTTTAATCAAACCTATTTCAATAGAATGACGACGGAAAAACAATCACATCGTGTTTGCAAATGTTCAGAATATCTACCCATCCGAAAAGAGAAATCTACCATACAAGTTATAGAGCAGTTAACATTTCATCCTTTTTCTTGGGCGAGTGCCAATCTATGGAGGAAAGGGCCCGAAGTGGCACGCGTGCCGTAGGTTCCCCACCAAAATAAAATAAAATTTCAATTCTAACAAAAAAAAAAAAAAAAGACAAACTATACAATTTAAAGTTTAAATCACAAAATAAAACAATTCGTGCAACTCAAGACCACAACAACACGCAATTCTCAAATGCGATAAAATATTTTATCTCTCTCAAATAGTTTTAGTTTCTCTAAATAAATAAACCCATAAAAAAAAGCTAACGGTTCCATTTCGACCCATGAAGTTCTGTTATCGGGCAAAACGTGTTATACAACACTGAAACGGTGGCAAAAATATGGTGATCGATATGCATCTGCGACTATTGGGCAATATAGATTCACTGATAAATAAGCACAAACGGCACGTTTCCCTTTTATCTCCAGTACTCATAGAAGTTTTTTTTCTTTTTTCTACCCCCCCCCCCCCTCCCAAACACACATACCCCGTTGCCATCTGATAAGATACAGGTCCGGCTATTTATTTAAATCCATCACAAATGGTATGATCAAGTTGTACACATTTTACAAACTCAAGGCAAGTGTTATTACTTTTTCTTGAAAAGCTTCGAGTACCAATAGGGAATTCCCTAATACTGAAAGTCAAAATTAGTGAAAATAATCATAAATCACTGGAAATAAGTTTACTGAAGAAAACTTTTTGGAAAAGTTTATGAGTAATTCCAAAAGGCAATACATAAAAGAAAGTGAACTTCATTAAAAATTCTCATGTGTTTAAGAAAAAGAAATGCATACAGATTTCTCTTTTTTTCTTTCTAAAACAGCAACAGAGGTTAAATTGATTGCTCTGATGGGGATTTATTTCAAACTGAAAAAAAAAAATATGGTAGGAGGAAAAGAGGCGTAGAAAAAAAAACCATAACAAAAAAGAGCCCGGCTTCTCCTCCCCATTAAATGTAAGTGGGTTTTCAAACTAAGGAGGGAAGAGGAAAGAGAGAAAGACAATTTCCTTAATAGTCGTTGTCGACACGTCAAGGTTTCCCTTTCAACCCCCTACTCAAAAGAACGGTTCAGACAATTAAAAAAAGACAAAAACAGGAACTCGCTCTTTTACGTACGCACATTTATAAAAGCAAATTAAATGAATCTAATGAGCACCACAACCCCGACCTATTTAACTTAATCCTTAAAAAATTACGCTTTTACTCGCTTCTTAATTGGAAATACGTTTATAAGGCACATTGGTCCCTTCGTCGTAATTGCTAAAAGTTAGTTCATCATTTCTGACAGAATCAATTAAAAAGAAAAAATCTCATTTTCCTTCCCATATTGAGAGACCCCATTAAAAGCTTTCCCATAACAACGTTAGTAGGAATTCTGATTCGATTGAAATAAGAAATTGGCAATGAATGGTTTTCCTCTTTCCTCTCCCCTTCCAGAACACAACCTTTAGAGCTCTTTTCAACATTAACGAGAACTGAAGTCCATCGGACAATACGAAGCGGATGATGGGAGCATGTGACCCAATCAAGAACTAACCCACAAAAGCGAAATGTGATAAAAACACTTCAGCAATTTTAAACATATTTTTTAAATTTTAACTGTTTTTCTCTCATTTGCCATCAAAAACCAAACCGGATGCATCCCGTTAACTTCTTTACCCAACTGGATGTTTTTCATAGATATTGAATGAAAAATAAACCGAAAAGAATTACATTAAGGCAATTCACAAGCCAAAAACACAATTTAAGTCGTTTTCTTTCCAATATGCGCACATGAATCAAATTGACCCAAACTGCCACAAGGTCCCTACAAGAGATCTTGGAACTACCATTATATTTAAAGTGGAGTAACAATGATTTAAATGCTTAAGAATAAGAGATCAGCAATGGAATGAAATAATGTTTTATTAAGCTCATTCTTAAGAATGTTTCTGAGAACTTAAGGAGAAATTGATTCCAACTGTCATATCTACATTATTATTCTCATTACTGATATTCGTAGGAAACTTTGTACAACATTAAACCAATCCTTAAATCTCCACCACAGATACAACAATGACTCCAACAGTTACGAACGGTCCAATAGTTTTATCGTTCTCACTAACTATTATATTCTCGCCACCTTTACAACAAGTTAGCGAAACATAATAGAATACATTAAATGACGACATCATCTGATTAATATCAAGTCTTGAATTAAAATAGGACAATTATAATGGTTATTTATTACTGACAGGACATTCAGTAGACTTCCAAATAACAAAACTAACCAGAACGTGGCCTATAAAAATTAACCAAAGATTCTGTTAAAAGCCCCAGAGCTTCACTTCCCCCATTTCCCAACAATCTCTTAACCATAATATGCTAAGTAGAAGCGCCTATAATTATTTATTCATCTTAACTCGTTCATTCGTCCGTCCCCTTCACTGGTGGCGTTTTAATTTGAGTCAAAGAGGAAGTCTTAATAATAATCAACGGCAGAGTACAATGAGAGAAAGAGAGAGAAAGAAAAAAAAACCTTTGAGAACAAGTTTTCAAGAGGCCCTTCAAGCAGAGGAAATTCTAGAAGATTCCAATTCTTGGTTCATATGACCTTACGCATTTTTCTTGAATTTAACTAACCCTTACATATATAACAGAGCTTGTTAAATGCTTCGAATCTATAAAATACATATTGTAAGGAACCGTTTCTTAATTCAGTATGGCATGACTTTATGTCTAAAGAGGAAAGCTTATTCCTTATCGCTATTGTTATCAATGTAATTTCATAATGGATATTAACTTGTCACGTTAAGTCAAAATAATTTGAGATAACTTTCAGTAAGAAGACCCTCCTAAGGGTCATATTTCTTTTAAAGTAGATGAGGAAAAAAGTTGAATGAAAAAGTTCCAAAATCGACGGTTCCAAAAAGAGAAAGAAATGGCTGGAATTATAGTTTGGATGAAAAAAAGAGAGTGTGTGTAGAAAAAAAATTCGATTCTCATGCCAATTCCACAGAAATATTTTGAGATTAAAAAAAAGAAACGAGATGGTAGAATAAACATCTCTTGCAGTTTAGATCAAAAATAAAAAAAAGAAAAAAAAAATTTCTTATAAAACTAGTGTACATTCAAACTGATTGCTCAGTTAATTGAAGCGTAATTTAAAATTATAAAAATTTCAGTTCCTTAAAAACTTCAGTGTCAATCCATCCAAGGTTAAATAAAAAAATAATAAATTCCCAGTCTCATTAACTCCCAGCTGTTAACAATTTACGTTACGAAACCGACCGAAATTCAAGTTCGCCCGCCCTTCGGTTATTATTTTTGCACTAAAGGTTTAAAAATATTAAGTTGGCATTAATAATGATAGAAAAGCAAAAAGTTGCACTCTGACACTATTTTCGGGTGAAATTTTACGTGAGGAGATGTCTACAGTAATAATAAATGGAAACGAATAAATTCTCGCAGGACGTGAATGGAATAATTCAAACGAACGCGATCGCTTTATGGAAATGCAATGGCCACTCACCGTGAGGGTTCGTTAGAGCGAGGTGTGACCTGCCCGCGACACAAAGACACCTGCTTTCATTCGATTAACACTTCAATCCAAATAATACCTATATACATCTAGTTGCTTTTCAATTTATGACGTCAACTCTGCTTTTACTTTTATTGTGAAAGTTCACGCGTGCTCACGTGCTCCATCACGGGGTTCACCATGAACGGGATTACGAAGGAAGAGGAGACACATTAATGATAAGAATTCCATTACAAATAAACTTTAAAAAAAAAAAAAAAGAAAGAAAGAAATTAAGAAAGAAAGAAAGAAAAAAAAAATGAAAAAAAGAGAAAGGAGGAAGAAGGGGAATGAAAAGTGGGTGGCTTCATCTCCTTTAAAACGGCAGTCTCCGTGCCAACGCCAAACCACCGCAGTCGGAGGTTCGTCTTATAGAGGGCCTCTCATCAATTCAAAAACCATTTCTCTCGAATCATCCACCATCATGTCTCTGTAACTCTATCCTTTGTCATTACTTCCCTTTTGTCTATTTTTAATCAAGTGGTTTCATTTCAAGTGAAAGCCAATCGCTTTTGTCCTCCTTTTCTTTACATTCCTACAATAAAACATTATTAACATCCTAGACTTAATAACGCATCATACCCACGAACACCCAAAACAACAACAACAAGGGAAGAAAAAAATCAAATAATCAATTGGCCAAAATCACATCACAGCCAAGACTACAAGACACATACACACAAACATACTCAACGACCGTTCATTTATTTATTTCTATTAACCTCCATTTTAACATGACAGCGCCTCTGTTTCTGACAGAAGAGCACTTTGTCGTAATTGAAGTTCAATGATTTGTTATTGGGGAGTGGAGTGAGGTGGGGCTGGGGGGTATCCGTTTGGTAGGTGCACGTGCCCCCTTTTTCATTGATTTTGCTGCATCAAAAGAGATGATGTGCTCCCTTACCGTCTTTCTCCCTTCCAACTCGGGCAAATCACGCATTGACTTGAAACTTTTTTAAAGGGTGGGAAAGATAGTTGAAACTCAAGGCGGAGGCATTACCTCGATTTTCGCACGTGCAAATCGAGACATCACAAATAAGAGTATGCAATTTTTTTCTTCTGTATTCGCTGTCAGCTATAAATTAACCTCCTGCTTGCTTTAATTAAATTCCTATAATCTACTTACATTCATCAAACTTAATTAATTACTATGCAATTAATTTTTAACCTGAAGGTCACATGTATCAATGCTATTACTGGTTGTCAGCTTCAGTTTGTTAAGTATCATAAAAAAATGGGTAAACAGCAGGGTATTATGCCGCCCCGAGATGGGATTTTTCTGCCTACCATTCATGTGATGTTGAGTACCATATTACGCCCTAATTGTTTTTATGTTCTCTAATTGAACTTTTATGTTCTCTAATTATAAATTTAACAACCACAGTGAAGTCAAAAATACTTTGGATGGATTGTTATTAACGAAATTACGAATCGAATTCTTTTACAAAATTTTATAACTTGTCATTACATTTAACAGTAAATCTTTCGCTTTATTATCATCACAGTAAATTGGTGTCATAAATTTTGGCTTCACGTTCATAAAGGGTCCATCACGAAAACAATAGTTGAAAGCCAGCATGCACAAAACTTAAATCTGGGGGGAAATATAATCAACTGAATAATGAATGGCTGGGAGGTAACATGAACATATTCCTTTAGAGAAGCAAAGTGTGAACAACAATCCCGAAACCAAAAATTATTTCACGGAGGAATTAAGCGAAAATCGGGTGGAAGAGTTAGATCAGGACAAAATTACACGAATAATCACGATTTAGAAAGCAAAGGTAAAAGAAATAAAGTACCAAACCAAACTGAAGCCCCTCGTTATAACAAAAAGGGTGGAGCCTCTCATTCCAATCCTCCTCCTCCCACACGGAGCGCCATGTAAACAAATAAACAAACAAACAAACAAACAAACAAACAAACAAAGCAACAAAAAATCTTTTCATAACCTACGTGGCGAATGGAACACTTGCTTATAATGCCATCGCGAGGGTCAGATTATTAACACCCTTCTACCACCACACCCATGGGGAACTCACAACAACACAATTTTAAAACAAAACTCACACACACACGCTCATATATTCCGCACACAATTCCACTCATCTACCTGCAATAAAAGCGAAAAGCACCCATTCGTGTAGAATAACGAATGCTAAACGGGGACAAAAGGCTTGTCGAGTCGAGTCGACCAAAGTGGGGTTGAATGGGTGAGTGAGTTGAGTAGTGGATATGTGTTAGGCGTGTGTATGTGTGCGTGTGTTTTAACTCACCGTTTTCAGCCGGATCTCCCTTCTTGGCCGACGCCGCATTGCCCATGGTATTAAGGCGCGTCTCGTCTTCACCCTCGTGGTCGCGGGCGATGATGATGCCGCCGCTGCCTTGCCTCCTACCTCCTAGCCTTGCCTTGTGAATTCCCGTGCAAGGCCTAAAAAATACCGACCGACCCGAGCCAAGTTTGCTTGCTTTTTTCGCACGGCCACTCACTCAACTTCCCTCTGGAGACGAACGATCCAACCAATCAACCAACCAGTGTTGGGTGTTGAACGGCACAGGAAGAGGCGACGGACGGACGAACGAACAGCGGCGACGCTCACTCCTCTCCAATTGCGATGCTTCTGCTGCCACAGATCGATCCCTCTTCCTCTCGATCCTATTATTATTAATGTTCTTAATTTTTATAAAATATTATGCATCAAAAATAATTCACTGGATCGTCTTAGTCTTGTTCTTTTTTTGTTGTTTGTTTGTAAATATTATTATTATTATTATTTTTTTTTTTTAGTTTAATAATGGATTCCCCGGTCTAGCAAAGCATCGGGGAAATAGGCCCAACCCCCACGCACTCTCGGAACACGACAAGAGAAGAGCCGCAGTCTCGTCGTTGGCCCCGCCAGCGCCAGCGAACCAAGGTGGCCGATGCCTCTAAACACAAATTCTTACGCCATGCTTCAATTCGCTTTCAAGCTCGCTTTCTTCCATCCTCTCAAACATAATTAACAAACCATAAAAAAAAGTTATCAGAATAATTCAAGCTCATTCTATTTTCTATAAATTAAAATAAATAAATTATACGGGGAGCAAATAATAATACAAATAAAAAACTTAAAACATAGTCAACTTCGCTTAAAGGCAGGCAATTGGACGCAGTTTAAATGACGTCACAATGTGCCCACCACCCACAACACGTAGCGTTTCCTAAGCCAATTTTTAGGCGGAAATTTTATTAAAAGCAGGCAGTATTTTAAAAATTAAAAAAAAAAGCAAAACATTTCCCCTTTCTATAAGATCTTTATCTAATTATTTTCGTTAAGCTGCCTATTTTATGATAAATTTCAGATATTTACTGAGTTCTCATTTGTATAAAAACAACTTTTTATTTTTAAAACCAATTTCATTTTTTTCCTCATTAAAATAAATAAAAACAAAAATACAGCATTGTATCTTGATAGATAATAAACAATAACAAGCTCCTTAAGCAAACATTATTTTTCTCAGAATAATAAACATTATAGAAATTCAAAAAAAAATGGAAAATAAACAAAAATAAAGCAATGATCAAGTATACTTCCCCATGCTTAACAATCGCATCATATTCTGAAGAGACGCTTTATTTGTAATAATTTTAAACATCAAATGTTTCAACTGGGGTAAGCTAATCTATCACAAGACACATTTTCATAACTTTATTCATTTTTTTTTCAATATTACTTTAAAGTTAATGCAATTATAATTTTTAAAGCAAAGAACATTAAAACATTGTATCACCAAAAGGTACCAAATATTTGAAGACTAGTTTTAAACATATATTAAATTAATAACGGCCTATTATTAACATCAGAAATACTAAACTTATAATTTAAAATAAAAAAATCCCTTTTCTTATTAAACATACGGGTAGGGAACAGGAAACCGAGAAGAGAGAGAGAGAGAAATAATTGTGACGTCAATAGGCCAAATGCACTGAAGCCAAGTGGCGATGCTCTCTCTAAAACTAAATTCTAATTTATGCTCATGTAGGCGGTGAAATTTCTAGAGGACAAAATTAAGCCTAAAAATTTTATTATTCCACTTAAGCAACTGGGACTATACTTCGAAAGCGGAAGAATAATGTGGCTTTGTCCACTTTCCGGTGCAATGGCGACGAAAGAGAGAGCGCTGCGTGTCGGCAACCTTGAGCACGTGACCTAATTCTACGATCATTCTCATTCGATCCGGCGGGGGATTTCAAGTCGAGGCATTCTTTTTTTTTCTTTTTGAAAGGGGCAGGGGGAGGGACCATGAACGTATGGCATGCCGGGAAATAAACGCTGCAGAGACACGAGGAAGACTGTCAGCAGCGCTACCGGAACCTCCAACGGCGAACAGGCGCATCACTGCGGTCACTCTAGCGACATCTATTTAAAAATTTTAAAGTTGCACTCGTTGAAAAACATCTTGAGGTTGATGAGCGTTTTCATTCACATGTAAGTTTATTCATACATACATCAAAGACATGTTAGAAATGCTCTAACCCCCTGTTTTCCTGGACTATTTCGGAAGTAAATTAATATTATATTAAAATTAATATCCTCAAAGTGATATTTGAACCCGAAATCTTTGATGTCGAGATCTGTTCAGTATTAAGTAAATATAATTTTTAACGAATCCTGTAATATTTAAAAAAAGGAAAATAGTACATAAAAGTATCATTAGCATAAAGTTTAAATTAAAAGAAAAAGACATTCTAATTCATCAAGTTAATTAAAAAACAAATAATTATTTAAATAAATTTCCCCAGTAATCATTTCAAATTGCTGCATTTTTTCCCACTAAGCTTCATTTCATTAATAATTTCTCTATTCCATTTAAGGAAAATTCATTTTCTCTGCGTTATTGACAGCGAGCGACATCTCTTGATGCCATTGAGAAAAAAAAATTAATTTAAACATGGATGCCAACCAATCGATGATATTAAAAAAAAAAACGGCATGTTTTTTATATTATTTAAATATATATAAAAAAACAAATTTCTTTCATAATCTGGGAATCGAACCAGGCACGTTATGGTTGCTATATAGCACATATATGAGAACATTCAAAGATATACTGGGGTACATAGACTTTCAACAATACATTCTACCATCTTCAGCGCGATAGTGATTACAGTTATCTAGCTGTCAGTACTTCATAGTCAAAAAAAATTTCAAAAAATAATCAAAATTTGCCATCAAAAAAAAAAAAAAGTACCACCCCAGAAAACTTTATTTAAAGTGCGTGGTGACCCAGAGAAGAATATCGGGCAACATAAAGCAGACGGCCATTTTGGGAAGGCGTCCAAAAAAAATTCTGCCCTTAAAGGCGACTGAAAAAACAAACTTGGTAAAAAGCTGGTGCAAAACAGCGGGAGAGCGAACGAACGGAATCGTTAAAACACTTCTAGTACAAACTATTCGGCCTCACCCTTCGCACAAATTTAACCCCTGAACTAACATAAAGCCGTCATTTTTCTGAACATCTCACTTCATCACTCTTCCCATCATACCCCCCTCCCCAAATATCAAACTTGTGGTTATCCACACGCTAATATTATTATAGGCAAAACATACAGGAAGAAAGAAATCTTTCATGTATATCATCTTCCTTAACACTTTTTTTTTTTTTTTTTTTTTTTTAAGTTACACAAATTATCATTGACTTTTGTTGCATTACGTCAAAATATTGATACAATATATATTTTCGTATACAATATTACGATACGAGTATTTAATCCTTGAAACATTCTGTAAAATACTTTTTAACCTCTTTTAAAAATACTCAATATGCTAATATACTCAAGTACTAGCAACTATACAGGGCGTGTAATCGATCTTAATTTCACCCGTTGTGTTATTTACATAGTTCAAAAACTCTCTGTGCTGGAATTTTAATTTGAACGAGAGAAAACAGGCAAATCTAAGATAGAAAAATGAACATAAGATGGCGATTTTATCTGCGAATAATGTGTAGAGCTATTTCTTATAATTACAAAGTATCTCTTTAGTAATTTCCGTCGAAAATGCATTTATGATGTGGGATACTTTAGTAGTATTTACTATAGGAATCCATTGCTAATATTCTATTTAAAACAGGCTTTATTTTCTCTCAATGAATTTCGTTACAACGATCAATAGTGACGAATGGGTGCACTCCATGGCGTGGCGCCACCTTGAGTTGAAACGGCGACATCAAAAACGTTTGAATGTCACCTGCAATTCAAGAGAACAGTCTGCTTCATTCATTATTTTACTCTTGAGATCCCGAATCTAATATAATGGACAACCATTCGTATGATCTTTCTTTGTCTGGATTCAATCCGTGGATCTTAAGATCAAAACAAAAGGGTTTCATTAAAGACAGTGAAGAAGTACATTTTCAGACCCCATTGTTAAAAGAAATTCTTTCCAAGAAACAGAATATTTTCTCCTTTCCCTTGAATCATACGAGTAAGGGAAGGCGTGACACTCATTAACAAGAAAGAAGTTCCACCGACACAATCACATACCAACTAATGGAATCATTAACGTGTACAAACCAACTCTGACATATTTTTTTGAGGTCATAATTTCAAAGAAATGTCAGAGTTGATTTCTTTGAAATGCTATGTATACAAATCTCTTCGATTTTTTTTACATTAGGCATACAAAGAGGAAATACTCCAAGTCCTCCAGCTCCCCACAGACACATTCGGAATGGTATATTAGCCCAAGTTTATTGAAGTAAGTTCACCAAGGTAAATGACCTTTAGGTAATCTGAAAAGTTGCACAGAATCTGATTGGAGAAGATCAGAAGAGAGAGCGAGATAGAGAGAGGGGTCTTCGCTTGAATTCTAAAATGTTGCTTTTCAAGATAGCACATGCTGGATTTGCCTTCCAAAATTCATCCTAACCTCCAGTTTTTTTTTATTAAGAGAACGGTCATATTGGCAAGAGACGTTGAATAATACATGTACGGAGATATTTCCGCCCACACTTCGTTAAAAAGTCTACAATGGTGAGTTCTTCAATATTCGAGGCGTCATTGAAAGCTACATATGCATTCAGATGATCGTATGTAAAGCTTTGATATCGAAGGTGATAACAGTGCCCGCTCTAGCATTTACGTCACCCCGGACAAAGAGACAAATTGCCGCCCTTTAAAAATATGCATATATCTTTAAAAAATAAAGATTTACCCTCCCTAAAAAGGCTGAAACCTTGTGTATCACACAATATAGGAAATGTTTGATTTGATAACACAAAACGTCGACAAAATAAAGAAGTAAATAATTTACAGAAGTGGTACTATTCAGACATAGAACCATCCTTCAATTAACAACAGCAGGCGTTAATTTTATTTGGCATTTAAGAAAACAATTATTTGAAATCATGTCACTTTTTCGACGAGTAACCCCGTCTTAAATTGTTTAGCCCTGTTCTATAAATTCCTGTCGCTTAAAAAGTATAGAGAATTTAGCAAAATAACTTTAAATTGATAATTAAATTAAATAAAAAAATTTACAATAATTTTTAAAAAACATATCCCTCAAACTAAACTGCGTAATATACACTGAAGTCCCAAAAGTCATGGGATTCCTATTCAATATCGTGTACGTCCCCCTTTTACCCGGCGAAGTGCAGGAACTTGACGTGACATGGACTCTACCAGTCGGCAGAAGTCCTCTGAAGAAATGTTCAGCCATGCAGTCTCGATAGCCGCCCATAATTGCGTGAGTGTTGCAGGTGCAGGCTCTTGTGCATGAATGGACATTCGATAATATCCCAAATATTTTCGATGGGATTCATGTCTGGCGATCTAGATGGCCAACTCATTCGTTGGAATTGTCCAGAATGCTCCTCAAACCAATCGCGAGTAATGTTGGCCCGGTGACATGGCGCATTCTCCTCCTGGAACATCTCATCTTTGTTAGGGTACATGGAGGGCTGCAAATTGTCATCACGCAGCTGGACATAACGATTCCCAGTCAATTGTAGGTCCAATTTGGTCAGAGGATCCAAATTCTGTCATGTAAACATGCCACATACCGGCTTGCCTTCCTGACAACATGGGTCCATGGCCTCATGAGGTCTGCTGAACGCTACCATCAGCTGGCATCATCGGACCATGCTATGTATTTCCAGTCATCTAAGATCCAGTGAATACAACGTGCGTAGGATATTTGAAGACACGATTAGGTTCACAGATGTGGGAAGGGTCGGGGAACCGGTTTATTCGATGTAATCGCTGTTAGCCACAATGATGTCTTCAATGCGAGACCGAAAGCGTTGACATGCCCGAATTAAATGATCCTGCTGGATCGCGGCCATTACCCGCCCAATGGGAAGGTATTGGGAATGTTGATTACTTTCCCGTTCAACAACGCCCCACATAAAACATTCCAGGTGATTGAGATCTGGCGAGTTAGGTGGCCACAAATTCGGTGTGATGTGATCCTGCAGATGGGTTGCCATCCATTTATGTGTTGTCACAGCTTTATGTGTTGGTGCAGATTTCTGTTGAAAGACATACGGCCTGCCATCGCGAACGCTGTCTATCCAGGACTTTACAACTGTTTGTAGCACCGCAATCTAGCCAGCAGCATTCACTTGAAAGACCCTGTGGAAAGAAGTAGGGTGGCATGACGTGTCCTTCGCTATTCACCACCCCTAAACCCATCATAATTGTGGGAAACTTGGTGCGAATAACACGTGGGACTTCCAAGGGATCCGCACATAATCATCTGTCATTTCGCCGTTTCACCTTTTGGTCCTGGTCAAAATTTCTTTCGCCGGAAAACAAAATAGAGCTTTGACCTTGTTTAATAACCGCTTTGCTTGAAGCAGTTGCTCGAATTCTTGTGTTTTCGCCGACATGAATTGCCCTTTCCCCAGAACATACGACTTGTAACGAAGATCCTCATGCACCACAGTGCGGATTGTGCCCTCGGAAATCTGATGATTCTGATCGATAATGTTTTGCACCTGTTGTACAAACTGTGGTATTCTATACAGTTCTAACATTAGCGACACATGTCCGCCTGAGGCTCCAACTCCTTCCGAACTTTGTTCACAAACGTCTGGCGACTTTCAAAAATGTTGCAATTTCAATATTGCTGTACTGTGAGTTAACTGATAGTCCGCTATTGATGCTCTGTAAAAATTGAAGTACAAATATTAGTGGACACATGCACTCAAATACGCACGCTGTATGTTCACGAGCCCAGGCAGGCGCAGCCTCCGATGGCGTGCTGTGAGCAAAGGCACTCTTGTCGGTTTTTTTGCTGCCGTATCCCGTCAGTGCCGGAGCTCAAACAGTGAATGTGGCTGTTAATTGACGTAGTGACGTGTGTCTGTTACGAAGGACCATTCCGCTGGTCACGAGCATTTAGCAGGCCCGTAGTCGGGGGGGGGGGGGGGGCCCGACGACCAACCCATTATGGAAAAAGGTCCGGAATTTTTGAAAATCGACTCCCCCAAGATAACGTCCTGGCTACGGCCCTGTTTAGCAGCCGTGGTCGGCTACAGCGCTGTCTATGGTGGGAGATAATAAGGTACTCTCTGTACACCCTTAACACTGTGGATCGAGGAATGCTGAATGACCGCACCACTTGAGAAATGGAATGTCCCATGCGTCTAGCTCCAACTATCATTCCGCGTTCAAACCGATAATTCTCGTCGTGTGGCCATAATCACGTTACAAGACGTTTCGGAGACTGCTAATAGTCGAATTGACAGCACTGATATTGCTCTGCCTATTCATACACCTTTTTTTAGGGTGCCTGGATGCGAGCGAGCGGGAGAAAGGTGGTGACAACTCTCACTTTTGTGGCTGCCGTCCGCCCACCATTTTGATCCCGAATCCCCTCAGTCACGCACATGTTTTTTGTTCAAATACTCGTACGATACTTAACAGTCTCGCTTGGTAATTTTAGAATTCTCTTTATTTGTCTACTTTTCTGAACTTTTAATAGTTTGACCTTTTAAAATAAGTTACTAACATCGAATTTTAAAGGGCAAAAACGATGCAGGCAGGGAATTTGTTGCGTTCCTGCATGTAGCAATTATTTTGACAAAAGTGGAAGGCTTTATCGCTTTCCTACCTTTCTGCAAAGAGGAATTTATGGCTAATTCAAATAAAAAGAAACAATTGAGGTCCTGGTCACAGAAGATAAATATGACAGTTACTTCGAAATTGAACGTAACAAGTACTGAACACGGCAGCATCGAATATTTAGGAGGCGTGATCATTAAAAAAATATTTTGAGATGAATAAAAAAATTGTTCCATATCCTACAAAGCTTTACTGATGAAGAACACATCTGAGAGGAGGATATTAATGGAGCCAATAAGAATTTGACCTAACCAAGTAAAGAAAATTCTGAGATATTAGAAATTCAGAATCAGTTTTCAAAAGCATTGCTTCTCAACAAAAAAATTGTCACTGACATCTCCTTACTCTTAATGTCATTGATTTGGAATTGTGTGATGAACATAGCCGTAATTCCAAAACTCATCTTGAAACGTAGGCTACATAAAATTTCGACTTAAGATTTCATTAAGAAATGTAACCCAGCCAAAATCTCTGATTATGGGAGTAAAACATGTGCATGTGTAAATATGGAATCTTTTTTTGTTTTTTATTAAAATAAAGAGAAAAAAATAAAAAAAACTCTATGCCTTTTTTTGTATTATTTCCCCCTATAATATTTATATAAAGAAATAAAATAAAATCGTACAAGTATTCATACATACACCTACAGGCCTAATTTAAAATTCCATAGCTTCAGGGAACAATAAATTTGCCTAAAATAACGACGAATTTAACATAGTTACTCAGTTGTCATTTTCGACCACGATATCAAAAAGGCGGTTCACGCATCCAGGCACCCTGAAAATTTGCATACGATGAATTTTGGCACTTCGCTCTACCCTGTCGCTGTATTTACAGATGTAGTTACCTTTAAAAATTAACAAATCACATTGAACTACTTTTTTAGTAACAGTAAAATTGGCAAATATTTTTCTATAAACTCAAACAGCTTCTACATAATATAAAATCTTGCACTTGTTATCACCATCAAAAAGAATAATGCTATTGTGTAACAATCGCCCCCCCCCCGGGTATAGGTAATAAACAAGTCAATGCATGATATTCCTTCCTTCCTATATTCCTGTTTCGCAGCGCCCTGCGTTCCGTTCTATGTCATGCGCGGGGTCCGAACATTTGCTTCTAACAGCTTATGAGGATACTGAAACAGCATTCTGATAGTCCAGTCTTTAAGCACTTTAACAATAGCTGCTCTTGAACATTTAACGAATGCAGCTGTTTTGCTGATACTCGCTCCATGGCTCCTAGCGCCAACAATCGTTCCACGCTCAGAGGCTGTTAAATCTTGTCGTGTTTACCCATATCTTCAGAAACAAATCGCTTCTAATGTCGTGGTAAACAACCTGATTCCCTATTTATAATGGTCTGGCCCTCTAGCAACTTCAGTGCCAAATAATAGCTAATTTGGTCACTCAGTGGATCTTGCAACGGTCACTGTTAGAGCACGTGCAATTGACTTTCAGGGCTATACGAAACAGCCTGAAAAGTTGACATAACCGAGCTAAGACCATAGTGCCGAAAACAGAATTTGAAAAAGTTAAGTAGCTTTTAACTAAAACACCTAACATAGCATTTGGTTGAGGGATTATGGTTGACATAGATCTGGAGATATGAGCCTGCAAAAATGAACTCCGTGACCATCGTGTCCTTCCTCCATTGATCCTGACGAATTATTATACTGCTTCAGTATCCTTCATGTTCAGAATGCAATTAATAACTATAAAAGCATTACTAAAACTGATCACATACAGGAAATTAAATTTTTATTAAGTTAAATAATAATACTAGAGTGTAAAAATTAAATAATAACAAATACTATGGCCTATTTGTTAATAAAAAGAAGCTTCGACTAAACTCTTTCCGTATATTTTCAATCACTTTCCAAATGGTTGGATGTGCATGCGCCACCAAATTATTAAAAGAAGAATGCCACTCGCAAAAATTATTTGTTCGATCTTCGTCGTCGAGAGTGGCTTGGTGGACATTCCACAGCTCCGGCGGAAACAAAGGTGGAATTGATCTTAACGTCATCGGGGGAATTGTGCCGTCGGGCCGAGGTGGAGGAATTAAGGTGAGGAATTAAATGTTATTATTTAATTTTTACACTCTAGTATTATGATTTAACTTTTACTTAAAAAATTAATTTCCTGGATGTGATCAGTTTGTGTAATACTTTTATAGTTATTAATTATATTCTGAACATGAAGGATACTGAAGCAGTATACGTAAGTAGTTAGGAGCAAATGTCCTACCCTCGTCATGCGCAACTTACATACCTAGCCTTTTTTTTGTTATTTAATTAAACATGCCGCTCTTTTATGATTATTTTCTTCAGAATTAAGCTTAAGGATTACAAATATTTTTTTAGCTTTTAGGCATAAACAGTAAATAAGAAATGTAAACTGCACGGTAATTTTAGCCAAAGAAAAAAAAATCGCCAAGTATAAATTTCGATTTGAACGCTACAGCCATTTTTTAATTTTTAGAAAAAACTAATATCTTTAAAAAGGCTTACCCAATTGACACAAAAATTACGTTAAGGCACAATTTAAGTTAATTTATATATATTTTTGGTTCTGCTATTCGCCGTTCCAGAGGAGTTACCTGCACAAAATTGGTCACATACGTACTGTACATCATATACAGGGTGTTTCATAATTGGTGTCCCGTCTTTAGGTCCAAATAATGACTCAAGGGGAACAGATTGTGGGAAAATGAATATTGATTATTTGGTTTTAATGTCCCCTAATTCAGAATAAAAACATTTCGCGTCCCTGGGGGTGTAAATTTTGATAATTTTAATTTTGTAGGGGTAGGGGTTAGACCCCATGTGTTATTTAGAAAGTTGTAGAGCATCATGTAAAATGTGGGTTTAGCAAAAACCCGGTGAAAAAATCGCATGCCCTGCCCCCTTTATCGAGTGGGTAAAGTGAAAGATATGGCTAGCCGATGTGGACAAAAACCATACTTATTAGAAAACAGTAGGGCCTACATTTGGAAAATTAATGAGAATGAATGAGTCGTTACCCTGAAAAGCTAATAAACTCGACCGGGCTTTTCCCCCCAGGAAAAACATTATGAAATTTGAAAACTGTACATGGGAAATGAGTTTTTCTGTTTTTGTCTACATTAGCTAGCCATACCTTTCACTTTACCCACTCGATAAAGGACAGGGGATTAGATTTTTTCACCGGGTTTTTTGCTAAACCCACATTTTACATGGTGCTCTACAATTTTCTAAATAACACATGGGGTCTAACCCCTACCCCTACAAAATTCAAATTTTCAAAATTTACCCCTTCACCCCCAGGGACGCGAAATGTTTTTATTCTGAATTAGGGGACATTAAAACCAAATAATCAATATTCATTTTCCCCCAATCTGTTCCCCTTGAGTCGTTATTTGGACCTAAAGACGGGACACCAATTATGAAACACCCTGACAGATGGAAACTCTAACATTTTTTTTTCAAAATTTTAACATATCTTTTCGAAACATGATTTCAGCAAAAACATTTGAGTTTCTGAAACGAACGCATAGGCCTTCACTCTTAGAGAGTGGTAGGCCAATAAACTACAATGGAAAGGAAGAAAGAAAAAATAAAACACTTTCTTAGCGAGCACCTAGAAGTCAAGAGAAATATACTTGCCACATTTCAAGTTTGTAGGCTTCAGAGTTCTGGGCATTTCGTGATGAATGAATGAATGAGTGAGTGAGTGTACGGTATACATTTTCGTTCTCTCTTTTATATATTTAGACGAGTATTTCTCCCGTGAAAAAATCACGGATCCAAAAAAAAATTTATTTCGATGCACTAAATTCGAGCGGTACTCACTTCCAGTAGTTATATACAAAATACTAATGCCATGGTGCTCCCAAGTTAATGCCATGTCTCGATGCTTAAAGCAAATTCACGCTAATTTCTAGAGGTTGCCATAGAGGAGAAATAAAATAGAGCTCACAAAGCCCTCACTTTCTCCTTATGCCATTCCTCGCAACAACAGTTCCTCTAATAGAAAATTATACTCCTGAAAATGCTAAACTTACAACGTCTTTGTATTGTAAACAGTGCTGCTTCGCTCCCATCCGTCCCCAAATCGCAGGTGGATATTTCGCCTCAACGCTGGCATCTGAAATCACTCACTGCGCAAGCGAATGCTCTCTTTATCTTATTTCTCCTCTATGATAGTTACGGACATTCATAATTATTGTTAGGATAATTTAGATTGGGATTACTTCTAGACCAACTGGCTTGGATTGTTTCTAGAACATTTGGTTAATAAACAGCTGATCCCTATAACTGTTGATTCTTTAAAATGGAATGCACTGTATTTGATAATCAGTGAAGACTGTTTTGACAAAGCCTGCCTTTCAGTACAAGCATGGTCTTTCTATCCCATGGTATGTGCCAACACCTTCTAGACACAAGGCCTCGGCACAGAAGACTCTGACGTGTGCAAACAACGCTCGCTTGAGTATTCGTTAACAATGGCAGCCTCCTATCGCTATACGCGTTAACGTATCTACTCTGATAAAATTTTGGATCATAAATTTTTGAATCTTAAAATTCAATTTTTAAGATTTAATTTCTCAAGACCTCCATTTGTTGCTGCCAAATTTTCTAGCCAACTCTAGTAGATACGTGAACACGTTTAGCAATAGGAGGCTGCCATTGCTACGAATACTCAAGCTCTTTCTAGCAAAGGTCATTCCACGAGATATCGACCAATCTGGAAATAAATGGTTGCTCGACCATTTCAGATTTTTTAAATTTCTATACCATGGTTAACACTAACATTCAAAAGTACAAAACAATTTTTATTTAATTTTTATCTTCAGCCATCTGGGTTCTACACGGCAGGCAAAAAAAGCCCTTTCAGGGATTTTGAATAGTGGCTACCATTTCACTCCCGTATAAGATAAAAAGTTCTGGTTTCTAGTATCGTAAAGAGAGCATCACAAGCTTTCAGAAAATATCCAGACATGTTTGAAAATCTTTCTCGATCCTCGATTTAATCGACCTTGAAATCAGCAATATTCGCGGGCGAAATTCTCATTTTTGACGACATATTAAGATGACTGGAATTAAAAGTTGTAGAATTTTACCTGTACAGAAAAAATATTTGGATATGGCACCGTTCCTCTTTTATCTGGGAATTTTTCCATTTTTGCTGATTTCAAGGTCAATTATCTCAAAACGGGGACCAGATAAAAAGTTTATTATTTTTTTTTTTACCAAGATACCTCTTCTAGTGTTCAACAAAATCTGTAAGTTTCATTTTGGGGCTCAAAAGGGTTAGAAGTTACAGGCCCTCAAATATTTATAAAAATTAGTTACAAGTAAGTACTCGAAAATCCTGAATAAAATTGAAAACCTTAAATCTTGAAATGTTTATTTCTTGTTAAAAATAATTTTCTTCCTGTTATATATAATAGAGTCCAAGATATTTAAATGCAACAGCCTGTATTAAAAAAAACCCGTCAAATTTCATGATCACTCAGTGAAAAAAAGCAGCAAAACAAACGAGGGGAACAAACGCAGTCACAAAATAAATTGGAATGGCGGAATGGAACATTCGCACAGGCTTACCACGAGTTGATGATACGGATTCAAAAAGGAAAACTTTTTTTTCTTCAATAAGAGGAAGCTGTTCATGGCGTTTTTATTGTGTTTGGGCGTTGAAATGAATGCTTTTGAAAATTTCTTCATTAAAAAAAAAAAAATTCTCTAAAAAGGCTTAGCCCATTTCCATAAAAAATATATCAATGCATAGTTAAAGAACCCCTAAGTTTTAAACAGTTTTTAGAAGAAAAAAAATTGTTGGTGGGGGTTGTCTGGAGGGGGAGGATAGAAAAAAAATTCCAAAACGGCTCATCATAGCCAAACAAGTCATTTACAAAAAAAAAAAAAAATCGCCTTAATGAGAGGAGACCGCACATGTCACATGTCGAGTTTATTCAGTTCGGATCGCTGGTTTGAACGCTACAGCCATTTTTTAATTTTTAGAAAAAAAAATTAATATCTCTAATCAGGCTTACCCAATTGACATAAAAATACGCTAAGGCACAATTTAAGGTACCCTCTAAGAATGTATAATTTTTATTTGGTTCTGCTATTTGCCGTTTCAGAGGAGTTAGCTGCACAAAATTGGTCACATACGTACGTCCGTACATACAGACGGAATTTTTTATTTTTCAAAATTTCAACATATCTTCTGAGTTTTTAAGTCGATTTCAGCAAAAAAACAAAATTGAGTTTCTGAAACGAACACATAGGCCTTCTGAAAATAAATTGTAATGGCGGAATACAGTAGTACACTCGCACAGGCCTACCACCAAGTCATGAAACGTATTCAAAAAAGAAAAAAAAATTCTGAGGGAGTCCCTTAAAATGTTAATTACTCCAAAATGGCTCTTCGCAGCCAAACAGTTTCTTTTCAAAATAGGTTCGTCTCAATGAAGAGGAGGCCATCATGTCGTTTTTATTGAGTTTGGGTAGATGAGATGAATGCTTCTGCCAATTCTTCATTTTTAGAAAAAAACATAATTTCTCTAAAAAGGCTTAGCCCATTTCCATGAAAAATACGCCA
>JAHWFO010092549.1:2857449-2885474 GCA_023313115.1 Rhysida immarginata
CAAACAAGTCATTTAAAAAAAATTGCCTTAATGAGAGGAATCCGTACATGTCGAGTTATTGAGTTTGGCTCACCCCGTTTGAATGCTAAAGCCATTTTTTAATTTTTAGAAAAAAATTAATATCTTACCAAATGACATAAAAAATACGCCAAGGCACAATTTAAGGTACCCTCCATGTATATGTAATTGGTATTCCGAAGAGATAGCTGCACAAAATATATCGCATACCTATATACCAATTCACATACCAAATTTGGTACATACATACGGACGGAAAATTTTTCAATTTTCAGAGCCAAACAAGTACTTGTGAGTTTGTCATTCGACCAGGCTCAGTTTTCGCATTGTTTTTGTTCTCGTTTGTTTTGTTGTTGTTTTTTTTTTTTTTTTTTTTTTTTTTTTTTTTTTTTTACAGATTGGTGATGAAATTTGGCGTTTTTTTATACAGGCTGTTGCATTTAAATAACTTAGACTCTATTAAATATAACAGGAAGAAAATTATTTTTTAACAAGAAATAAACATTTCAATATTTAATGTTTTCAGTTTTTTCAGGATTTTCGAATACTTACTTATGGCTAATTTTTATACATATTTGAGGGCCTGTAACTTCTAAACTCTTTTGAGCCCAAAATAAAACTTACAGATTTTGTTGAGCACTAGAAGAGGTATCGTGGTAAAAAAAAAATAATAATAAAATTTTTATCTGGTCCCCCTTTTGAGATATTTGACCTTGAAATCGGCAAAAATGGAAAATTTCTCAACTTTGAGCTCAGATAAAAGAGGAACGGTGCCATATCCAAACATTTTTTTGTACAGGTAATGACTACCCTCCCCATAGTATTCACATACAAATTTACAACGTTAAATTCCATTCCCCAGTTACCTTAATATGTTGTCAAAAATAAGAATTTCGCCCGCGAATATTGCTGATTTCAAAGTCTATTGTACCTTTCAGTGATAGGGTTAACCATGGTGTAAAAATAAAAAAAAATCTAAAATGGTCGAGCAACCTCACCTGGTCGATTTCTCGTGGAATGAGTCGCAAGCGTTGATTGATCACTGCCTACTGTCTGACGTCAGAGCCTTCTGTACCAAGGCCTTGTGTCTAGAAGGTGTTGTCTGTGTACGGCTGCTATTCAGTTGGCTATAGTCAAGGTCACACTATAAATGGGGTTAACAACGACTAACAATAATTTTTTATTGCAAAGATTTAATTAGAATAGGAGGAATAGATGATATTAAGAACTGATTTAAGTAATGTTCCTTTACATAGATTATAAAGATGGAAAGTAAATAAAGTAAACTTAAAATGCATCTGATTAAGAATTCACCAAATTGAAATCCCAAAAATGGTTAGCATAAGAGATGTTGGCTGACTTATGAGTTGGTGGGTCGCGGGTTCGAGTCCCGCTTGGGGGATGGGCATTTGTAATTGTCCTTTATTAACAAAAGCTTACTTTCGTTATCCACTTATCAGTCACACGATTAAATTTGTTAATGCCGAAAAGAAGAAGAAATATGAGATGTTGTCCAGTTATCATAAGAAATGAAGACCTTCATTTCTTATAATAACTGGACAACATCTCATACTTCAGCCATTATTTGGACTACAATTTGGTGAACTATATCATCAAATGCATCTTATTTTAAGTTTATTTCATTTATTTTCCATCAGTCTACTTTATGTAAGGGAGAATTACTTAAGAGTCGTAGCTAACGCCATCTGGCGTACAATATTCGCTACGGATCAAACTCTAACTTATAAAAAAAAATAGCCGTGCACAGACTAGGGATATCGCTAAAGCGCCACTATCACCAACTGACGGCAAAAATTGTATCCTTGCCCTACAGATCATGATCGGAATTTTGCAGCGTGTACACATTTGGGCAAACCAAAAAACAGGAAGACCATTATACAATGAGTACTGTTTATTTCAGTTTTTGTATTGTAAGGTGAGTTTAATTATTTAGTATTGAAATTTCTGAAGTGCGAGAAGAGATATATGCAAATTGTTACTGACAGTATCATTCAATTATATTTTTTTTATACGTGTATAACGTTTCTTAAAATTGGCTGCAATTACCGAATAATTTTCATTTCATTAGTAACTCACTCTAAACATTATCAACCCCTCAAAAAATTCACAGTAAGACTTCACTTTCCAAAACTGTAGACAAAGTTTCTGTAACAGCTTCTTGATTGCACCAAGATAAAGATGAATGAATGACTGTGTCTTGTATATGTACGTGTTTGTAGAAGACGTCAGTTTGTAGAGACGATAGCTCTACTAGCCTCCAGTACGTGACTATTTCATGCTTGGGATCACGTACATTCATTTCTTCATCTGGAAGATCATCCTTTTTTTTTTTTTAGAAATGTTTCTCGAAACGCATGCGCATCCCGTTTCACCTTGAAAACAGTCATATTACCACTTCTGAAACAGATTTGTTCGAGAAACTGAAATACAAACCAATGAAGCATTATCCAAAATATACGACTTTTCTAGATCTACCCTGGCATTCCTAGATATACCCTCCTTCAGGGTTTCGCCCGTAACATATCCACCATTACAAGTTGTGATGTTATTGTTATCGACTATTGTCTTTTGAATAATACGAGGATTGTTCAATAGAAACACGTTTGGACTGCGCCTAGACAACGGAAATGCATTGTTTAAGTAAACGTGAGGCGTTTGTCAAAAATATTAGCTATTTGTTTCTTTCTAAGATGGCGTTCATGGTAGACAATACGCCCAAAGATAATCCGCGTGCTGTTATTCAGTTTTGGCTGCTGAAGGGAGTCAGCCAATAGAAAGTTTTATCGTCCATATTAGATCGATACATAGTTTAAGTGCCAGCATCAGGAATAAACATCCCGGGAAATTCATAAACGGTGAATGATAATGCTCTCTTTTATCCTTCTGCATGATAATGCCCACTCTCATGTAGCCCGAAAGATTCAAGATCTGTTCGCTCGCAAACATTAGGAAGTCTTAGAACATCCACCTTACAGTCACGACTTGTCCCCGTGTGATTTCCATGTCTTCGGCCTTCTAAAGCAATCACAACATTTTCTAAAAGGACAGCGGTTCAATTCCGATGCTGACGTAGAGTTTGCGGTTACGCAATGGTTCCGCCAACAACCGCAGGAATTTTACCAGATAGGAATCTATAGATTAGTGCACCAATGGGACTCATGGCTTAATGAGTAATTGTAAAAATAGTATAAGTATGAAAAGCCTATCAAAACTTTTGATTTCATTGCTTGCTCGTTTTTTTTCCTCGCTAAAAGACAATTTCTTGACAATGGAAATTTGCGTGAAAAATGATTACTAGCATTTTGATCCGACCATTACTAGCCTGTTTGACTCCAATCATTCAATGGGAAAAGATGAAATATTCATCAATGTGAAGATTCATTGAAATTTATCTACAGGGTGACTATCAATTGGTTTAATCAGTTACTTGAAGTCTCCGACTATTCGTCTACCAACACAATTTATTTGCAATAGACGACGAGTTCATCGTATTTAAGTTGAAAATGGAAAGTAAAATTAATCTAAAGTAATGATATATTTTCCATGTAATAATATGTACAGATGGAATGCACTTTCAGTTCGATATAAGAAAACTTGACCACTCGGATGTTAAAACCCACGATGACTTCTTGTAGATCCAAATGTTGGATACTCTTACTAGAAGAAATTCTACACAAATGTTGACATTCGATGACCTCAAGTCCAGATCATAACACAGTTCTTAGTTGAATAGGGTGGTAAGATGACTTATGTAGGTGCCAGATGTTGGAGTCTTGTTGCCATCTGAACTTGAGGTCATCGAATGTTCAACATTGGCATAAAATTTCTTCTAGAAAAAGCCTCCAACGTTTGGATTTACAAGAAGTCATCGTGAGTTTTAACATCCGAGTGGTCAAATTTTCTTTCATCGAACTTAAAGTATATTCCATCTCTACATTTTATTACATGAAAAATATATCATTACTTTAGTTTAGTTCATCGTATTCTTGAAGAATCTTTAAGAAAACTATAGAGGATGTAGAGACCAATACTTTTGAATCAAAAGTGACTAAATAGATTCACTAAAGATTCAAGATTCGTCACTTCAAAGCACCTGTGGTGATGTTTGCACTATTGCAAGCGTCGCTTGGCATTGACGTCGGAGACATTCGGCTTGCGAGTAGCCGCACGTCCGTAGAAACTCATGTCCTGCTGCTAGCGACGACGCCCGACGCATTTTGATCGCTGCCACCGAGGACATGCGATGTCCTTTACTACCCCCTTCAGGGTTCGACGGCTGCGATCAGCAAGTTTCTTCAGCTTAACAAAGTGAAAAAAAAGAGTTTTTTATCTATCTTTACATTTCTTCAGCTTATCACTTCGTCCTGCTACACGTTCACTTCCTCGACGTTTCCATTATGCAATTACGTCATTTACAGTTGATTTCAGCTCCTGTAGCAGGGGATATTTCCACAACAGTGGTATCCGATGATCTTGCCACGTTCGAAGTCACTGAGCTCTCAATCCTTCACCAGAGCTTTTATAACGGTCTCCCAATCCGCCTACATAAGGGGTCATTGCAAGCAAAATTGGAACCTCTGTTGCATCGGTAAACCGTATTATTCGTGAAGTTAGAACGCCGTCATAAGACCCAAGTTGACGCTTTATTGTCAAGACACATTGCAGAGAGTAGAACGAACACCAGAAAACTGTACGAGGCGCTATTCGCATATTTATCGAGAACGGCAAGACACGGACAATTTTTTATCGATAACTGGATGATACAATTCAATTTGACTGGATGTATCAATGGTGGTTGCTGGATACAGTTACAATGGACGTCTGACCATCAAAAAAAGTGGAATCTAAAGCAAAGGTAAATGCTGCCTACTATCAAGAAAATTTCTTGGAACACATATCTAATCGTAACGATATCCCACGGTTATATGGCTCTAGGGCGAAGGCCGTGTACCTCCACCAGGACAAAGCATCCAGCAACACTGCTAAATCGACTGTCCAGCTACTGTGCTCGAATGGAACAGGAAACTGGGATTAAGGTTATCGCATTCTCAGACATCCCTGTTAAGTGACTCAATGCCTCTCCCATGGGTTTTTTGGTTGTTCGGTCTCCTCAAAAGAGCTCTTCATGTAAGATGTTCGAGAATAGTTTATGGATTATGGAAAGCCTGTCAAGAGGACTCCTGGAGTGGAACAGAATCGACCTTGCAGAAGCATCTTACAGTGGAAACTAAGATGTCGAGCGATTGCTAGAAGAAAGGGCCATCACATAGAGCCATCACATAGAGCCAGTAGATCTACAGTAAGTGTAGGCTCGTCACTATAAAAATGAAACAACCCGCCGTATATTCATTGTATGACAAAGAGGTTAGTGGCCACCGAAGTGAGAATAGTTAAGAAACAAGATTTGTTGGCATGGGTTTCTTTTTTCCTCCTTGGTTTTAACATTACCTGCGAGTGGACTGGCCTATGTTGACATTGTGGGCACATAGCGGAGGGAATTTGCCATTGTAAGTTTGCTGTTCTATTGTCAGAACATATCTTTTTTTTCCGTTTGCGATTGCTTCTTTCTACGTGCTTTTTTTTTTGCAAGGAGGCTTTATGCGATGGAGAAATGAGTTTTAAAGTCCAATTTCGCCCTTTTCCATTTTGAAGGAGGGCGGTTCGATAAAGGAACCATCTATTTTCTCGGTTGAACACGGAGTCTAGGATAAAAAGACACGGGTGGTGGATATATGCGTTTCTCTCAAAGAAAAGGGACGGGAATACACTTTAATTGCAACTGCAACAGCATAAATATAAATGAAATTTTTAATTATAAAACTAACCTAACCTAACGTTACTTGAAATTGTTAATTATAAAACTTTTAACCTATTTAACAGCCCTCCTAATATTATGTCTGACCCCATAGGGCGTCTCCCTTTTCTTTCTCTGAAAGGCGACGCTTCTGACCTACAGCCGATGCTCATCTAATAGAGAAGTTTTGAATGGGGAATGTGCCCGACAGCCAATCGTTATACGTGGTGGGGACTTCCATAATGGCGACACGGTCTCCACGTCGGCGCTTTCCGATTGGCTTTCTATAAATAGCGCAAAGCTCCCAACCGAAAATTATTACGACTCAGGGAATCGTACGAAATTTTCTGATTGCAATGGAATGATGGTGCTCATGAAGCGCTTTCCTTCACTGGCTGCTCTAATCGATAGGGCAAGCGCCAAATAAACCAAAAGCCATTTCTATAACGCGGAATCAAAACCTTCAGCTGCAATAGCTAATAATAAAATTTTATGTAATCGTTCAGCAAATGTAGAAGGAAACCAAGCTTAATGTTTTTCAAGTTTGAAATTCTATTTGGTATGCTAGTATTTTGGCAAAGCATCCCTGGATGAATGCGTAATTCCAATTAAAACTAAACGCTTCTGATAAGCCAAATTTTCATTCGATTAAAAAGTGAGATTATTCTCTCGGAGATGGCTTTAATCCATTAACATGTAGCAACGAGTACCATTAAAAAGACAACTGGAGCAAGGTTGCAATTAATTTCCTATGAGACGCGTTTTTTTAAGTAGTTCATAGATGGCAGCACAACATTAGTTCCTTCAAGGAATAAAATGGTCACCCAGGAAATGAAGAAAACTAAATTAAGGCGTCTATCATTTCCTGGCGTCTTTCAATATTCTACAAAATTAGAGATAGCAGTTTGATTATCTGCTATTACAGGACCATTTGGAGACGAAAAACATTCTAATTTTACCGAGCTGGGATATTTTCGTGAAATGACTGCCTACAGACAATGCAGGCTCAATTTACTTTTTAATAATGGAAAGAATAATCAAAGTCTTCTTTTTCACTATTAATAAAGAATAAAATACTTGCATGATAACATATTTGAAGGGTCTAGATACACGATCAAATTAGACACATGTATTTCGTCATTTGAAAGATCTAGTATAGTTTGATTAGATTCACTTTTAGGTAAGCAAACTTTTAAATTCTTTTTCTAGCAACATATCCTTGCATTTAACAATGAAAGATCGATGTTCTAATACCCTACGATGACTATTTAAAGTAGGGAGGATTTTTACCAAGCTTTAATAAATGTGTAAGAGAACGAGGTGAAAATACCACCGGTTCAAGGTAAATTTTCAAAATCGTTAATTTCTCGGAAGCGTAAATCAGAATTTAAATGAATGCACTTGGCAGAATTCGAAAAACCTTAAGCAAATTAGAAATACGTGATTTTAAGACAACAATTTTTGGAAACTGGGATTCGTTTTCTGTGAAAAAAACGAAATTTCCGAACGCAGTTTCTAATAGCGGGAGTCCATCGTGGTGACGTCAATGGAGGCATGGTCTTTGCTTCACGGTATAAATTAATACAAGTAATATCCAATACGGATACGTACCAGTATTTCATATATCGTTTGTCTTTTGTTGTGTGAGGCTTCTCCTTCTTTTAATGGACATTACTTGCATGCAAATATGCAAACCTAATTCAATGTTGTGCAATTTATGCAAACCTAATTCCAGTCTACGAATGTGTTTCCTCTATTCCTGTTTGGTCCATCTTACAGTATTCGAGATGATATTCTTTAGGACGTGAGGGAATATGAATAAATCAAATCAAAATACAATTTCATCAATTAGCCTTTTTCAAACGAGAAAGCGCGAGATTATGGCCGCGCTCGTGCTTTCTCGCGATCGAAAACGAGGCTGAGTGGTGAACCTCAGCTTGGTGCGAAGGAATGAATGAATGCAAATTCAGTCAGTTTTTAAATTCACTGCAACAAATATCATTGAAGGATGTAGAAGAAATTGTTAGAGCCAAGGCTTAAGGAGTTGAGAGAAATCTGGAAGCTGTTGATCAAATCAAACTGTTCATCGTTTTCAGGATGCAAATTACAATTTTCAGGAGCTAAATGACAATTTTCAGTTCCTCCTTTACTGGTGGTCATTTGACAAATGAGGTTTATTTTATCGTTGTTTTGTTGTTGTTGAATAAGCCGCTAGGGACTACGTTCTTTTCAACTGTTTCTTCCCTTCCGCTTTCCTTCTCCAGCATAACTCTTGTTATTCTTTCTCAATGTTTCTCCTTCCTTTTGCGCCAAAATGCGCCATTTTTCTTCTTCATTTCTTCCTGAAAGCCTTTTGATTGTTCCAACTTGGCTTTAAGAGGTATACGTTTTTGTATGCCTGCTTGTGAAATTTGTAATTCTTCATTCAAAAGGACCTTTTGTGTTTCATTTATCCAAATATTGGCTATTTTCAGTTTTGACATATATTTGAAAAATCCTCCTGCGAGTCTACTGGGGGTTTATTCTTTCAAGATGACCATAAAAAAGCCATTCTCCTTTTCCTAGTGGTACAGTATCAGTAATTTTTTCACTTAGTTATGTACATTTCATTGCTGTTGCGTATTATAGAATACGTCTTTAAATAGTGACCCCAATATTTGCTTTCAGCTACCTCCAGTTCTTGCGTTAACATTTTTTTGTGCTTCTGGGGGTATTACTGATGTTTAGTGGCGAAGTTAGCGTTGAATGATATTGACTTCTTATACGAGATATCCGTAGCTATCTTTGGTGAGGAAATAGGCCGTTTTCATATTACTGATTCTTGCTTTAAAAGCTTCTTTCTCTGATCCGCTTTGTTAAATTCTCCTAAATATTTGAATTTATTTATTCTGCCAAAATTGGCCATATTTAGATTTCATTTTCTTAAGGGTGGTCTTGACGATCGTCATAAACTTGGTTTTTGGAAGGAGATTCTTAAACCAGCTCTTTTGGTTTTTTGTCAAATAAAATGTTATTATTTCATTGCATGGATTGCAATAAACATGATCAGTGTCGGTGCGTTTACATTTATGTTGTTTACTTTACTTGCACACAGACATGCAGTATGTAAAATGTTATTAAGATCAATTAATCAATTAATTGTTTTTGACATATTGATATAAAAATATAACAAATGATAAAAGCAAAAAATGAAAATAAATTAATTAATAAAAAAAAATAACATCCCAATATAATTTTAATTAATTTCAATTAATAAAATTTATTATACAAAAGGTGTGTGTTAAAATTAATGATTTATATTTAATATAATTTATATTAATTAACGAAATAATAAATAAAAATAATGATACAATTTATGAAATCTTTGAGGCGATATTCTTTAGTCTTAGTCATTCGTTTTGGTCTAGTTCGCAACACAGTTTATTTGGAATAGCCCCCTTCTTAAGTAATCCATCAAGTGAATGAGGGAAATGTTTTGAGTTAAAATGCAGTGAATGAACAGTTGTTTCTTTATTAATCTGTGTGAATTTCAGCCCTCAGCCTCGTTTTTAATCTGCTAAGGACACCGCCAATTTTAAAGTCTCGTCAACGTGAAAAAGGCTAATATTACGGTTCCTGTTTAATAGGAAGTTGAAAGAAAAATCTTAAACGCTTCTATCAACAAGTAGCTAATCACAAACATCATTTTAAATGATAACTAGAAATCGTAGAAAACGTAAGAGACTTTCAAATTTCCTCGCCTTCTCTTCGTCTAATCGATTCGGAGGTCTTGAAGTGACATTGTTAAACCACCTTTAACCGAAAGCGGATTTAATCGAATTTCATGTCCGTGTAGTGTCGAAATCAAGCGTGTAATTGACGATGGATGCTCAAAGAACGGAAATGAAACAGAATGAACCGGCGTGCTAAATTGATTACTGAGAAATTCTATATGCATCCGATATGTATTATTTGAATTTTGGCAAAAAGGAAGAAAAGCAGAACGTCACAGCTATTCACAATATAAAAATCCAATTAAAAGGTTTCCGTGAACCGAAATACTACTAAGTAAAGATGCCTTTTTTCTTATTGGTTAAGAGAAGTAAAAATACCAAAAGCTGTGCCGAGAACTGGATAAGTTTTAATTAAAATGTTGCGAGGGCTACGTGGATGTAACGAATGTTTCTTAAGCACTTCGTAACGGAGACAAACATGGAGGGAAACATCAGGGGAGAGGAATGGTACACAACAGCAACTTACGTCTCTCCAAAAGTACACTTTCGCTCGGTTCTCCGTTGCCTTTGTTGTTCACTGCCACCACGCGGAATTCGTACGTACTCTCGTCGCGTAGGAATTGCACGGTGGCGTATGTGCGCATGCCCGGGACGTCGGTGGCGCGCATCCAAACGCGCATGTCCAAATCGCGTTTCTCGATGATGTACTTTTCTATGACACTTCCACCTTTCCTCTCCGGAGGGGTCCATTTCAAATCCACGTGGTTGCCGCTCCAATCTGTGATTTCCGGTCGCCCCGGGCGACTCGGGACACCTGGCGTCAAAAAAATAAAAAGTTTTTAGAATACAAATTTTTATAAATGACAATTGTTTCGTTCACTGACCGACATCGAATTGGTGGTTCCACAACAACGAACACAACGTTGAAAGGACAACGTGAAGACGACAGTGTCTGGTTCCAGGGTGTACAGAGCATGCCGGATTTTATTTTCAGTAACAACATAACATGCCCTGAAATATGTGAATTACTTCAGTTGAGTTATTGTTAGAGAAAGACGTGCAACATGGTTTATACATTTCGATTGATGCGCTTTTATCCATAGGTAGGGTTGCCAGACATTGGTTTGAAGGAAAAAAAAAAAAAAAAAAAGGAAAAATTCATTGGTGATAATTAATGGAAGAAATAAATTACTCAATTTGCTGAAGAAAATTTCGTTTCTCAAGTGAATGTGAATAGAAATCGCAACAGTTCATGGACTTAAAGTTAACGATCACCAAACTCTTGATAGTTTCTAGCACAAACCTACTGCGCTATCTGTCCACTGTGCTGTTGTTATTTTGTCGCTCCTCCTCTCGTAGACCAAATAGACAGACCTACACACAGCACCACTATTGTCTGAACTATGGAGTAAAGTTTGTTATCGATTAATATTTCCTTCCTTGACCTTGTTTAGTTGTGATGATGATGACTGCTTGTTCAGTTCAGACAATAGTAGCACTTGGATCTATCTGTCTTTAAAAAACCCCGGCCGGGAGTTTTTATTTTGGGTCGAAAGTAGAACTTTTTCTCGTAAAAGAGGAGGTCTGGCAAGCCTATTCGTAGCGACAGTTTTTCATCTTTTGAATGTTATGCAGTAGAAAATCGTTTATCCGAAAGGCGAAATAAAGGTTAGTAACATCTTTACACAAAATATGAGGATACAACAATGTACAATACATATATACAAAAATCTTCATGCAGTTATTACTCTCAGTTTGAACACCCAATTAATATAATTTACAAACATGCAGCAACAACGACTCATGGATAATTATGTGTTATAATTCCGTACACGAATCTCTTCCTACACAGAATAACCAGGTCCGAAAATTAGGGGATTCAACAAAAGCGCGATGAGGAATTTACTCTTTCTGGATTCTAGTGCATTCGTTTAACTTTTCACAACTCTTATCTGACTATACAATATATTTGGCAATTAGGTCGAGGTAATTTTAAGTTAATTACTGTATAATGTTGTCGCAGTATCTTTACATATTACGACCTGTTGACTACTCTACCTTTGGCACCGCATTAGCTACACATCATTTCATGTTCAATAATACTCTACCTTCATAAAGCTAAATCGTAACACTGAATTTAATATATTTAATTAAATTCATATTTTAATATGCCGTTTAATGTATTGATGAATGTTTGCATAAGGGAGGTTGCAGTGATTGTCGTGGGTGATGAAAGAGTGTTTGTTTGGCTTTATGAAGTTGATACTGTCCTTCTTTCAGAGAGTGAAGCTGAGTTACGTGTGCTTGTAGAAAGGTTGAATGATGTGTGTGAAAAGCAAAAGATGAGAATCAATGTTGAGAAGATGAAGGGGTCACACAACTGTCTGAAGTAAGTGAATGAATTTGTGTATTTGGGAAGCATGTGTAGGAGAGAAGAAGATGGTCAGATTTTGAGAAGAGCTGAGTTGAAAGTCGTTGGTACTCTAGGGAAGTATGCAAGGAATGAGAATTTATCGACGAGTACAAAAATAGCAGTGCATGCTACCAACGTTAACAATAGGGGGGGGGGGGGGTTCTAGAAATTTTGGCGTCGACTACAAAGGTCATTTTGCGCCTTTTTACACAAGTTATAACAGTACGCAGCCCCGGACAAACACAAACATCCATGCCCACGGCGGGATTCGAACCCGCGGCCAGGCGGACTCGAGAACTAGAAAGCCTACGCCCTAGCCCTCTCGGCCATTTGGCCGGCCGTTAACACAGGGAAATGAAATCTGGATGTTGTACGAAAAGCATCAGAAACAGTTTGCATGTTTTGGAGGGAAATTTCAAGACGTGTGCCTGTATTCCGAATGACAAAATAAGAGGTACCCTATATATGGGATATAATGTCCTGCTTTGAAGTGGTTTGGGCATATGGAACGAATGAGCGATGAACGACTAACTAAACGATTGTATGCTAGCCGTGTAGATAAGAAATATGACAGGATGTATGGTTTGAAAATTTGAATAAAATGCGATTCTGTAAGAAGAAAAAAAGAGAATGGATGAAGCAAGAATAATATATAGTGTTTAAGTCTCAGTTTCTTTTTAGGTATTGCCTACCCTCCCAGAAAATTGTTATATTCGTAATATCTAAAGGTAATTTGTATCTAATAGAAAAACTGCGACCCAACGAAGGATTCAATGAAGAGCATAATGTTAATAACAAATTTATTTTTGTACACCCTATTCAGTTAATAGCCTAACTCTTTAACATCATTGTGGTGATAAAAATTATGAATTTACCATTCGAAAGTGGTCACAAGTAAAAGGCCATATCTTTCAAATACTCACCCGAGTTTATCGGCAAGAACTACTAAATATGCAGAGAACATGGGAGCTTTATCCAAGTGTGAGGCACAGCTCACACCAAAATGACATTTCACGCCAAGTATCGGCCAGCCTCTGTAGAGTGCTGCTGTGATCTTCCTCTTCTTACGGGTGGCAAACAGTGAGCCCATGTGTCGACATTTGATACGATGTTATGTGTAACAGTGTATAGGGGACTGCAGGGTGAAGTGGCTACTCTGGGGTAAATTTATTTTTGGTTAATCTCCAGAAAGAACTTTTTAAGAAATTTATATGTAGAAATGACCAACATGCAATTACAGGTGCACAATCTAGTATGCATCTCAACATTTAAGAAATTATTTCTGGGCATTTAGCCAGTCTTCACATAAAAAGTCGTCTTGACTAATTGAAAAAAGTTGCTTTTGGAATTTGCATACTCTTCCTTGCAATATACGTACAAGGTGATTCAGTACTTATGTTACAGAAGAATATGGTAGATAGAGGGTTCTAGAAAAATAATTTTTATTAAGCAATGTGTGTCCTCTCTCGCACCGGTATGGAGCTACACTTGCTTTAGTTGCAGCAACCAATCATGCAAGGCCCAGTGGCTCGATCTCTGATGACTGAGCTTTCACTGAAAAACAACAAACAATGAAGTTTGACAACGTGTGCATTACAGAAGTGTTTCGAACTGACGCCCCGTTTCTTGTACACAACACTGGCATCGCCGAAGCATTGACTGCCGCACCCGTTCAAAAAAAAGCCAGGTGTAGGACGTATAATGTTACAGATGTCAACAACCCGTGGAAGAAGAACATCGACATGATCTGCAGGGTATGGCATACACTAGGGCCTTCAGATGTCCCCAAAGAAGAAGTCCAGATGAAGATCTGGCGATCCTGCTGACCGTGGGACGGGACCTTGATAACCCATCCATCTGTCACCAAATGTTGCCTCACCACAACACTGAAGTGAGTAAGAGCTCCATCATGACTCTCTCCATTTTTCAACGTTGGCTCTCTGATGACTCAGCTTTCAATGAACCTAAAACCAATAGACAATTACAAACAGTCAAAACACTGAAATAAGTGTAGCACCGTACCGGGGCGCGATACGACACACATTGCTTAATAAAAATATTTGTTTTATTACCCTCTATCTACCATATTCTTCTGTGACGTAAGTTCTGAATCATCCTGTGTACATTCTTTGTCTACTCCAAAGGATACACTGACACTTGCACTCAGACAATACATTTTAGCATGAAAATCGCGTAACCTAAAAGGTTCTACACCTTGTGGTTTTAAAGACAAATAGCTCCGATGCAGAAAGAACATTAGTCGCTTACTTCTTGACTAGCAGAAATATTCAGCCCTAGATTGAAGCACTATGAAGGAGAATAGCAAGTGAAGGTCATTTTGCCGTCTACGGACTCGACCAATCGCTAGAACAATTACCTTAACATACTCCTTAACTGGAATTACCTTAACAAGATGGAACCCCGTCGCACTGCCCTCTTAAGATTACGTGATTCCTTGAATGCTGCCTTCAACGATTAGTGCGGCCGATATGGTTTCATTTCATGGACCAAATTCATCTGATCGCATCCTTCCGAGTATTTTCGTGTCGGGCTTTATCAAGACTGTGTTGTATGCTTAACACCCAACGTATCTGCAAGAGCTGAAAATCGTTAACAGCACATCACATACTGTCCAATACTCGGTGCAAGCTCTGCCTTACAATGACGGTGGTCGGCTAAGGTCTATCTGGCACTGGCGTCCTTACCCAGCATAGCCATTATCAACACTGAAACACTCAAGCCCCGCCACTATGTCAAGTGCTCACGGTGAGTTTATAGGACATCGTTGATGTAGATGTGTGACGAATTATGTGAATAAACTCCCATGTTTTCTACATGTTTAGCACGCCGGTAAACTCGGGCGAGTAATTCGAAAGTTATGCCCTTTAACTTTTGACCATTTTCTAATAGAACACTCTGTGTATTTAATTTAATATAATTTTAAATTCACCGTTAAATTCCTGTCCACGTTGTCTATTACTCCTATTAAAACAAGTTAATATGAAAGTTAATAAAATTTAAATTTTATCTTACGATACCCATAACATCTTTAAGAGTGTCTTCCCAGACAATTGTCTTTTTCCTTCTAAGCTTTCTCAGTTTCCGAATAAATACAATAGAATTAACTCTAAATTGACAACGATTATGACGTTTCCTTAGGAGACAGTTTTATATTAAGCCAAAATGGAACTGAATGCAAAATGCAATCACGAAAGAGCAAGCTGCATGTTCACCTTGAATTTTTTTAAACAGAAAATTCTAGACGAAAAAAAAATGGTTTTCTACGTAACGCAAATATATTTAAGGGGAATTGCAAAGATGGGAGAGCCCCAAAATGAAAGTTTAGAAAAAATGGGGGGGCGATGGAGGAAAAAGGGGTTAGGGGTATTAGCAACTGCTAAATAAAAGCGTCAACCGCCTTCAATGGAATGGTCATCAATCTTCAGAGAGAAATTAAGTGGATTTGCTTGCTTAAGAAACGCGTTGTACGCGTTAAATTCAGCCCCCGAGAACCCCTGTCCTTTCATCCTTCTTGGATAACCCTCATCTCCCAACCCTCGTTTCCTTCTCTCACAAGAAGGAGCAATGAAAGAAGAATTATTAGACGCTTCCTTCGTCAAAAATGCATGAACCCCCTCGTCGAAGCTACCCCCGATTCGTGGCCCCGACACGCGTTTCCTTAGCCTCGGAGAAAAGCCCAACTTAATCCATCCCAGGCGGAGCGTTTCCTCTTAAGAAAATCTGCATCTCCTTTAATGTTTAAATACATAGAAATTTAAAGGGAGTTAAAAGAGGGAACAAAAAGCCTCCTTTTTCTACCGTCTAATTCTCTTAGGTACATAAATCTCACGATTTTGTTTGAAATGCGGTATTTCATAAACCGCATCTGAAGAAGACGACGAGGCGAATGGATTATTTAATTCCAAAAGAAAAGGAAAAATATTCATTTTTTAAAAGATCCTCCCTCCCTCCCTCCTATACTCATCATTAAAGTAAATCGAAACAACGCAAACAAGAAGATTTTTCAATCGAGGAAACGACTAAGTTGTTTAAACCCTTCTCCATGAAATATGAAACACGCTTTTTTTTTTTGTTTTGTTACGTTGTTGTTTTTCTTTTTCTTTTGAAACGCCCATACCGGTTGGGAGTCCACGAAATGAAAGAAAATGCTGCAATCATAATAAGAAGGAAAATTTGGCGCCCACCTATGACGCCTATTTGCTTTGCTTCCCCCCCCCCCCTTTTATAAATTGAAAACCAAAGAAAACCATAGACGATGTTTCGGCTTTTCAATTTCACTGCGTCTTCAACAGCCTCAGGTCTCTTTTGATTGAAAACTCCATTAGGAATCCCTTTTTTAAAGCGCTATGCAAAATGCATCCGTAAAAATTGAACCTTCAGATCAAAGATGAAAGCATGTTCGATCTGCTATATTTAGTAATGGGTTAGTCGTTCTTAGACTACATGCATCATTCCTAGTATAAGGAAAAAGCACCAGCAAAAGTAGCTTCGTTAAAGTGAACGTCAAAGACAAATAACACTGAGAACAACGTGCGACAATTAAAAAAACGTTTCTTTATGAATTTAAACGTTTAAACGCTTTTATTAGGTCTCTAGCATACAATAAAATTACAAATACCAAAGTCATAGAATTCAACAAGTAGAAAATAGGAATGTCGACTTATTTCTTTGCATTTGCGGTATTTTACCATCGACGATTGCTTATTGACTGTCAAACACTGGGTTAAGGGACAGTCTATTTTGGAATAGTACTTGTAGACTAGGTATCATTGTGTTATATTCAAACCGCATTCGACTTCACGAGCACTACTATCGGTGTATTCATAAACATATAAGGGTCGCCCAAATGAAAGTAAGACGATTTTTTTTTCTATGATAGTTAATTAGTTAGATTATGTGAACGTACAGGAAATAAAAGTGATACATCCGCTACACTTACGTTAGTTGCCTTGTCGGTGGGCCAGTATGTCACTAGATTGTGGATACCCCGAGTGTAAAATGCCCATGGTTGGCTGCGGAACCAGTCTTCAATGGCGTCCTGGACCTCAGCATCAAGACCATTACATATTTTTGACAACCATGGAGATTATGGTACCGTCAACTCATCTCTTGGTTACGTTTATGAAAACACCTACAGTAGTGTACATTATGGGTTGGCCTTTTTATACACATTTTAATTAGGTATAATATTGGGTTGTTCAAAAAGTCATTGCATTTTATCCAGTGATTATCAAGACCATTTATTTTGATTAAAAAAGTATCATTAATCAATTATACAGGGTGGTCGATTTAAGTGAAGACATTGAAATATCTCGAAAACTACGCATCGGATCAAAAAATGTTTGGAATGAAATTTGTTCGTCTCGAAGGGGCCTATCCAATGATGCCAAAATTGACCCGCATCCCCTGGGGGTGGGTGAGGGGGGTAACAAAGAAATCTTAAATGGAAATCCCCATTTTTTATTGCAGATTTGGATTCTCCAGGAAAATTACATTATAATTTGACCTACGATTGATATCTTTTTTTTTTTTTTTTACAGTGCCATCTACAAAAATCGAAAAAGGGTACAGAAACGTTATAAAAAACAGGAATATCTCGACGTGTATTTCCCGTCGTAGATCAAATTAATGGTATTTTTTCCTGCAAAATTCAAATCTGCAATAAAAAAGGGGGGTTCCCATTTAAGATTTCTTTGTCACACCCGCCCAGTGGGAGGTCAATTTTGGTATCATTGGATAGGCCCCTTCGAGACGAACAAATTTCATTCCGAAAGTTGTTTTTTTTAATCCGATGCGTATTTTTCGAGATATTTCAATGTCTTTACTTAAATCGACCACCCT
Organism: Rhysida immarginata; assembly: GCA_023313115.1. Classification (NCBI taxonomy): domain Eukaryota; kingdom Metazoa; phylum Arthropoda; class Chilopoda; order Scolopendromorpha; family Scolopendridae; genus Rhysida; species Rhysida immarginata. The sequence continues at coordinate 2,875,271 of JAHWFO010092549.1, forward strand.
GTATGGTGTCCTTTTTGTTCCATTATCTTCTACCATCTTTCGGTATTTCATGATCCCATTTGCTAAAAAACTTCCTTTCTGTATTAGCGGCGAACTTAACAACGTGTCTTTCGATCGCGTCATCTTAAGCAAATTTTTTCCACTCAAGCCGTTTTGCCAAATGGAAGTATGGAGCAAGGTCGGGCGAATATGATGGGTAAGGCAAAACATCCTTGCCAAGCCTCCAAGAATTTTCCGCGATCATCAAACTTGTGTGTGGTCGCGCGTTGTCATGATGGAAGACCACTCCTTTCCGATTTTTATAATTCTGGCCGCTTTTTTGCTACTGCTTCGTTCAGTTTGTCGATTTGTTGACAGTTCGACCGAACTGATAGATCTCGAAAAACACCAAACACCAAACAATCCCACCAGATTCAGGCATCGACACTAGCGTTGTTTAAGGGCTTCGTCACCATACATTTTACGTAACTTTTCACAACCTGCACAGCATTCTTTCCTTTTCGGAAGTAATCAAGTAAAACCTGGCGAAAATGCTCATGTTAACTCCAAATTTCCACAACGTTATAGAAAGAATTGATCAACAATCCGCACATCTTTTTCCTTGATAGAAGCTAGAAGTGTCAACTGTTAAAAGCGCATGGGCGCATGAATTTATAGTTACGTTCATAAATTAAATTTTACAACTACAATCATCTATCGGAAAAGAACGCAATGACTTTTTGAACAACCCAATAAAATGGTTGAAAAAAAATCTTCTGGAATACTTCGATTTGATGAAATATTTCTAAGAAACATAAGGTTCCTTGTATACCAGATAGGCCTCGTACATCTTCCAAAGAGTTCAAAAGGTCCAGACACAATCGGATACAAAAAGTGGTGTAAGATGAAGCGAATTTGAACCAAAAGGAAAAAAAAATCAGCGACACTGACTAGATTTCTTTTAACAACACTGCTATACACCAATATACGCTTTAATGTAACAGGCGTAACAAACAACGACCTTTCTTCAATGTGCAACAGTACAGTATACAATTAAGAAATGCAGAGTAATAAAATTAAAAGAAAAGCTCACAGAATTCCTGGTGGCCTGACGACGTCGACCGGTTCATTTCCTTATTAGGGGGCTCTGGGGTTGGTGCTGTAGACTTCTCCGAGTCCTTCTGGTGGGTTGGTTCCACTGGAGCAATAGGTGGCGGAGCGATCTCGCCGGATGGATGCTTTAGCGTAAATTTACCACCTGCAAAATATAAAATAACGCATAAAAGTAAGTAAATTGCATACATTTTAAATAGTACTAATGAAGAGAAAAAAATTATTTCAACGAACAATACCAATGAAAAAAAAAAAAAAAAGTTTAAATCAAAACTACCAAACTTATAAATTCTGTTTTGTTTTGAGGCATGTCTGGCATCTTTAAAAGCTGTTAAACATGTGCTTATTGTGAACATTTTTTTATTTACAATATTTCAAGGTAAATAAAAACCTTTTAAAGGTTAAACAAATAAATATACTCAAGCGTAAATCTTCTCAAGTTGTTTCGTCTTTTAATTTCTTAATTTGTTCGCGTGATGCGAAAATGCAGTTAGCGCATTAATGTCGAAAACGGCAATTACGACTGGATAGTAAAATTCGCGTACGCAAAGGAATGAAATTTATGGTTTGACAATAAAGTCGAGCAAATGGATGTATACGCAGACAACGCCAGAGAAGCAATTTTAAAGCTACACCTCACTTACTCTGCTCTAGCTACAGGTTTATACTGCTGATGAATGTTTTGCTAACATTCAAGGAAAAAAATAATTAGGTAAGTTATTGCATTAATTTTTTTTATTCAGATTGGCCACTGAGAACCGACAGGAACAGCTGTCTTGTAAAAGAATAAAATAATCTTTTCGCTTTATTTCAGTGCCCAAGAACGAATCCACTTCATTTGGACCGCCACCGCAATTTCTCATTGAGAGGCGCTTTTCATTTTGATCGGATCGAATGCCATTGACGAAAATAACACTTTAAAACCCTCGATCTAAAAGAAAACAAATCACCAAAGAGTAAATAATCCCTCTTTTTCCTTTTCATTTTTAAAAGCAATAGGCGTCAGAGATTCTTTAAAATTCACGTCTTAAAACGTCCAAGTCAACTCAGGCACAAATTTTACTTAAGACTTTTCATTCTCATTTGGTAGAAGCAAAATTTCAAAAACCGCAAAGAAATTGATCTCATTTTGCTTATTCAATTTTTAATCAATATTTGGTTTATATTATTCAAAATAATTGAAGCGCGGATCTTAAACCAACATTTTCAGTCCAGTATTATGTTAAATTTCATCAAGGATAGTGCTGCTATCCATCATTAATATTCACCTACTAATATAATATTCATCATAAAATTCCATTTTACAATCAGAAACTACATATTTTTCAATGCACTAACATTTTTTTTTAAGATTTTAAATTCGCAATCAGAATTTATGATGATTATCGTGATAATTTTCCTTCGGATAAACAATCGAATATAAAAGCAATTTATTTCTTATGTAGAAATAACATTCAAAATAATGCAGCTTCAAAACTACAGTAATACCTCGGTTAACGCTGTAGACACATTCCTAAAAATGTGGCGCTAACATGTAAGAGAATAAACATAGCATGAACAGAGATGTGAGCGTTTGAGAAAATATTTTTAACAATGGCATGAACATAAAGTAAGGTATAGACACGTTTAATTATGTAAATAATATATAATTGTATTTAAAAAAAATACGATACAAATTCAGCTGTATTATCTGCAACATCAAGAATCAACGGCAATCATGAGTGCAAAGCCTACTCACCAATACATCGCTAAAACTCAGTAGTAAGAAATAGGACAGAGGAGGCTAAAGAGTCCAGGCTGTGGTTCTTCCTCGCATCTGATTGTTTTTTAAGAATGTATTTAATATATGCGTTCTTGACTCTCCTCTGACAAAGCAATTTACAATAGTAGGATATCGTACCAAGAACACATCTCTTACTGTGCTCCTTGTCAGGATCATTTTCTGTAAACTTGTGATGTTGTTACTGATGAATACCTTGGTGAGAAGCCCTTCTAATGTCACTGACGGTCTTCAGGCGCATTTTGCGTGCGTTACTATGCCAATTCGTGTCGCTTTTCAATAGATAAAAAAACTCTCACCATCAGATTCTATTAGCTCCTCCACATCTTCCGCATTGACATTTTGCATTCTCTATTCACTCTCAGGTCATCGATAACTGCTTGTACTAATACTTCAACAAATTCCAAGAAGGTATTGCATGCTTCTGGTCATAGCTTCTTCCAAATTTTATTCATGAAGTTTTCGGTTATTTCAGGAATATATCCAGTATCCAATAATGATAGCTTTTGAAAATTCTCTGAAAGACTACTTGGTTTATTGCCGCTTTATGTTATAACGGACATATATGCATCACTCATTGTTGAAATCAAAGCAAACTGCCCACCCACAATCACTCTCTGGGAGTAAGTGTTTGAATATTTCAACAAATGATACAAATTCAGCGGACTGCACAGTCTTCATTTACGACAACTGAGATAGGCGAGTCTCAAAAAGAAAATAAATAAATAAATAAAAAAGAAGAAGAATAGACAGAGAGAGAGAGAGAGAGAGAGAGAGAGAGAGAGAGATCGAGTGGAGATCACTGCTAAGCAGCGTATTTCTAAAGGGAGTTTTTATAACCATAAAAAAGATACAAATTCGTTTTTTTGTACTTGACACATCCTTAATGGCGCTAATTAAGATATTTTTGAATATAACTGGTTTGAACTTCTAAAAATCCACTTTGAAAGTTATGACCACATTAAAGAAAATAATTTTTTTTCAAAATTTTATATTTGAGCAAGAAGAGTCAGTTGTAAATGTCTGTCAAACCCTTTTATTTCTATGTCGAATTTTGAACGGAAGATGTATCATATATTTCCCCTATACGTTTCTCAATACCACCGAAAATCACAATAAAAACCTACAGAATATGTGGTGTAAAAGTCGTGATTAATATGAATACATTTGAAAACTCTCGAAATTTAGTTTAAAAATAAAACACGAAAAAGAATGTATGCTTTCATTCGTCAAAGGAGGGCAGCATACCGGATTGGGGGTACTCGTATCCTCAGGTCTGATTCGATTGAACCGGCATTTCAAAAATAGCCGCCTTTCTATTTTAAAGACATGAACGTGTTTAAGTTGAGCTTCCAGAGAGATTCGGGTGCATAGAACTGTAGTGTATACATTAAACCTAACAACATCGTTCGCTAGAAGGCACTACTCAGCTGATAACGTTAACTCTTTAAAACCATGACATTTTAAACCACACCTCAATTTCAAAGCACATTATCTTGAGGAAATAAACAGGTAACGTATTTACATGTGTTTAAATGATGACAAGACGATGGAGGCAATACAATGATGTTTCTGTTTAGAGACGTGAAATGAAAGCGCCTCTGTATGTTTAAAGGTGGGGTGGAGAGGAAACTGAAGAGAGGTGAAGGTTCTCTGGTTCTGACCTCGTTCTGCGCCTTTCGGTGAGTGTGGATGGACCAAAATGATGAGAAGAACTAAAGAGGAACAATCGTATTGACAACAGGGAGAGGAAGGAACAAATCGTCGTCGATGCGTCTCACTCTCTCTCCCTCTCATTGGCTATGCAGGACTCGTCACCGGTTCCATTTCAGCGCTGAATTGCAGCCCTTCAAAAGCTAGAGGAGTAGGGCCGCCACAATTGGATTTCATTCGTAAAGAAAAAGGAAGAAAAGAAAACAACGAAAGAAGAACTAGAGAGATGCAATGAATGTTCAAAGCTAATGGATTTAGCTGTTTTAGAGTTGCAATGATTTCAGAGAAGGTTCGGATAAAGGAAAATTTATTGAGAATATTAAATTATATTAAAACGAAGAGCCATGTTCAGCGTTTAAATGTCTAAATCAAGCACATAACGATCAATTCATTTTTCCAGTCTAAACGTTATTGTAAAACATACTGACGCTTGCTACAGAATGTTCAATAAAAATATGTAGGACCTAATTCCCCACGTTTTGGACCTAGAATGGTTCTACAGAGTGTACATAAAGTCCGGTAACACTTTTAAAAAGCGTTGAAACTTAACACTACCAGCAATACGAAATTTTGTACAGAATACATTCAGTTTATTTTCTTCACACGATAAACCTTACAAATGCTCCTTGTGGGAGCCTCGTGTGAAGCGACAAATGTCCCCATGATAATCCAACACTTGCCAGACACAGCCCAACACAGTCCATGACTGTGGCTGTCGCTTGTTCAATTCTCCCCCTCAGTTCCATAACAGTTCCTACCGTTCCTCACATACACCAGGCTTTTTCGTAATATGTTCTGTACAATGTATATACATCAAATAAGAGCCAATATTACAAGAAATTTACTTCTAACAGAAAATATAAGCTGTCTTATTAAACGCCATATGCATTAGATCAAAACGCAGAGTAAACGGTTAAAAAAGTTCATAGTTTTGGATAATGCATGGATATTAAAGCAACCTTGTATAATGCTTATGTAAAAGTACTGGGAAAAGAGATTGTTTAAGGAGATAGAAATTAAGTTAGTTTTAATGTATATAATAGTAAAGTGGGGGGGAGGGTCAAAGTCAACATGGTCTCAGAAGATATACAATATCGATGAGTGTACCTAATAAATTCTGAGAAAAGCCTTTGCAAACCCATCAGCAGCTCTGTTGACAAGTCCTACTTCCACGTCCACGTCGTATCCCCTGGGCAATACAGCGCAATTAACACTGCAGCAGACGGAAGAGAGCATAGGCGATTCAAATATCGCTTGGAATTGAAAGCAGCTTTTACCTGTATTTTGGAAAACCTCCTTAATATGACGAAATTGGTTGATGTTTCATAATGAGCACAATTTGAACATTCCTCAATTTTTGGGGATTATTTCAAAAATCCCATTTTAATAGAATATAGATAGTCTATATTTCCCATAAATTCGATCTATCACTGTTTTCGAATTTTTCTCGCCAGGTGTTTAATTTTTTTTCTTTCTTTTTTTTCAAATTTCGCACTGTTTTGGCGCAGCAAACGATTCGCGCGAACGCTTTCAGATTTCCGCTCGCCTAGAAGAGATAAACGATCGAATTTATAGATTTCTGGCAAAATAATAAAGTAAGGCGAAGCGTATCAATCTAAGCGCAGCGAGCTCACCATTTACTATGAAAACATCTCCGTTCTCTTGGAAGGGAATTTCAGAATAGATTAGGATAAAACGCAAAGGGGGGTTTAATAAAAACTTAAAAGTGAGTTCGTTCGTTCGTACTTTATTTTCAATGGGAATTTCCACCCATTTCAAGTAGAAATCGAAGACTCGAAGCACAGAAACAGAAAGAAAGAGACCTCTTCGCCCCCTGCCACTTAACATCGTTAAAGTTGGGAGTCGAGTCGAGTGAGATCAATGCTCTCCTCCTCCCATTGACACAAACTCCCGACATGCATTTTGGCGGCAATCAACGTGATACCGAACGATCCATTTCCGCACTCACTCCTTCTATCGCCATCAGTGAGTGTTGACCAAAAGGCAAGGAAGGAGAAAAAGAAGAAGAAGAGGAGGGCAAATATCATTTTTGCCAGTCGACAGAAGAAGACTACTCTAAAGGAGCTTTGACTCTCTCCGCTTTAAGCCCATCGAACGTAGATAATTTATGAGTTCGAAAAGATCAAACAGAACCTCTCCGTTTAAAATTGTCTTCTTCCACTCTTTTATTTTTACATTTCATTAATATTAAATATAAACTTTTCGGCAATTTCCACTATTTTCAGCTTCATAGTATATTAGAATAGGTGCTGGATATATATAACTTTTCCAAATCCGTAAAGCCAATTGCGAGACTGTTTAATAACAATTATAGTAATCAATTCTTATTTTATCCACTGATGTTAAATAAATGAGTACATCACCGAAAATGTACAGACAGTTTCCGCTTATTATAATCACGCTTATTCTCTAAGTTCCCTCTTCTGCTAGTTGTAGTGCAAAGACAGTGCCACAGTTGAATTTGATAGACTCTGATAACTTCGTAAATCGAAGTTTATCTTATTACATTCTGGAGCAATTTTTGATCTGAAGTTTCAGAATTGGTCGAAATTGATTCAGCTACTTAAGCCTGCACAAGAGGCGGACAGATAACACAGAGAGGCAAATGGACAAATCGATGGCAATATAAGGTTTTCGGAGTTAAAATATATATAAATAAAAATAAAATTTTCACCATATATTTCAAGATATCATTTCCTCGTCAGACATTCCCAGGAAAGCTACTATCCCAACCCTTAAATCTTAAATGAGGTGCGTCTTCTCGAAGCGAGTAATTCAGGAATCCGGAATGAGTTGAAATCCGTAAAACAATTCTTTAATTGTGCATGTCTAAAATGACTTTTCATTCGCAAATTCTTTTAATTTTCAAAATGGTCAAAATGATGCTAAAGAATACATATCGGTGTAATATGTGCTATTACATGAAAGGTACGTACGTACACCACTGTTCTTACCTCCGCAGAAAAATCAAGAAAAAAAAATCTAAACTCAGAAAAATAATCCTAAAAGCATTACACCCATATTTGCAAAATGAGGATTCCAATAGCAAAATATAAAATCTCTGAGCTCAAATTATTCATATTCCTGTGGAAAAATTTTATTTCTCAAGTTCCTTCCTTTCTTCCTTCCTTCCCGAGTACCGTACGGTTCTTCCGCTCTCAAGTGGTTCCATATGTTCGTTAAAAGACAGGTTTAAATTTGGACTGGGGTCGGGCGCTAAAGAGGGAATCAGCGATAGTCTGGGAAAATAAGAAGAAAAAAAAACTGACGAAGTAAAGAAGAGATCATTCACTCTTCAATTCCCTTCAACAATCGCCTATTATGACAAGTAGACAGGAGCCAAGTTTCTTCTTGTCACACTTCTGTGCAAGATTGATAAATATACTGTTAAAGAACGGAAATAATTTTGTTAGGAGAAAAGGATACGGAGTAAAAGCCGAATCATCAAGAGTTAAAAAAAAAAGTATACGGCTAAGTAAAATTAGCACCTCATTCTCAAAGCTTGTTATTCTTTTGCCAATAATATGAGAAAACTGTCCTCGGGAAACTTCGTTTATCGCAAACAGCGAAATTGCAAGATACATTGAGATTTATTAAACCTAAAAATTGATAAGCTTAATGCAGTTCCTTAATAGGATAATCTTATCGTAATTTCTGTAAGGATTTTCTATATCTCCACTAACAGGCTCTCTTTAACGTTTTAACAATTTTCGTGCCTACACTGTGCTCAAACGTCACGATTCTCTTTAATGTATGATCTTTTAATATATTTTTTTCTTACCGAATTAGACTTACAAATGAAATGGGACTTCCCCGAAAAATAAATGAAATACCCTGAGATAGAAGGTAAAGATAGGAAAGATGAGAAGTTCTTCTGTCGTCCATCTTAATTGGATTCTCCAAAAAAGCGGAAGCAGAGTCAAAAGAATAAAAAAAAAATGGAGGGATGAGTAAAAATCTCTCTTCTCCGTCGTTATTCTTGCATTTTTCCATCAGAGCAAATGTAAACCATTTTCTTACACGTCGTAGCTCCCGGACATTCCACCGTTCACGGCCCCCCAGAGTGCCTTGCATCGACGGGCGCTCTCTCGGGAAAAACGACGTCGAGCCCCCGGGAGAACGATCATTACGGGACTGAGCGAAAGAAAGAGAGAGAGAGAGAGAGAGAGAGAGAGAGAGAGAGAGAGAGAGGATCGATTAGACCGAACGGGGCCTCTTGCTAACTTTAAAATGGTCAATGAGGGAGAAATTGTGGAGTAACCAAGACGAGAGGAAAGGTAGAAAAGGAGTTTGCTACGCCAACCACGTAAACATAACCTTTTGGGAAGCTCCTCTTCCTCACCACTTTCGAAACCACATCTACATAGGTCTAAAATAGAGAGAGAGAGAGAGAGAGAGAGAGAGAGAGAGAGAGAGAGAGAGAAGGCAATTTTCTTAACAACATTTGGTTCGTTGAATGTTAGATGATTTATTATTCTACGTGGGTGTGTTTTGGATGATTCCGTGAAGGCAATGTAATTTACAAGGCGATTGGGAATAATATTTTCGTCTCAGAAGCACATTCATAAAATTTTCGTCGATGTTAAATTCGATCTTAAACTCTCTTCTCTTAAACATTTAGAACATACTTTCAATTTCGTTCGCAGCTGGAACAAGAGAATTATTTCCTTATACTGTACATAGCTAGAAATCTGATTTTTTTTTTCTAAACGTGCACTGGGGATGGAATTTTGATTTACTTAAAGTGCATGAAACATCTGTCACTCACTTGTAGTGCCTGAATGTTATCTTCCTTGAATGCGTAATTCGTTAGAGCAAATGTTTTTTTCCTTCCACAAACAGCAATTTCACCCTTTAAAGTGTGCGATTTTTGTGGTAACGAAATTCTCATTTCAAAATTCATGAAATGAAAAGCAGCATTAATTGGACTATATCGTATATCATTCGTTGTAGAAAATTAAAAAGACTATCTAATGTCTGCATCTTTCAACCGATGAATTGGTTATGAGGGCCCCATGCATGGAGCTATGTCATTCATTAGTATTCGCGAAGGTCTACACTGCACTACTTTGGATTAACCTTAAGAAATCCGTTTGGTGATCTTGAAATTCTTTATATGTTCTTTAAATATATTTTCATAAACTGAAGAGGAACTTATGGATTCAATTACAGTTTGAAAATTCAAAACAGAGATTTATTCAAGATCGATCAAATTACAAGTTAACGATACATATTAATGATTGTTAAAAATTATAATTGCAACATAATGATTCGGACTGTTTTCTCATTTTCAATTTCCATTAAAGCAGCAGAGAGTAATTTCCATTCTCCACATGTTATTAAAACTTCAATTTGCGTTTCAATGAGGTTCTTACCGAGGGCTTATCGTTTGGTGATTTACAATGTATTTTAATTAACATAGACATTTTTGAAATATTGTGATCGCATCAATTATAAGATAACATCAACTGCAAGAGGTTGGCCAGTTTCATTTAAATCGTAGATCCCATCAAAAGACGGTTCTTTAGCGTGAGCCAATATGCTTAAAATAATTCATAAATGGTGATACTAGGAAGGGTGTTCAATCATAAGCAAATT
>JAHWFO010092549.1:2885874-2928950 GCA_023313115.1 Rhysida immarginata
AGTAGGAAATGCTATATTCGAGCAGTCCAACGGTGAAAAGGGCGCTTAGGGGAAGAAAACAAACAGTACTTTAGATAATTTCACCCACTGGGCAAGTCGAGAATTAAATAAAATTAAGAACTAAATCATGATACTGCAACTATTTCACCTTGTAAAGGCTCAAATGGACGCTACCATCCGAAATGCACTTTTCGTTATATTAACATCGTTACCATTTATACATTTTCAGGCATTCTAATGCAATACCTCATTGTTAAAGCTAATTCCCATGTTGAACCTGATTCCATATTTTTACTTAAGCGCTTCATTTAATTCCAACTTCCACGCTATAAAGAAACCCTTATTAAAAGATCCCTTAGCTCTTTATGTCCACTTTTATAAGAAAGTGCTCTCCATGCGGACTATTTTTCAAATTTCACCAATCCGATGTCAGCTTTTTTACGTTTCACGCTGTCAAAAGCGAACACTTCTAACCAGACGCTTCTTCTATTTGCTTCAAATTCTCACACGTCTCTCTCTTGGAAGGTCGATGGTTTCTCATCTATAATGTGTGCCAATTGTAATTTTTTCTCCTTTCTCCCAAGTTTTTCTTTCTTTTCTCTCTCTCTTTCTCTTTTTCGTCTTTCCAAGGCTCTCCGTTCCCGCCCATTGGCTTCCTTCTTCCCGCAAAAGGGAGTCGGAGCTACTTACTTCCAATGTTATGAAGGCCAAGGGGGCTCTTTTTGCTTTCTTTATCTTTTTTATTGGACGCTCTACGGCGGAATAGTCGGTGCCGATTGTCGCTAAGAATCCAAACAAATAAAGAGGAAGGAAAAGAGCGAGAGGAAAAATAAAACGAACTTGAACGTCTCGGAACATCCGACGGGAAAAGGGCACCAGTTCAATAAAGATATAAGAACAAGAAAATTCTCAAGGTTCTCCAAAAAAGATGATTTTACTTCCTTCCAAAAATAGATTTCAGTTTCTAAACTTCGTATAAAGTCAGCATAAATTCGTTAGCGAGCGCTTCATATTTCTTTCTTTTTTTATTCCAAATCAAATAAATTTAAGGTGAAAGACGTTGTAGATCTTCTGGAAGACCATCAATATTAACGGATCTCTCGGGGATAATTTCAATGAAAATCTCCACACGAAAAGTCATACTTTTCCCGAATATAAAACATAGAATTACATAGGATTTTTAAAAAGATTACATAGAATCTCTGGTTTATTAAAGTATCCAAGCGCCTACAAACACTTAAGCTTGGACACTATTAAGCAGAATTCCATGCTTCCTCCTCCTTTGTTCATAGAAGGTGTTACAAGAAAATTCCTAAATGGGAGTCTAGATCAAGAAAAGGCTTAGTTATAAAAACCAAGACTGTAGTTATCATTAACTTTTGAACTGGTTAAAAGCTTTTCAAATTATATATTAATATGAAACAGTATATCGATAGAATCGTCAGCTTTTTATTTAATTCAAACATTTGCAGCCAAAATAACAAAGTTCTGTATAAGTTTCATCTCGAATGTTTCATAAGAGCGATCATAATAGCTCTCATTTAATTCGAAGAATTTGCCCTTCTCCAAAAGCCACGCAGAAAGATCCTTCAGAAAGGTTCAAAACAAGAAAATAAATTCTAAGCAGTCCACGATGTAATTCGAACACGACGGAAGGGTTCTTTAAATATGATGAATATTAAAATCTTCACGTTTCCACGAGCATCGTCAATCGTTAAATGGCCCTACAAATACGGAAAGAGAAAAAAAATAAAAACTAAAAGGAGACATTCGAAGGCTCTTCTAAGTGTTTGTTTTCCACGAACCTCTTTGAAATTGGGTCTTTTCCCCCGAAAAAAAAAAAACCCAAAAGTGTTGAGATCTAATTAGTAACTAGAAAGTTCTTAATTTATAACGCGTTTCGTCGTCGACATCATTGTCGTCAACAGGGTCACTAACGAAGAAGGTCCTTGAAAGATGTTTTCAGGAGGGGGAGGGAGAGCTCGTCATCACTTACGGGGTAATGCATCCCACTCTTTCTCCCTCACAGATGATTTTATTAGACGTTTTATATACAAAATTTCATCGTCGTGCAAATGGTCGACGCGTGTGGTTCTCTCTCTTCTCCAAACAACCTCGAAACCAGACCCACCGAAACGCTCTTCAACTGGACTCGAGCCAGCCACCTCCTCTCTCCCTCTCTCTTCCATCTCCTCCAAATCTTCCCGTGATTTAGTAACGATTCATGATGTCACTTCTCCTCCCTCGCCCTTTAGAAATCTTTAGAAAGCGATTAATTCAACAATACAGTTACCTGAGGAGGAATGGGAATTTGAAAATCTCATTAATTTATTAATATTAGAATAAAAGGAAGAAAAAAAAGGTCAAAAAAGGAAAGGATTGGAGAATATCAAAAGTCAGAAAAGTAATGAAGGTTCCTCTTGAATACAGGAGATAATTTTCATTTGCTTAAAACTAATTGAATCTTGAGGAAAGTATTTGCATGCAGTTGGTGAAACTTAATTTTAAACTCTTCTGTTTGAGAAATAATTGCGTTCCGTTTCGATAAGGACAGTAAAGAAAAAAAATCCAATTTCACCAGTCCAGTAGCTTTTCATTACTTAACAACTGCAAAGACTAATACATACCGTTTTAGACAAAGCTCATTTTTATTCGTATCCCCTCTTCTATGTAGTCGGATTTAAGAAAAGCTTTAATACAATTTATATTCTGCTTCATTTGGCTCAAGACGGACTAAACACTTAACATACTTAAACAGGTTTCTTCAGGTTCACTAAACGTAAATTTAAAACTCCAATTTTACATTCAGCAAAATGTTGCTCCTTCGTCAAATTTGCTTTTTGAATTTTAAATTTAATATTATTAAGGCGTTAGAAGTTAAAGCAGAACTATGCAGCTATAATTTGAATATGTGAAGTAATCCATTAAATAATTAATCCTAAAATAACTCAATTACGGATTACGTAATCAACATAAAAGATTAGGTAATGTTTATTAAATCAAAGACTATATGCTGTCATAGTCCTTTCAACATTGAGTGAAACCAAAAACTGATTAATTTTTTAAAACTCAAATATTTTGCAGATGTTGACAAAAAATGCCGACCACAGTTGCCAAGAATATCTGAAGCGAAAAAAAAATAAAAATAAAACGTCGAGAAGGCGATTGTGTTTAGAGGTTTTGTCTCCTTTAAATTTGCCTCGAAAAAATACGAGCCAACATAAAACTAAACGGTGTCCCTTTCCTTCTTTCTTTTTTTAATTAACAATAAAACACGGAACTGATTTATATAGGAAAGCTCGAAATAGTTTATACTAGAAAGAGAAATCCCCAAGGAACAGATAAAAACAAAAAAGAATTAAAGAGGTATCAAGTCAAGATGATTTCACTCTCTGATCACCACAAACGAAAAGTTATTTTCGAACGGAATGTGTTCTTCCTTTTTATAGAAATTCCTTTGTCATTTGGCTTAAAAGAAACTTTTTAGTGCATTTACAATGCAACTGGCTCTTAGAGACAATGAAGAAACTATATCAACCGCAACACGTCCATCAGAGAGATTAGAGTGAAGAAAATTGAAAGTGCTGCATGTACTATGCAAAGTCCGCCGAAAAAATGTATACATACTTTAGTAAAAGGCACGCATAAACATTTTAATACTAAAGTTATTCAGATATCACGAGAAGAATACAAACTATCTTTGACCTTTACGCTTACAAGAGGTGCTCGAATAGCTTCCAGACACTTATTACAGTACGGCGAACTGCTGCTTGGGCAACATTGGCCAAAGTGTCCAGTGGGATTGCTGCACATGTCGTCTCAAGTTCTTCCCGAAGGGCCGCATCTGCGATATTTTTTAGGGTACCCCATACGACTTAAAATTAAAGATTTTAAGTCAAGATTACGTAAAAAAAATCCATATTAGATGGCATTTGCTAAAGTTTATATTTGTATGTAGGTACTTTGTTAGCGGACTCTGTAGAATTGTGTCCATTTTGGAGGCAATTACTTATATACATTGTCTATAATACTGAATTTGATCTAATAGTGATATTTCACATTTAAACTTAAACTATGATAATTTATTCTACTACAGTACTCTTTGCTAAGAGAGGCGTACAAGGTCACGAAGCCATCATTTTTTATCACATTCTACGAATTGCTGACATGGTTTCTCCATCGATTCGAGTCAAATTTATCATTTCCTCTTCTAGTGAATTCTTGTTGCCATGCATAAAAACACCGTTCGCTACCTTTATTTTATAAAATAAAATGACTTGTAAAATAAAAGCCAAACGAGGCTATTAAAGTGAACATGGTCGTAACAACGGTATTTTACACAACACATCGCACTTTTCATGCTCATTTGTAAGGAAAAAATAACAAACGCTAGTGAGTAATATGTTAACTTGCATTCCTAAACCCGTACTTAATGCCACGTTGAGATATTAACGCCTTTTTGTTGCCTTATTTATTGCACAAACTCACAAATCGAACCCAACATACACACAATAAGGTTACGATGAGTGAAACAAAGCACTTTGAACGAACGAATATTTCGCGGTAGGGAGAAAAAAAAAAAAAGAAACAACAAACGATAAAACAGGTGATTTATCGTCGGAGTAGTAAAAACGACGGCGAGCCACTTTTCACGTAAATCAATGCCGCTTTATAAATATAGATCGGATAAAAATGATAATAATAATGATGATGATAGTAAATCAATATAATTTCATCTTGAATCCCAATATTATTTCACCTGCAACAGGAAACGTATTTCTCCGAGCATTCTTCAGATGTCGTTATTCTTCACAAAAGCAGGGGAAAATGCAAAAATTCCGATTATATATACTGCATATATAAAAAAAAGAAATAATCTAAAGTTCAATTTCAATGTTAGTGAGTTACAGTTCTGAACTCAAACCAAGCAGTAAGGAGACAATTTTACACCAAAAAAAAAAATCGGGTTACGATGATAAATCAAAAAAATGGGACTCAATTTGCTATCCACAGATCTTAAAGAGGAATTTCCAAACTTTCCATCTCCTAGCAATCCAATATTCCATAATTTTGATTCAAACAATTAAAAAAATAAACAAAAAAATTATTCATTATTGGTCTTTTCGAGGGTCACTCCAAAAGTAATGCACAATAGTTTTTTAAAATTCATTTTGTATTCTCTACCTTTGCATTTTATGGAGGTCATAGATACATATTTCCCGCTTATATTCAAATGTAGTTTTAGTCGTTCCCGTGCTAACCTAATCATGATAGCACTCCTTCAAAATGGCTGCTGTACTGGATGGACATTCGTCAGAAGCAACGTGCTGTGATCGAGTTCCTTTGCTGTGAGAACGAGACAGTGGGAGACCATGTACTGCCATAGCCCCCTAGATAGTAAAGGCCCGTTCAGCTGGCCAGAAAACAATGGTAATCAGCGTAATCAGTTTTGTAACTGTTTGACGTTAGAGGGCGCTAACAAGCCGAACTTCGTTTAGTGGAGTACTTGTTAGAACCAAGAGATAACAGTTAATTTTACTGCTAATTTCTATAAAACTAAAGAGTAAACTTAATTTTTAATGCATAAAACAAAATAATTTTCAATAATTACAAGCTAAATTAGAAAAAAAAATTTTTTGAATTCTAAAGTATTTTTTCTAATGAGCAACAAGAGCGAGCATTTAATTTTAAATAAAATAATTTTTATTTTCTTACATTACAATTTTTATGACAATTTTATTATTTTCGTAGATAAGGGTTTCTTTTCAAATTTCTTGCAGTCTAACGCATCATTTTAACATCTGAAGTATTATACAAAACACTGATAATCATTCTATTTAGCAACAGTAATTATTTTTGTGTTTGCTGAGGAAATTTAGAGCATTAACAAGAGAGCCAAGAATTTTTACACAGGCAAAGTAGAAGCAGGGATATTATTTTTTTAATGTTTTTAATATTTTCATTGTCATGGCAAAAAAGCAACTAAAAAAGTTATATAAAGCCGAAATTAATTAAATTTGTTGGCAGGATCTTGAGTTGCCTGTGGGTACAATAAGGTTGATAGAAATATCAGGTAATTCTGGAATTTTATCGAGCAAGATGCGAGCAATGGTGAATCAATATCTTTGGGACTGTTCATAAACCATCTGGCCACTTTTTTCACCCCCTCCCTCTCTGTGGTCATCGGTGGCATAGTATTAGATTAGGTGGTCATATTTGATCCTCCCACCTCAAAATTTAAATGATCAGAGAAATCAGACCACCCCCTAAAAAAAGATATTAAAATGCAGAATTTTGAATGATTTTGAAATTAATGTGATCACGTGGTGATTATTTGACCCCCTCCCTCCCTTTGGTAGTCATATATGGACAAATCCTGACCCCCTCCCTCCCCAAAAATTGACCAGATGATTTATAAACGTTCCTTTTACTATGCGACGATCAGCTAACAAGTTCATGAAAGCAGCGCTCCTAGTGACAATTAATATCAAAAGTGATTACAGGGAAACCGGCTAGTGAACGGGCCTTTATTATGGTACTGCACAAGTAGCCTTGACAATTTGCAGCACTGAGCTCGACTGAGTCGTGTTCGACCACATTGGGAGAAGCAGGATGTTCTGCTACTGCACGACAACGCACGGCCACATATCAGTCACAAAACCATAGAGGATATCAGAGAACTTGGATGGAGAACACTGAACCACCCGTCTTACAGTCCTGACCTGGCACCATGCGACCACTATCTCTCTGGTAAACTGAAGGAATCTCTACGCGGAACGAAGTTTGAAGATGACTCCCCCCTCGCACACACTGCTAAATAGTGGCTCAAACGTGCTGGTCGAGACTTTTTTTCGTATACACGCCCTCGTTCCAAGGTGGCGTAAGGCAGTTGAAAGGGAGGGGAATTATGTGGAAAAATGGCATGTTGTTTCTAAAGGATGTATCTATGACCTCCATAAGTTATAAGGGTGTAGAATAAAAAATAAATTAAAAAAAAAATATTGTGCATTACTTTTGGAGTGATCCTTGTACATTACACTGGTAATAAATTATTTATTTATTTATTTACTTACGGGTTACACCATTTTGACATAAAGGAAAAATGATAATAGATACATAATAAAAAGGGGGGGATGTTAAAATAAAATAATAATCAATACACAAGCAAGTCAAGCTTAACTATACAAAACTAAAGAAGATGCAAAACTTGAAATGAAGCTATGCAGCTCAAAGTGTGTAAAATGGTTCACTTCAAATGTTGTAGGCACTCGAAAAAGAAGTCGTGGCGAATGGAAACAATACTTCCCACATTATGAAAACGAAGTAGAGGGCCATTCATTTCATAATCAGTAGTACACACCTGTCGACAAAACAGTTCAAGGGAGCATGTAGTGAAGACGCTCAAAAGGTCAGGACAGTCGATGTTAGCATTAAGAATCTCTTTCAAAAAAAAAAAAAAAAAAAAAAAAAAAACGCATCGAAAAGTTGTCTTCTTTTGATCAAGGGAATAAATCCCAGGAAATCCTCAACAGAGTCGATGGGCACGGCAGCATATTCGAACCCGACTTTAACACTAGCAATACGTACAAATTGATCCTGGGTTCTTTGAAGCCGTTAAATATGGACAATCTGATAGGGATTGAAGAATTGATCTTACAAATGCTACATACAACACTCTTAGGGCATCCACACATTTTCTTGAAGCTTTACGGCAAATGTCATCAATGTGAAAATCGAGACTAAGGTTAAAAGATAAAGCCACACCAAGACCGCGCATGACGGTCTTTCGTGGCAGCAAAATATTTCCAATATAGTAATCTACAATTAAAGGATTAGCAGAGCGAAAAAAAGCTACAACTGCATATTCTTCAGCGTTTAGCTTCATAAAATACCATCCTTCAAGGAAGAAAAACTTATAACTATCCACAGTTATTTGGTATTTCAACCACCCTTCAATCTTGACAAGGCAGTTTTGAATCTTGGTACAATCTTCGATATTGGAGACCATACTAAAACTCTTAACGTCGTCGCAAACAACAGGTAACGAACGTCAAGGCTATTTACAATGTCGTTATTAAAAGAATTATAAAGTCTCAGTTATATGAAGTTTGTTGGTATGTTTAATAATGGTACGAGGGGAGATCAAAAAGTAAGTTGCACTAACTCGCCGCAGGAGCGCGCTGTGTGTCGCAATCTTGGGCAAAGCGGAGAAAGGGACATTAACTGCGCATACGTCGAATAGGACGGTTGCTGTGGTTTCCCGTCGTGTTTTGTGTGACTAGCGGGCTAAAAGCAATGGCGCGTCAACTGGATGTCCACTCCAAACTTGAGGTGCGAGCAGCAATCCGATTTCTATGGGCCAAACGGGTGAATTGCACGGACATTCATCGTGAAATTGAGCGCCGGTGTGATTTTGTTGCACGATAACGCAACACCTCACAAGGCCCGCCAAACCTGCGAACTGCTGCAGCGATTCAAGTGGGAGGTTTGGCAAAATCCTCCATACAGTTCCGACTTAGCGCCATGCGACTTTCATCTTTTCGGTAAGCTCAAAACGGAACTCGGTGGACAACGATTTCGAAACGATGAGGAGGTGAAAGCGGCTGTCACCGTGTGGTTACAAAACGCTGGAGGAGATTTCTATGCATCCGGAATCGAAAAGTTGGTTGATCGTTCAGATAAATGTTAGGGTCTCGTATTATCTTAAAAAAAAATTGTAATGATTTTGCTCCTAATCCATCTCTTTCCGAATCATACCTTCAATGAATCGTGTCTCCTCTGAAAAGAAGTGTTTGGGCATCTTTGTCATTTTGCACCCAAACTACAAAACTCTTTCCACGACATCAAACTATCAATTAAAATTTGGCTATAATTATGCCCTTTATACCCAGAATTCGGAAAACACTACACACCTGAACTTTTGGCTGAGTTTCATCAAATCCTTGTATCATTTCATTAATTTTCTTTCTCGTTTTAAAATTGCAAACGCACGTTGGGTTGCAACTTGTTTGTGTATTTTTCCTTAACAAATAACGGCTACAAATATGGTTCCAAGTGTATTTCTTAAAAAGAGTTAGTTTCCAAGAATAATGTTTTAAGTGATTACCACACACGGATGGTTCTCTTCCAGTTCCAAATGAAATTAATTTATAGTCTCGAGATGTAATAAGTGGATTATCAAATAGCATATAGTAAAAGAAATTTAGCTTTTACGGGGGATCTGGAAAATTCGTCTTCTCAATGCTGATTCCTTTCGTTCTTCCTCGAGATCTTTAAAGAGATAGAGCACCTTTATTCACGAATGACAGATGTTCCACGAAATAAATCACTGATTTTACAGCTTTATACAACACAAAGCTTATACCAAAAGTCATACTTTATAAGGGGAATATTTGGCATTTCTTTTTCTTTTCGTTTCTTAGTGCCACGCTTCTGTCCTATTTATTTTCCTTAACCAAATCTCTGCTAATTGCAGGGCATCTAAAGTTCCTCTTTTTATATCAATACGTGCTAAAAATAAACGAGAGCCCACCTCTCTATCTCCCTCTCTCCACTTTCCCTTTCCCCGTCCCTGTTCTTGGTGGCGGCGAAGGGAGCTCCGTCCGCCGGCCGATTTCCCCCGGCCCCGCAGAGATGCCGACGCAAGCGAAAATGAAAATAGACCGTCGAAGACTTAAAAGCAGGAAACAAGAAACGAAGACGATAAGATCTATAGAAGAAAAGAAAATAAAATACACAAGGAGAGAGTAAGGGAGGGGGGGAGGGGAGTGGTAAGGAAACGAAAGATTGAACGAGAATGGCGAGAAAACGTTTCGATTGACCTCTACTTTAAAGTGCGTTAAATTTTAGCAATGATTCGAAGAAGCGTTTTCTATTTCCCATTTAAAAATATACCAAAAAATAATTCAAATTTAAAAAAAAAATAGATAATATCTCATAAGCCTCAGTATAATCATTTAAAACACGAATTCTTCTAGTTCTTTATAATTTAGTTTGTCAAAGACCGACACAAAGAAATTTTAGACGTTTCTTTAATTTTCTTTTCTTCAAGAATCGTTTAAAATGTATTAAAGTGAGCTTTTTAAACAGCCTTTACAGGACATAAAGATCCAGCCTTTTCCTTACTGAAATCATGTCAGTTTTAAAAATCTGAAATGCAACGAAAAGTCGGATCCAAATTCCAAATGCGCATATTAGCAACAATAATCCTTCTAAATTTTATTTTTAAAAAAAAGGTAATAAAAAATAAGCTAAATAATAGCGTAGTAGTAAAAGTACTATATTTTGTGCCGAGGGTGCAACTACGCTTGTGACCGCGTTAATAATCGGACTCCGGCCATAAAGTAAATCTAGAGATTATCCGAAAGTTCGTTTCATTTCCTTTCTTCTGTCACTTAGAACACAAGTTTGCGGGGGTAGAAAAATTGAGATTCATAGTGATTCCATATCACATGACAGATGGGAACCCGTGTAATCTTTTCGTTGAGCTACTTCCCTTTCGCTCTATAATGAGCAGTGGATGGTGAATAAGTTTGCCATTAAGACCCTCTCCAACGAGGGTCAAAGAAAAAAAGACGGCAAAAAGGTAAAAGGTCGACTACTAAATAAAATGAAAGAGAAGTTTTGCGATAATGGACACACACACACACTTTTTATAAATAAAATAAAAAAATATAATAATGATAATAATAATAAATCTAATTTAAAAAAGAAGAAAAGAAAAGACTGAATCATTACGAAGAACACTCCAATAAAATGGACGAAGCATGGCGTAACAGCTGCCGTGAGAAATATTCCACGGCAGATGTGGAAAAAAATGCAATTAAATAGGCTTAAATGAAGAAAACTTTTCAAAAGAAAGAAGTAGGAAAAATGATTAAACATTTCGAATTAAAAAAATCTGGAACGATATGATGTCATAAAACAGTCGTGAAAGTTTAAAAGTACCGTTCAGAAATATGAAAAGTTTTGGAAATAATCATCACTATACAGTACTAAAGGTTGCAGTGCTCAATCGCAACCTTTCTGGCAGCGTTAGCTAAATAAATTATGAACCACTCACTGAGCCATTTTCTTTTTAATTTTCAAAAGAGACTATTACTTTAAAACCTCTTTTAAGAATTTACGGAATGCGAACACGAAATAAGGCTTCTCCAATTTTATTAGATTTTAATTCACCTTTTACCACAAACAACGAATGAAATTTAACTAGGCATGTGACCACCACCGAAATAAGTTACCCAATGCTAAGTTTTACTTTGTATGCAGGTAAAATGTATTTTTTTTAATACGGCACTACGTGATTAATTATAGATGTCGTTACTGCTTTGATGCCAGAGATTTAGGAATGCGCTTCCGCTGTAAAAGAGCTCGACTCCGTAGACTTTAACGTTGGAACACCATTTTAAAAAGCTCTCGCAAGGCTTATTTTATCAAACATCAGAAATGCTCAGCAACACTGGGCTTGCTCTTTCCAACGGTGTAACTGATATATCCGTACGATTGATTATATTTGGATTTTATAAGTAATGTCTGGATATTTTTCATATACTTTACAGTTGTTAACTGCTCGGCACTATATTCAGAAAAGAAATAACTTCATATGAACAAAAACACAGAGCCAAAAAACGCAGGTGGGTTCAACTCATTCCTTCCTTTAGAAGATATCTATTGTGAATAGAATTGCCACATGGTACAAGTAAAATGGCAGCAGAGAATTCTAACGATTATTTGACGAACTACGACAATTTCTGAATTCTAGCAATACCAGGAAATTCTGAGCATGAAAAAAATCAGAATAAAAAATAAAAATTCATAGTTTGAATTATCCATGTAATATTATATTTTTCTTCTCTTTTCAACTGGATGCTGATTCACACAAAACAATCCTACTCAAATGGCCAGAGAGAGTGTTTTCCATATTAAAAACTAGAAAGGAAAAAAAAAAAGGGAGTCGCTCAGGTAAACGTGTTTGATGATACCCACTGCCTTCTTCCTTGTCACTGATTAACGAGTAACGAGCCTAATAATGAACTCAACGGGAATCGAATTTTCAAATGTAATTCCCTGACAGATTTAATCAAGCGCTAAAGACGAATGACAGTTTTCACCTTCATTACAAGCTGACACAGAAAATTCGAACAACAACAGATGGACATTTGGGATTAGAGTGAATTTATTAGACCCCCATAATAAATATCAATAAAGCCCCAGCACTTTCATATTTAGAGAGCATGTGGAGTCTAATTTCACTTTCGTGGTATCCACGTTTATTATGAACATATTTTTTCCCATTTTTGTAACTTCTACACTTCAGGAATGTTATGTCTCTTCATGGAAATGAAATTAGATATTCGCTCTCTTTACCAAGTTCTAAAGAACGAATTCAGTTCTCGTAAAAAGTGTGGATAGCCAAAATTTTAAGTTCATATTTTTCAAATTAATTCATATTGTTTAAAAAAATAAAAAGCGTAACCTTTCAGTATGCTACTCGAGATTAAATTTCCTATTAATGACCCGTTAATGAAAACGCACAAGCCTGAAAGGCGAGAAAAAATGAAAATGGCGTGACATTTGGGTAAAAGAAATGAATGCCATCTCACTTCTAATTTATTCCTTAATTATCATCTCTTTGATGAAATTATTAATTCTATTTTATCCAAACTAAGACAACCGTACAATTAATGCTCTTATTTTATTACATAGAAGGACTTCAACACAGCCACGATGACAACACTGTATCCAGCTTTAAGGAGGTCACCAAGGACTTGAAAGGTTTTTATCCAGTCTTCTTCATCTTGGAGTTGGAAACCGAAGGGAATTGCGTCTGGCCAATAAGAGAGAAGCAATTCTAAGTTGGCTCAAATGTTTCTTTTCTAATATAATTCACTAGAAAGCAAGAGGAAAAAAATAACGAAAGATAGCGGCCTTGAAGTCGTCGTTAACTGTCCAACCCCATAAAACTTCGTCTTCAAACTGGGTAAACCTAGCGATTTTTAATGTATATATAATTAAGATGACTCTTCATTCAAAATTTTAATTAATATTTCATGCTTTATGTTAACCAAAAAAAAAGTCCCAGTCATCAAATTCTATACGAGAAGTCCACGAGTCGAAGAGTATCAACAACGTTTCGACACAAAAGTAAACTCGCCTTTCCTCGGAGGAGTCTATGCGATATTTTTGACTTCCATTAGCAAATCTCGCCATTTAGGCGGCTTTAGTTCCTCGAGTTCCTTTCCCTGCCGCCTTTCTTCGTCCTAATCCTATCGACTCCCATTTCCCCGCAATGGGAAGAAAAAACGAGGGACCGCAAAGTTCTTGGAGGTAGTGTGTCAGACTTCGACAGATCGATTTATATCTACGCGATAAATCCACCCGGGGATGTAAATATGGGGGCCGAGACTTTATTTTGAAGATTTTGTCTGAGGCGATGGGTGAAAACTTTTCGAACCAAATTTATTGGGCTTTTCTTAAATGGGATATTGTCCAATTTACGATTGCAAATGATCGAAGACATCTGGTAAACACGCGAACACTCCTTCGTTCCTGGTAAAAAGAGGAATGTCTCAGCGTTTTTTCAGTGGCCTTCCTCAATGACAGATGGAAAATTTATTCATGCAAGACTGATGAATTATGCAATTTACATGTAACAGTCTGTTTTCACATATATTTAGGGGAAAAAAAAAAAGAAACCATTTTTCAGAACACGGATGATCCTAAGAACTAATATCCAAAGTTTTTATGTTTTACTGATAATAGGAACATAATTTTCATTTAATATTAAAATAAGCCTCTACATAATACAATTGGATTAACCATCATAAAAGGTGAAATGCAATATGTTATCCGGCATTTTCAGTGCTGGTTGTGGAAGAAATTTTATCGGTCCCACCTGTTCTTTGCACACTGAAATGAACGCATAATCCATTAAAACTTGGAAGGCTCTAGAAAAAAAAACGAGCACATTGAAATGAGATGATAGAAGAAACGGATTCCATATCCAGTGACTGGCTCTTCGGGGCTTAAAATATCTGTCAAGATCCATCCAGATAACGTTTGAAGAAGGAAGGAAAAATAGAGGGATGGAAATAGGTTAATAAAAAATTGCATCTGTGATGAAACGACAGTTAAGTCAACAAAGTGCTTCAAAAACTTTAATAAATCCTTTTCAGGAAGAACGAAATCCCCCGCCTATGAAAATAGAAAGCACAAGTGACCTAGGGGAATCATTATGATGAAATAGTAAACATGTAACATCTAAAAATAGGTCCACGTGTGGGGTATATTATTGGAAAAAAAACACTCTTCATATGAGTTATTTTATTTGTTAGCTACTTAAAGGTCCAAGCTAGGAAAAATCTAATTAAATTTTCTTATAACGCTAGCTCCAGGCATACTGAAGGAAATATGAGACCACAAAGTAAAGTTCATATAGAAGAACTATTAACGAAATTTCTTCATCATCCTTTTGATGCACATTTACCCGCATTGTCAAGGTTAAACAGGTAAAGAAGAGCCATTGCTATTTAGATAAAACCAATCTTTTCTTACTGAAGAATTCGCCAAAAAACTTCTTAACCCACTTTGATAAGATCCCATGAGATGGTGCAACACAATTCTAACTTTCTCCTCCCTTCAGGTACGCTAACGGCGGTAGAGGATTTGTTTAAATCAAAAATATTTTACACTCTGCATAAGCATGTTTCCATGTTTCGAATGTCTCATTTTCCCAGTCGTGAAGCACAAACAAAACAAGATAAAGTTATTTTTGTAAATATTGAACTTCCCCGGGGCAAGGACGTAAAGTTTGAAGCAGAGCATTCAGTACTTCACAGAAAGAACTCAAGTCAAACAGAAATATTTGCGCTTTTTATTGCCAAATTCTTTCGCTATCGAGTAATATAAGAAAACTGAATAAAATCTTAGAAAAATATTAAGGTAAACGGCTGGAAGAAAATTTCATTGGACACAGTTATTGTGGCTCCTGAGATGCATGTCGTAAATCTACGAACCTTCATTAAATTGACAGAGCCGTTTCATTGCGAGTTCAGAATAATTTATGTCTACTAATATTGAACTTGGTTTCATTAAATTTATTTAGACATAATAAACACATCACTACGCACTTAATTAATGCAATATATCTACATGTCTACCAAAATTCTTCAGAGAGGCTTACACATTCTACTTCTGCAGTACTACCATATTACTCCCAGCACCTTAAAATTAACGATTCGGCTCAGAGAGGCCGACATTAAAATTCCTTTTGCATAAAATGTACTGGAGTGGGGGGTACCGCTTCTTTATTATTTCACTTTGGAAAAATCGGCCGGGTCACGTCGCCTCTCCATCAAATCTCTTTGATAAAATGTTTCGAAAAATAAAAAAAACGTCAACTCGAAAATGAAAACAATTTTATGCTTAAAGCTGAATGGTCGAACAGCTTTCTTCGAAATGGAATTGTAGCGGAGAACTTAAGATTGTTTATCAAATGGCTGAAAATGCCATTTTCTTCCGTCTCACTGTCTGTCTCTAGGCAACTTTCGCTAACTGCATCAGGTGACTCGATTTCCATTAAAACTGCAAGTCTTCTGAAAAAAAACCCTTCAAAACCTTTTCATGTGGATAAAAGAGCATAAATTACAATTTTATTATGACGAAATTTTGCCGATTTTCATGTGGAAAATTTTCAGGGATTCTATTCAGTTTGCCAGTTTGCAATCTGCATGCGTCAACGACTGAAGTTAACCAAAAAAAAAAAACTCTCCTCCATTTCTAAATGACGGAAGAGACGCTTGTAATGAAGCAGATTTCTACGGCTTTAGTATAAAAAAATTCATTTCATTTTAAACGCGTATGTAAAAGCTGCCATGTTCGCAATAACGAAGTGAGTTAATGACAGCCTCATCAGAAAAAATTCTAAAGAAAATAAACAAAAAATGGAATCACCAACCTAAAATAAAATTCAAATTTTAATTTGCAAATTTCCATATCTAGAATATAGTTTATATTTCCAGCAAGAGACAGAAAATTCTGAAGTTGTTTAAGAAAGAAAAGTATAGGAATAAAAAGAAAAAAAAAAACAAACCACGAAACCATAGGGAGAGGGGGATGTTGGAGGAGGAAAATTCGAATCTCGTACATTTCTCATTTAAAAGCATAAGACGAGAGTCTCGAAACGAGATGGCCTTGTCAAAAATCGAGAATTGGTTCAGTGACGTTAGGCGAGATAGGGGGCCCGACTTGTCAATACGTACACGCATTTTTTCTTTCTTTCTTCTCGCCCCCCCCCCCCCCCTCCCGTGGACGTCCTCCGATGCTTACATATTGAGAATGAACGGGAAAAGATGAAAAGGCGTTGAAAGGGCATTGAGGACTTTGTTGGGCAGAAAAGAAAAGCAGCCTGTCACATGTTCTATTAAAATGACTATTATAATCAGAAATAGCTACAGCTAAATCCAACACGACACAAAAAAATCGGCTACAGAAAGACGTGCGGCTTATTACGGACAATAGCAAGGTGAACATATTGTGACTTGTTTACAGTACGTTCGAGTTCTTCCTTAGTTCGACATTAATTAAATTTCATATTCACGAATAATCTTCGGTATCCTGCTGAGAGATTTACTGTGTCCCACAAAAGCCTGTTAAAGAACTCCTTGAGCCTTTTAATCAAGGAGAATAATTAAATCGTTAATCCATAAACCGATTTCTACTTAGCACAAGATAACATAATCTAAATTATGTTTCTTTAAAGGAAACACATTATTGTTGAAGTCTAATAAAAATTAAATCGAAAATTAGTATTTCTTTTCAACCAAACAAAGTCCTTAATATGCGGACAACGTATTCGCTTCAAGATGGCAGCGGCCTACACGCTTCCCAAATTTTCAAAATACAGAACTTATCAAAAAACAAAAACTTAAGTGTAATTTTAAATAAGTTAAAAAATTATTTTAATTTTCACTTTTCTTCTTATAAACGGTTTTCTCCCTTGCTATATATGCATTATAAGTTAACGATATAAAAACAATTTAATTCAACGCAAGCGCAAATGATGACATATCGTGATATCGTCAAATAATCAATGGCAGAAATAGTTATCTTCACTTTTCTTTGTCCACATTAACAAACTCACAATGTTCCAAGGCTACTCAATAAAAAAATCTGATCTCATCATATGAGATCTCTAAAATAAATAAATGAGAGAAAAAAATGAAGGAAAAAAAAATTGAAGAAATCGAAAGTGTGTCGACTACTGAAATTGTTTTTGTTTACTTTTGCGAAAAAAAAACAACCTGTGGGAATGAACTGGATTTAGTTTGCTTTTCGATAAGATAACAAAATGAGGATTCGTGAACCCGTCGATCATATACATTTCGACACTAAAGTGGGCGTCCCTTTTTTTAAATTTTATTTATTAATTGAAAGTTGGGTCAAAGCCCACAACAAACAGCTAAACTTCGAGTTTAGTCATAAAACAAGCAAAATAAATAAATAAATAAAAACAACAGAGGATGAGAAACTCGTAAACGTCCAGCATTCCTGAGCCAATTAATTTAAAACCGACGGAAATAAAAAAACAAACGTATTATTTTTGCATTTTCTGTAAAATTAATATTTTGCAAACAGAAGCTCTTAAGTAACAATGGAATTTTTTAAGCATAGGAATATTCGTATTCTACTTCAAGTTACTCGATATTTTTATAGATTCGAACTTTAAAACAAATTAATTTCAAGTTAAATTCGAATCTACTACGTGTTTCGCTGTATGAAACCCAATACTGTATATATTATCCTCATTTTTAAAAATATATAAAGGAATGTTTAAAAGTTGAGTATTTACATATTTTACTAGTAGATAATTATAATAAATTTATAAATAATTTTAAAAAATGCCTAGGAAATTTACCTATAAAAAAATAAGCGGAAAAGTGTGCATTATGAGAGCTCGACAGCAAGAGTGGCTTTCCTTTTGCCGCGTTGCCATAAAACAACAGTCTGTTTATTGGCGAACATTTTCATGAATTTAATGTATGCCCAAAGATAACATACAGAGAAAGATGTCGATTAGCTAATGAGACGGATATAGAATAAACGATAAGCAGCAAGCGATATCGCAATGAAATACAAAACAAAAGAACTTAATGGGCAAAATGCTGTCAATGTGTAGCGCGATAATATAAAACTTTCGCGGCATAGTTATGAAGCTTTTTTTTTTAACAGCTTTCCAAAGCACATAAATATGCAAATATGCCATAAAATGGTTACGCCTTCTAGTCCTTTCATGAACAAGCTCGAACAAGAAACCATTTCTGCTCCTTAAACACGACGGTGATTACATTAGATGAGAAGCGTTGTCTCTCGTGACATTGTATAAACAGCGAAGCTCCTATCCGATAGATTAAAAGAAGGAAGTCTCCGAAAGAGTAGATGTGGCGGAAGAGGTACAAGTGACACAGCGCTCTTGTTCCGTCATCTTCCGCTCGAAACACTTCTGTCAAAGGCCTTTAACGTGAAGAAGGGGGAAAAGAACGCCACGCCTTCGTTGGCAATGGAATTTTCGCCATTTTTCTTCCTAAGAGAATGAACGCAAAGCAGTGGCATCAAATCTGTACAACTTGGCGTCATTTTCAATTCAAAATATCACGGCCTTTAAATTACAGAAATCGAATACACAAGGTTCTCTCGGATAGCAAGTGCCGGAAATATAAAGATATTTTAAGATAAAAAGGAATCGTATTTTACAAGAATTTGCAATTTGTTGCATTGACAGGGAAAGTCTGTTCGATATTTTCCCATCGACGTTTTTGAGGTTACCCCGAAGCGCATTCTTTGAGAGCTACAATCGCTATTTTAGAGAATCTCCTACGCTGGAGGTGCTAAGGTAAAAAAATAACGAAAAAGATTTCATCACCAGATTTTCACCACCTAATATTTTTTATCGATTTCTGCCCATTTTCTTTGTCGGAACTTTCTTAGGGATTTTCAAGTGGATACACAATTTAAGTCGATTTATAGATACAACAGTTCTGACGCCTAAAGAAACCCAATCTAACAAAGAGGGAACATAAAAATATAAATGAAACGGTTTTCATTTGCAATTTTAAACAGAAAAACTAAATGTTACTTCAAATCTCTTAATGAAATGATGCTCCGTTATTCAAAATAATCGGGAGACAAGAATCACGCAATGGAAACCACAATGATGAAGTTGTGATCTATTACCTCCACTTTATTGATTTATAATGGAGATACTCTTTTACCACAACAAGGTAAAAAGAGTATCCTCTAGTTTATTACTTAACTATTTCTATCCACATAAGATTTTATTCCATTATTCGTATAATGGAGATGATGATCTAATATTAGCTCAACATGCTATCAACGTCATCATCATCATCATCATCATCATCATCATCATCATCATCATCATAAACATTATTGTTTGAAATACAGTTTGCAAACACTCGCGTTCAAATTGTAATTTCTAAGGCGACAGATTTTCTGTTTAAAAAGAATATTTATGAAAACGACATATACTAGGATGGGATATCATAGAGCATTAGCTAAACCAATTCCTAAAATGAATCATATTCTGCGTAACCACAAGATGTGTATCTTTACCCTCCCAGAGTTTTAGCGAAAATTACTGTTGATTTTCAAATTTTAATTTGAGTTGATTAATTTTAATTTTCAAATTAAGTGCCTCAACCAGAGCTCAAAGAAAGATGCCAGAATAATAGGATAAAACTGAAAGTATCGAAGGTATATTTCAAGAAAGCACATCTATAAACCCAAAATAATACAATGGGAATGGCTAAAGATTTTGACAATACGTTCAAACCACACAGCCTTTAGTATTATTTTAAGAATGCACCGAATTAAAAATAAACTACCAACACAAATTAAAAATGAATAAATGCAAACAATGTGTTGGAAGCTGATATCAATATCAAGCAGAGAGAAAATAATCTTCCTTTTCTTCTCCCCATTGATCTTCAATGGCGTTTCCTCAAAGGGTTAAATCCGATATTGAATCCGCTAGGGCTTTCTTCTTTCCTTTTTCCACTTTTTCTTCTTTTTGTTCTTCAATCTCAATCAAGTGTGTGTGTGTTTGGACTGAGGTAGGGGTGTGGATTGATGATGTTTCCAGCGTCATTATTTACACGTGACTCCTTTTCAATAAAAACTGTTCTCCGGATTAGTTCCATTTTCGTGAGTCAGTGAACCGGTTCATTTTCACTCCTTCCATCACGTACGAAAATAAAATTAAAAAAAAAACACAACAACACAACCCTTTTCCCTTTTACTCTGTTATTTTTTTCTATTCTCCTTCCTGTCAATGGGAAATGTGGACTCAATATGTCATGCTCTCTCTCTCTCTCTCTCTCTCTCTCTCTCTTCACGACATCGGAATGCTTCTTCTTAATTCTTCCCTCCTTTCTTCGTCTACTTAATTATATTTCTCGTACTGAATCAAGCTCAAGGGGCGGGAAATAAACGAATGCAGGATAAAATAGTAATAAAGAAGAATCAAACTTTCAGGAATTTCCGTTATACTTAATGTGTTATCTACCAATTAGTAAGTTCAATCCCAATCTAATTTGATGGATGTACAGTAATGCCCAAAGGGAGGAAGGAGGCGAAAATCCTTCGCTTTTTAATTCAATTGAGTAGATAAATCCCGCATTCTAAAGAAAGAAACAGACTCTAATTAGCGGCATTTACATTCACCTTGAACTCCAAAATCCCCTTAAACGATCTTATAACTCCCATTCTCTCTGTTCGTGTCCAGTGAGCTAATTAAAGCGGAAGTCAAGCATCAAATACAATGTTTCAATTGGTAAAATGCTCGAACCCAATTATTTACTCATCAAACATAATCTTCAACGAACCAACCACGTCAATAACTTCAAAATACACTTCAGCGTCGTTCAGGGGCAAAATTTTGATATTTTCTAAAAGTAACGGATTGTTAAAAAAAGGAAAATTTTCTCGTCTAGTAGCTGAGACACAACCGATCTTGCTCCTCTTCTACATATTTCTATCCCCTCCACCTTCCTTGGCTTCGTTTTTTTTTCTTCTTCTCCTTCCTAAAAGGTTGAAGGCAGTGAAGCGGATCGAATCGAGTTTTCTACCTGGAGGGCCTTTGACCGAGGGACGATTGTATTCGGAGGCCCTGCTCTGTATTCGTCGGCCATTCTAACCCTTCCACTACGTGACAAGAAAACCTCAGCATCACCGACAACAGCCCCGCCGACAAAGATGGTAGAACACACACACACATAAAAATAAAAGAATAAAGAAAAAAAATTCCGCCCAAAACTGTTTCCTGGCTGTAATCTCCACTTCCAGTTTAGCTTTTTTTTTTTTCTTTTCTTCTTTTAAATTCATTGGCTTTTCTTGTCTGAACCGTAGAACGAAGAAAATGCGGAACTGCGTTGTTTTCTTTTAAAATTTATTATTAGGAATTTCAAATCCATGTAAATGTTGCTTAAGAAGACGAATTAACTCTTTGGCGGTGACATTTATGGAGGAAATGAATTTTTTCCCCAGAGTTATTTTTGGAACACCCTCACTACCGGTTATTACTATAATTATTATCATGGATTTTGTTTTACTGCAATTGATGCTTATCGGTCAAGCGTATACTTAAAGTGAGCTGACTTTTCCTTTTCTATTTTTTAAACTTCATTATTATTAATCGTTTTGACATTCAATGATAAAGAATTCGTGTCTAACTACAGTTCTTTCTTTATAAAAATAATGTAGCCTTATTTGTATGAAGTTTTACTCTCACTTGCTAATAACTGAATCGAAACTGTTATCATAATTGCTATTAAATGAATAGCCTATTGTCCTTTGTTAATGATCCATGGTATGTTCCGTATTTGTTTATTTGAACAGGTCATTTTTTTAATGTTCAATTCACCATTTAGTCACCTGTTTACTTAAATAATTTTTCTTTTTACTTTCCCTTCATATTTTAATCCTGTAATTTATAGTTCAGTTGATTATCTCAACTGTTTGTAAGTAAAATCGAGTTGGCTAGAGTGACAGTTAAATTCTCATTAAAATAAGAATGCCAGAAAATATACGTTTATTCGCTTTTCCTCCCGTTTTAAACATTAATATTCCAATATTAAAACTACAAAAACTGTGTTTTTTTTGTAGTTTTCTATTTTAACTTTTTAAGTATCTGTATTTCAAATTTTATAAGTTTTCAAGCATCTGCATTTTGTCTCGCAGAAAACTACAAATCTTACCTCGTAGAAAAAGCAGCGCAAAGACTTGCGGGAAAGCTTCCTTTCATTTTAAATCTAAAGTTCTCCACAGAAATATTTAAAACTGGAAAGACAAAAAAACAAGAGCAAATAACGATAAATTTTTACACAAAATTTAAGCACCCTTGCTTCAGGATACCTTATAAGAGATTTATATTCTTGCGAAATTAACAGGACTGCTGGGCCACAATCCTTAAAAACGCACAGGGTGTCGAATAGTTTAAATTTCAATGAAATACAACCGTTAAATTAGAAAGTAGACCGTTCAATATCAGTGACGTATTAGTTTCTTTTCGCGTGACGAAGCTAAGCCTAGTTAAGTTCAATAAGGCCTAAACACAAAGGAAATTGGCAAACAAAAGGGGCAACAGGTGGCCGCACTATTTGCCCATGATTACTCACGTAACGGGGATCCCATTCACAAAGCGATCACATTCGATTATATCCACTGCCAATTTTCATACATTCCCTATTGAAGCATCGATTCCAGGTGGATTATTGCCTCTACCTCTTGGCTATGCTAAACGGAATTGATTTCGGGTGTGCCGTTCGGGCCCAGACGGTTCCAGAAAGCCAACTCGTCAATCAAAAGCACCGAGGCTGTCACTAAGGTTTTTAATTAGAATTGCCACACCGTCGTTATTTAGCGGGGAATTGTCGAACAGACCAATATTATTGACAAGTATTAACATTTCTCAACTTCTTGCCAACCGGTATTTTGCATCTGCTTCACATAGACTTGGGCGATGGGCACTTCTGGTTTCGTGGCGATGTCATTAATTTCTTAACATAATATTTATAGCCTGAAATTACTCGACGACATCAACCGAGATTATTTTTCTTGATATAATCTCGTGACAAGGTAGATTTTTTCCCTTCTACATAGTAACCGGTGCTAATTCGATTCATGAATAAATTTGCCAAATTAAGAGTGATGGTCAATGATGGTCTCTATATGGTGGGGGTGTAACCGTGAACGTCACTATTTATAAGCCATATATAATAGCAAAAAAAAAAGAAAAGAAAAAAAAACTGGTGATAAAAATACTGTCATGATGCAAATGCCAGATTATTATTAAAAATATATGATGCAGAGATGGTTTTTATAAACTGAGAACGTAAACGAGATAACTTCCTACATAACTCATCAATTTTGCGAAGAGTCTTTTCAAGCAGGACTCTACTCAGAAAGCTTATTAAATTTCTATGTCGATATAAAGTATTAATATGTATTATACAAAGAGCTCTATCTCCTAAGTGGCTGGAATTATTAAGATTTCTATAAACCTTATAACTTTATAAAATGGAAAGAACGGAAACAGAACTAACACTGGTATCTACATTACGTTCAAATCTCTGATCCCCTTTAATGGTAATGATTTCCGCTTATAGTAAATAATGCATAAGCGTCGGAATGCATTAAATATAAATGAGGGAACGTTTGTATGAAATGTTCATGTTTCCAACAACCCCCCATTACCCCAGCCCCAGTTTCCTTCAAAATCAATAAAAGTAGAGAACTTACTTCCCTTACGGCGAATTTTTCTTCTCTTCATCGGATATATAAATGATAATAAGCGGCCATACAAACTGATCAAAAGTTTATTGTTTCGCTCTCTTATCGCAACCCTTTGATAATCCTGCGGTGAGGCGTTGGTGGTTCGATGCCGACTCGGATGTTTATTACGCTTAAAGCAGAGAGCACTTTCCTACAGAAATACGTTCTTTTTTTCTCCTTTAAAAAGTTTCAGAGACCAAAACCAAATACTTGTCACTCAATTATTATAAGTCCTGACATCATTTCAGAAAGATTACAGAAAATGCTGATTACACGAGCTTTCAAAATTTTTCTACTTTTCTTTGCTGTTATTATTTATCAATAATAATAACAAAACACACTTATGCATATGCGTAGATATATATAGCGGCAAAAGTATCTATGATGCAACAACTTCTCGGCCGTTATCTCCGACTGGACCGTGAATTGCTTAATAATCAAAATCTTATCTCGCCTATTACAAAATCGTTTACTTTCCCAGCCACAAATTCCAAATAACCTTAAGATCGCGTTTACAGTAAGCGAATTATTAATAACAGGGTTACCCATTGTTGCGGTTGGATATCTACGAAGGCAAACCCACGTCCCCAAAACCACAGAGATATATAATGCATAGTTAAATTGTTAAATCCTATTACTTCAATTGAGGTGTGTGGTGGAAGTTGTCAGTTACACTGGAATAAGTATAATTTATAGTTCCGTGTTAACTTCTTTCGTTAATCTTATTTTCTTCTTGAATTCGATGCACCGGATAAAGTTAAATGGATTAACAGACGCTGTTACAAGGATTAACGACCTCTATGCATTCATTTACAAAGGGATTAGTCTATTCATTCATTAAGTCAGAGAGAGAAATTGATATTCCTTTAAACGCAGGCTGTTTACTTTCGTTTTTTTGCTCAACAAATGTCACTCAATTTTATTTTAAAGTGTTAAAAAAAGTTTTTTTAATAAGTAAGCGTCTCGGAAATTGTTATTAAAAGGGAAAGCAGACTATTTGGAATTTTTAAATTTCTAATTGCACCTCTCAAGAGGAAATCGTTGTAGTAGTCTAATAATATAAAAGACAGAAGGTGACCTTCTTACCTGTGTGATTTGCCTCTCACCACTTACAACAACTGGGACATCACCCCAACAGTCGGTCGATCCTTTTAAACGCCCAGCATCGTCGCCCTCGTCGTCGTCATCTTCAATCTTTAAAGCGGATGAGAGACAATTGTTCTCTTAATTTCGGAACGAAAAATCAGGCAAATGATAATCCGTGATTTCAGAACTCAACAGATAAGAAACAATGTACGTTTATGTGAATGTATGTATTATCAAGGGCAATATTTCAGAGCAATCCGACCAGTGGAGGTTTCGGCCACACCCCTTTTTTCTGCCCGTTCGATGGACCCACCGCCAATGTACGTTTACAAGGGGATACGAAGAGGGGGGGTCCCCTTTCCTCGCAAAGTGTGGTTCTTCGTTCAACGTTGGAGGATCGCCGTCGACAGAACCCGTGACCCGAGCAGCAGCGGCAGTAGCGGCAACGGCGGCGGCGCCAGCGACCGTTCTACCAACGCCGATCCATGGTGCATGACTCGCACTCACTACTAGATGCACCAACCAAAGCTCCTCGACTTCCACTCTGAATCGAGCGGTTTCAAAGTAGCAGCGGCGTTTGGCGGGCGCGATGCACTCTGGGAGAACTCTCCTCCGCGATCTGGGTTCGCGAGTAAAAGCACAC
This sequence comes from Rhysida immarginata, assembly GCA_023313115.1. Classification (NCBI taxonomy): domain Eukaryota; kingdom Metazoa; phylum Arthropoda; class Chilopoda; order Scolopendromorpha; family Scolopendridae; genus Rhysida; species Rhysida immarginata. The sequence goes on from JAHWFO010092549.1 coordinate 2,911,451, forward strand.
GCTCTCGACGATGACAAGAAGGCGCTCTTTCGCTGCTACTTCAGCAGTACTAGTACTATTGTTCTCCCGTCAATTGGGTGTCGTGGATTTTATTTTTAAGTTCGGGAAAGAGTTCCACATTCCTCATTTCCAATTTTATTCTCTTTCCCCTTTGTCGCCTCCGAATTCAAAAAGGAATGCGTAAATTAAAATTTTCTTACAAGTTCCCTTTTCCGGATTTTCGAAATGAACTTAAACATACAACATACAACTTAGCATTCCAATTATGTGAAGAATCTTTACTTACAGCCGGAATTTCGTTGCATATTAAAAAAAAGAAAAAAAAAATAACCTTTCCTACTTACAATTAAATCAGCCGCTGGGGACCAATATACTAGCAGATTCGTCATATTCATTTCAATCTAAAATCAGTTTTGCACATATTGGGATCCGATTCCAGCGCAATATTTCAAACACGAAGAGTTAATTAAAAATTTAATAAAACGAAAATTAATATGGCCGAATCACCTATGACGAACGATTAGGAACCGTAGATATTTTGGGAAAGAGAATGCTGATGATATACCTAACAAATTTTTACCTGTTCATGTTAAAGTTGACGACTCAAAGAAAATAAAATATCCGTTTCATTATTATTATTAAAGCAGTTGAAATATGAATATGAAACAAATCTCCTCTTAACCATATGCACAAAATAAAGATCCTCAAATTCTGTCATGATGCTTATAAACAGAACTCTGCTTATGGTAATACTTGGAAAACAATTTAAACCCATTAAAAGAAATGGAAAATTTCCATTTAACTTCATATTTAACAGACATTAAAATCTAATAGACCTTTTCAGTTAGTTGGTGGGCGCACCACGCGCCTGCGCGGGAGTTTCTTCCGGCGGGCAAAAAAACTTCCGGCACAGACGTTCCCTAGCCTGTAGCTGAAACGTGAGAACAGATTATCTGGGCTCTTCTTATTTCTTATGTTTTTATTTTGCCATTATTTTGCCTTTCTTAATATCCGTCCTATTTTTTTTTCAATTAAAATCAATTCGAAACATCAGAAATAGCAGTTACAGAAAAAAAACTTTAAATGCAAGAATTATCGTGGAGAGAGCAAAAAATTTCCACATTTTAGATCCATTGTTCACTGATATCTAAGTTAGACCAAATATTTAAAGTTTGCTGTTTCGAATAAATTTAGATAAACCTTTGTAAAATAAAATAAATTAAAATAAATAGAAGGTTCTATATTTTACTTTATTTTATATTTATAGGTGATTCTTCTTTATTTTACTTTATTTTATTTCATTTTCATACATTATATACGTTATATATTTTACTTAATTTTTATACATGTTTACAAAAGTCTATCTAAATTTATTAGAAACAGCAAACTTTGTAATTTAGGTTTCAGTGAACAATGGATCTAACACTCCACGATAATTTTTCAACGATAATGGAAATGTTTTGCTCTCTCCACGATAATTTTCATTTGAACTTTTTTCTGTAACTGCTATTTCTGGTGTTTCGTATTGGTTTTGAGTTAAAAAAAAAAAATGAAGGGATGTTAAGAAAGCCAAAATAATGGCAAAATAAAAGAAATATGAAAGAAGAAGTTACTCCAGATAATGTGTTCTCACGTTTCAGCTAAATGCAAGAGAACGGCTGTGCCGGAACTTTTTGCCCGCCGGTAGAAACGGCCACGTAGGCGCGTGATGCGCCCACCAACTAGCTGCAAAGGGTCTAATAATATCAAATTTCTAATATCAAATAGCCGATAAAATTGCGCACCAGAAGAAAAGATGACAGTGTTGAGTCATTGGTTAAAATATCGAAACGCTTTTAAATTTATTTTTGTATTTTAATAAAGCTCTTCATCTAAACATCAAAACTTATGTTGAGCAGATGACTTTTCGCATACCAAAGGAACATCCTAACCAAAAGGAACAAAACTATGAAAGCATTACTCTATCAAACTGCGAATGGCAAATGAACGGTTAATTATGAAAATGACTTAACTCCATTTCTGGAAAAAAAACAAAACAAAAAAAAACAAATAATTTAGATACAATTTAATGTGAAATTTTTATTTACATACAATTTACAGTTAATATTTTAAAATAATTAAAAATTCTCTGACATATAAAATTGCATAAACTAAGAAACACTTAAATATCTCGAAACTAAGAAAAACAGACTTATACCACACGCAACATCGAATACAGTCGCCGAATTAAATTTTTGAAAAATCAAATTAAATAGCGAAATATTCTTCGTTCGAATTTTTTCTCCAACTGCATCAGAAAATTTTAATTGAAAATTTCACTAATTATAATAATGGCGGCTTTTCTCCTTTTTCAGTCGTTATAGTGTTTTTCTCGTTATAAAGGAGAAAAAAAAATCCCCATTACCCAAATCTCAATTAAAAATTCCAAAATAATTAGATCATGTTTCTAAAAATGAAGCCACATAATTAGACAGACTGTTCATTTGTAACTGGAACCGCTGTTGGCTCCTGTGATGAAAATGCACGCACGTGAAAATTCTTCAAAAAGTTCTACAAACCAAGCCGTTTCGGCAAATTCATGTAGAGAACGTCTAAGTGGTTGTGCGATCATTTATTAATCTAGTGACAATTTATTCCAGATATACTGTAAATGCGCATTTAATTTCATTAGAAAGTAACGACCTTGCTTGCATAACAAACCTATTCTACAATGCTTTAACACGACATCTTCCTTTTAATAAATAGAAAAGCAAAGCTTTTTTATTTTTATATTCGTTTCTATGAAGAGAAATAAATTCTGAAAACTTGAAACGCCGACACTTCCTCGTGTTATTCTCGTATCTAGACAAAAATCTAATGACAGCGACATTAAATTTTCAATTTTATTTTATACAATCTCGAATATGAAAAGACAATATTTAAACTTCTAAAAGAAATTAAAAAAAATTTACTTTGACAGGGTTGACAAATGTTCAAAATCCTTTATGACTCTCTCGCGACGTAATTTAAGTAAGAGGCCGACAATAGATTATGAACCCAATGCTAAGAAATATATAGATTGAAATATAGATACGTTCAAGAAAAGTAACATTTATTTCCTGGACAAAAACTTTATCTGATACAGTTGACATTTCTTAGTAAGGAAGGAATACATTAAATGGAAATGGACGCTCCTGAAAATAATCTCCGAAAGCCATATTTTCCTATTTTTTTTTAATTTTTAAATATCATCTTTCTTAGTTCCACGAATAAAACGAACACCATGAATGCCAAGTGGTTGCAAACAGAGCGAATACACAATTTTTATACCAACAGGAAAAGTGCAAAGGAAGTAAGTTAAGGGAACCCCACTTGGCTTGCATGGGGTTTCTAGATTCAACTGATTAGAAATCATTAAATTTAGCTTCCCCGATGTTATTTGGCCTCTTTTTTTTTGTATTCGTATGATAATATATATATATATATATATATTTAAAAAAAAGTGCACTTGAGAAATAAATATAGAGAGAACGTTTCCTGTTAATATATATTTACCTTCATCCTTTAGGATTCGCCACAAATGACGTTAGCGAGAGGAAAGAGAAGCAAGTTCTCCTTGTATGCGATTACTCTTTATAATTAAATTAATACGTTTTAAATCTTTATAAAGGAGAAGGAGAAGGATATTTCTAAATCAATTATAAAGTACTAACTGTACAGTATTTCGATTAATGAGAAGGCACCGATTAAGTGATAGAGACTCTCCTATTCATTTACAGCTCCAAATAGAAAAAAAAGTAAGATTTTTTTAATGTTACTTAAGAAAAACATTACGTTTTAAACATTATACACATCAAGAAAAGCGCACATTTAACAGGTACACTTAAACTAATATCAAGTGAAAAACAATTGATGATGAACAAGTGACGAACAATGGGATCATTTCAATTTGATTTCGTATATTTTAACTACACATTGTAATAGGGGAAAATATCTTCGCATTGAATGATGGGTACAGCTGCCACTTTTTGAGGGCAAGAGGAAGGCAATCCTATACTGTGCGCACTCATCGAAGTGCGCCGTTTTTGCCCGACTTGTTATTGTATAACGATGGTAACGAGTTGTTGCGTGTATTGTATAACAATGGGATAAGTTCAGAGCCATGGCAGCCATGGGTCTCGATGCCCTCAAAAGATGGCGGATATTCAATGTTCATGTTTTGATATTTCTCCCTATACAAAGATAAAGTCATCGCTAAACAATGTAGCAACCGCCAATAGGAATTTATCAATCAGCTCTAATATAATCATCTGGATCCATATTTTTCTATGACATCATTTAAGAGTGGACCCTAATTTAGAGCATCCGGGTTAAAACTGATATCGCAGAATCTATGGCAAAAGTTCCCTCAACACGGAGTCGAATTCACCTCGAAACAATGCTTGCTTGTTTTATTATTTTTTGAATATTTTTTTAATTATATAAATAGCGACGAAGTTTTTTTTTTATTTAAAATAAAAAAGCAACCCCATCATCAGGTGATTTCACCTAAATCAACTCCTAGCTATATATATCGCAATGCCATCAATTTCAATTCGATATCGCGATGAGTTGTACTCTTCGAAATGAAAGAAATAAAAAACCTATTTCAACATTAAAATATTTAGGTAAAACATATACTTTTTTTTCTTCAATTATAATTTTATTTTACTTTATTTTATTTTTATCAAAAATCATGGTTCATCAAGATATAAGGAATTAGAAAGAAACATACATAACCCAGTGAAATCTACAAATCACATACATTACTCAATTCAATTAATTTATGACAAACAGAAAACAGTTGATAAAAATGAGTAATTACGGCACACAAATTAAGTCCAAAGGTCACACGGTGTTAGAAGTCAAGTGACGACAAGATTAAAAATGCAAGCAATTAGTTTCATTTGTGAAAATAAATAAAGGAATAATTTATTAGGCCCACTTCCTAGAACAAGTGCCCATAAACAGAAAACAATAAATTATAAATGAGCATTATAAAATATTCTAGCATAAAGCTGTCGGACAACCGACATTTGGTGTCCATTTTTAAACTGGGTTGATGATTGTTGTTGTGGGCTTATTTAAAAAAAAATTAGAATTAATGGGGGAAACAGACTTGAATTTGCTCCCTTCTTTTTTAAAAATTTACTTCATATGAAAATTACCAGTGCATAAAGTTATATTTGAATTTATTATGACGAGAAAATCTGACAGGATTATTTTAAAAATTAATTTCACTTTATTAGAAAACAGAATTGAAAAAATATAGCAATGGATAATAATATACGAAAACTTATTCATAATCATAAACATATACTATATAAACCGGACTTGGTTGAATAATAAAATTTTATATTTTAAAATGAAGATTTTTTATTTCTTTAGCAAAAGCACGATTTGACACGAAAAAGCAATAGTGGACTATAACGATTTTATAGTCCTGCAATGATACCTGCAGTGATAGATTCTATAATAGCGAGGGATTCTGTAAATAATTATTATTTAATCCAATTAATGCTGCGAAGAATAATAAATTTCTAAAACTGCAATGATGGTATCTCTAAATGAGCAAGAAAAAAGAATCACCACTTTCTTTCAACCTTTATACAAAAATAGGTTGTTAATCTAATCTATTCTTAAAGAATATATTGCAACTGTGAATAGTATAATTAGAAAAAAAACAGCTCTTCTCCACAAATAACTTTAAATAACTCGAATGTACATTTCGGCCACACTGTGGCCATCATTCAGCAAGACTATAAAAATAATTACAACATAAAACATGATTGACTAAATATATATTAGCACAAGATTAAACAGAGTATAAAAAAACCGACTTTGATGATACTTTCACTATCGTCTAGCTATATCAGTCCATATCTTGAAAACTACCGAACCGATTTTGATGAAACTTGGACTGTTCCCTAAGTTGAAAGATACTTAATCCAATAAAAAAAAGAATTATTGCAATTCGATTTCTAGTTTCTGCGAACTACGTGGACAAACATACATACACACACTTATGAAATTTGGCACACCTGTTTAGAAGCCCACATAGACTAACATATACGAAGTCGATTCCAACAATATTACATACATACGAGTCGATTTGATAACCTCCTTTTTTTGAAATCGGTTAAAAAGAAAACTAAACAATGAAAACAAAAAAAAATATCATAGGAAATGAAATACTTAACAATGACAATTTGAATCAACGAAAATTTGAAAAGGGCCAATTACTGAGTCTGTTGTTTAATAATAATATTGAATAATTTTGAGTCCGCTATTGGTCCGTAGTCCAAATTGAGTAAGGTTTTATTCATAAGAAATTATGAATTTCAAGTGTTTCAACGGCATCAAGTAAGAAAATATTGTCAACACGTTGAAACGCTTGTAATTTAAAAAGTTATGAATAAAACCTTACTATGGCGGACTCAGACTTATTCCATATTATTATTAAGCTCGGTAATTGGCCCTTTTCAAATTTTGATTCAAATTGTCTTTGTTAAGTATTTCATTATCTGTAATACTGTATTTTTTCGTTTTCATTGTTTAGTTTTCTTTTGTCATTTTAATTACAATATATTTGTTTTAATTCTTTTTGTAGCCTTGCTGAATGATGGCCACAGTGTGTTGAATGACTTGCTGATGATTCAAGTTAATTCGGGGCAAGAGGTGTATTTTTTCCTAACCTATTTTTAAATATTTGCAAGCCTTTTTAGAAACCTACAAACCGAAATAAAGCCTATCATCTTGTAAATACTGCACAATTTCACCTAAGCCTTTATTAACTCTTCAGAAAAAATATTTATGACGGTCATTATTGCACTAAAGATTCTAAATTTGATTCGAATTGATTTTCATTCATATAATTAAGGAAATATTAAACATGATCACACTCATTCTTTAGACATCCTCCAAGAAAGTCCAATTTCATCATTTAACAAGAATATTTCTTCAAATAATGGCAACCTTGAGCAATGTTTTTGAATATCCAATAAACGGATAATAAGAGAGTTCCAAAGAAAGCTATTTATCCATTAAATATGAAAACTTTAAAAGTTACAATCTAGCAATCTCACATTCTAGATGTTTTCCTAACACTTTTAACCATTTACCTCATGAAAAGGAGATAAGGAAGAACTTGCTTGCGCATCCCAGTATGAAAGTCACTGCCATAAAAAAACCCGGCAAATACCGTAAAGCGGCTACACCTGCAACATCTACATCAGCGACTCAGCATTTAAGTAGATGGAGAAAATGTTCGGACATAGCGCTAGAACCTTATGAGAAATTTTCCTTGTAAGAGAAATGTCTCCCGAGCAATCTCTTAGGGAATTAAGCCTAAAAGTGCCTTTCTATACAACTCTACCTACACTATTGGCGGTAAACGACGATCCAACCTATTAACGGCCTTCGAACACAGATTATAACGACGCTTTTCCCAATAGCCAAACGGCCCTTTCTAATTTGGGGGTGAGCCAAATTATCAGGTCTCCCATTAACTACTTTTACGCCATTAAAAATTAACTTTCAAAACCGAATTGCCACTTTATTTGTGGATGGAAGTGAGGAATTTGATGGCTGTTCAATCGAGTGAAACTTGTTACGCTAACGGAACCGGAAAGAAAATAACACGGGTTTGATGGCGAATAAAAGGATTTCGTTTCACGTACACCCCTCTCAAGAAAATAGTCAAGAAAAAAAAAAAAAAGTAAAACACGCCGCTGATCCGAAAGTTGGAGAGAAAAAAAAAAAGCTATTAAAGTGAGACCTCTACAGGTGGGCGAGTTTAAAGGTAATGAAGGTGGTGTGAGGGGGGTGGGGGATGAACTTACGCTGGTAGATGGAACTTCCGCTTAAGGTCACCGCTTCTCTCGCTTCTCGGCTATAAACGGTGTCGTAAAAATAGCGACGCCTCGGCACAAATAACGAGTCCCCCGGTCATTTTTACGACCATGAAAAAAAGAAAAGACGTTCTCTCCTGCACCGTTGGAATGGAATCGGCCAGGGAAGCCCAGCACGCGTAAAGAAAAAATATTGAGTGATATTACTCTTTTTTTTTTTTTTTTTTTTTTTTCCCTCCTAAGAAACGATTTCTCGTCTCCCATGGTTCTGAATTCGAAGGGGGCTGTTGAGTTCTTGGGTTAATGCTTCCTGGATGTGATCACGCAGTGTTCGGGGGAGGCTTTTACTTTTCTACGTTAGTCGATGACAAATCATGGCCACAAGTATACGATGACCCCACCCCGTAAATAGATAGTTCAATATTAAGTGAAAACTAAAGGTGAAATACGAAATCCCATGAGATTTCTTAAATATATCGATTATTTACTCCCTATGTATAACAATTAACAGGTACAGCGGTAACTCGCATAACGAATGCTTCGAACAACGAACAATCCGCATAACGAACGCGGGTTCAGGGCAAAAAATCGACTTGCACAACGAACCATGTTTTGTTGTGGTTCGAACATGGTTCGTTGCGCGAGTCAATTTTCGCCCCAAAACCTCCCCACATAATGAATCGAACACGTGCTCGTTTGTTGTGGTCACATGCGATCACATATCTGCTCACATGTTCAAAAATGAAGGGGTGATGAAAGCACAAATAAATCTATAGAGTCAGAAGGAGATGAAAATCTATATTTCAAATAAGAATAGGCTTAAAAGCCATTGGAAACATTGGATTTGGTGAGTTTTTTTTTTAAAGGAGTTTGTCGCCAGGAACGAATTAAACTCTTTTCTATAGGACACTAGGACTTTTCGCATAACGAACTTCGCCAAGTAACGAATTAGGTTCGTTATGTGAGGCACCACTGTATTCCCTAAAGTCTTAAAAGTGACGAAAAAACAAGACTTAATGTCATTTCATTAGTAAGTAAATATAATTTATTAGATTTAAATTTATTGAATTTATTAAATATAATTAAATAACTAAAAAGCCATAATATTAAAAAATAATAATAGAAAGATTCTGCAATTTCAGTTATGTAGAACAGACTAGTAAAAGTAAGGAATCTAAAGATTTAACTCTGCGGTGCGACTATTGAGCGACAGATTATAGTTTGATTACGTGTCAATTATCTAAAGTAAAGACGAAGATCACCACTCGAAAGTCTTGCCAAACGATTTTGAACTGATTGAAGGACTACTGGTAAAGAAACCTTCAATTTAACATAATTTCAATTTCCATTAATGATCATTTTCTATATACTAAACTCTTATTCGTATTCCATTATTAATTCTTAAGAGATAATCCTCATCAATTCTCCTGTATGGAGTTTTAAATAATGATTTAGCATGTAACTATGTTTGCAACTCAAAGAGTATAAGTATACAGGATGTTTCTAAATGGTCTGTACAAACTTTCAGGATATCCTCCAGGGACCAAAGCATGTCTTATGAACATTGAGTCGAAAATTCTTCTTTGTAGAGTTATAACGGTTTGAAGGTGTCCATACATCATTCAGAAACAGGGTGTCCCGAGAGGAAAGGTCAGTATTTCGTGTGGGTATGAAATGAGTTATTGTAATCAAAAAATTTATATAAGCATGAACATGTAGTCTTTTATTAATGGTTTCTGAGATACAGCTATTTGAAATTAAAATTATGAAATTCTAATATTGTTTTTATTTTACTGAATTAACATTCTAATAATGTTATCATAACAAATTTTCGAATATTCCGCCACGTACTTCGATGCATTTTTCAATTCTTGCGAACGTGGCGAGTGCGCGCCTAGCCTAAAGGCATCTTTACGTTCTCTTATTTGATCCACAGCATCTGTTATACAAAGATCGTTCAAAATTGTGCATATAAAATCGAGAAATAACTCTAGCACATTACACTTTTCAGGGAACGTTACGTAAACCTTTTTGAGTATCCCGCGTTCGGCACGACGTATTTGACGTATGCGTAGCAGCTGCAGGAAACATGGCAGCAAGGAGTGCCTCTGTAGCTGTAGAACAGCGTTGTATAATCAAATTTCTTGTGAAGGAGAACGTTAAACCTGCTGAGATTTTGATAAGACTTCAAGCGTAATGTGGGGAAGAAACGATGCGACGGGAAGAGTGTGTAATCAATTTGGCGGGGGATGAGAGATGGTGAAAAATGCAATGCATGGACACGTTCGTCCGACAGCAGTCACAGAAGTGAACATCGCACCCGTTGAGCGAGACATTTTTGATAAAGGCATCACAATTACCACTCAGTATTACCGCCAGCGCTGGACTTATACATAAGCAGACTAAGCACGTGCTTAGGACCCCGTTAGACTAAGAATGCGAATAGGGGCCCCCAAATCCTCAGAAAAACAGGATTTATAAAGAGGAAGGTGTGCAGTGCTTAGGGCCCCTAAAGGTACTAGTCCGGCCCAGATTACCGCAATTTGCTTCAGGGTGTCGTACACAAGAAAAGACCCGGGATGTTGTCCGAAAATGTCATTTTTCTCCATGACAATGCCCGATCTCACACGGCGAATTTGACAGCAGAAACGCTTACCCAGGGGCGGCGCGAAGCGATAAGCAAAGTAAACGTCGCATTGTAGGATGGGGCGCCAACCAAGGTTGAAAGGGCGTCGTATATTTTAGAGGTTTGCATACAGGCGCCGAAGAAGCTAGCGCCGCTCCTGCGTTTACCAAAATGGGCTGAGAGGTGTTTCCCCATGCCCCTTAAAGAGTTTTTGTGGAGAGGCAGAAGTTCAAGACAGATGAAACGCTGCAGAAAGCTGTCCTGCATTGGCTATGACAGCAGCCCAATTCTTTCTATGGCAAAAGTATCAGGCAGTTGCCAGAGCGATGGCAACAGTGCCTGGATGCACATGGGGAATGCTTTGAAAAACTGAACTAATTTGGTGCTTGTCAGACATTACATTTTCTCTGTAAGTATATAGGTCTAGGTCAACCTTGAATGACCCTTGTACATGCAATAAGCTCGTTTTCGTGTACTGACTGTAGTTTTATAAACCTCACACTTTAACCAACCCCACAAGCAGAAATCCAAGGGTCGGATAATCTTGGTGGCCAAGTAACTGTTCCAACGCGACCTATGCAGCGATTAGGAAAAACTGTATTTTAGTGTTCTTGCGCACACGTATCATTAGCTGTATCTCAGAAACTATTAATAAAATACTAAATGTTTATATAAACTATTTTGACTTACAAAAACTCTTTCTAGATCCACACGAAATATTGACCTTTCCTCCCGGGACACCATGTGATCATACAATACAAATGAAATAACAAACGAGAATTCTCGAGTGAAATGAGGGCACCAATGCTTTCCTTATAAACTTTCTATACAGGGTGCGGCAGGTATTTGAGAACAAAACGACTCCGCAGGTAAAAGGAGCAGACAGTTAAGATACCACAGAGCCTTTAATACAATTTACATTTTTGTACAAAGGATTGCAAAATACATATTGTTATTCAATAAAACCACCGTCCGCCGCAATGACAGCCTCCACATGCTGTCAGAACCGCTGGCAGTTAACAATGAGGTGGGTCTTCTGGATTTCTGCCATTGCCTCCACAATGGCTGTCCTGAGAGCTTCAACGGTGTTGTGTGGATGCTTGTTGGACTCCCTCTCAACGACGCCTCAGACGTAATAGTCCAAAGGATTGAGATCAGGGGAGCTGGGGGGCCACGTATTGGGAGGGATGTGGTCGTGAAGGTTCCTCCGGATGCTTCAGCTTGTTGAGGAGGCGCTTGGCCCTGTCCAGTCGATTCTTCTTAGTTGTCTCGGACATGAACTGTCCCCTCCGCAACACATACGACTTGTAACGGAGGTCTTCATGCACCACACGACGAATGGTCGCCTCATTAAACTGCAGCTCCCTCCCGAGTGCCCTTATAGGTCCTCATCGATTGCAGCATGGACAGAACGGATGAATTCCGGCGTCCTGATACGGTCCGAGCGCCGACAATGTTGTTTCCTCTGTGAAACGGTTGGCATATCACCACTGACAGCGTCCAGTTCTCCCCGAACTTTGAACACGAACGAACGGGCGACTTTCAGGAATGCATCAATCTCGGAGTCGGAGTGTCCTGCAGCCAAGGAGACGATGACAGCATGTCGCTTCATTTACTGGTTATCTTTGGATCCGCCATGTTTATCTGCCTCGTTTCGGAATTGGTAAATAGTATGACGTATTGACTATTAAGTCATACGTGTTCTCAAATACCTGCCGCATTCTGTAGCTAAGTATAATGCTGAAAATGAGATTTGCCAAAAAACGAACCTTGGATATTACATTATTAAATGTGTGTGTAGAATTTCTTTAAGAAATGTGTATTCCAATAACTCAAAAATCCCCGCGATAAAATTAAAAAAATTTCGAACGAGTACCAAACTTTTCGAAATGTTCCAAGCTTACGTTCACGACAAACTTTTTTCGCTCCAAAAATATGTATCTTATTGTCTATCGTAGTTAAAAGAATATAAACAACTTTCAATCATTTGTAAACACCCCGTATTATAATGTTTTAAGCTTATAACAAGCGTATTTAAACGTATTTTGTACGCGTGGCTAAATTGTTTTAAAATGGCATAATCACACAACAGCTAAACTAATCGTATTACACTGCTAAACGAAAAATTATAGACCCTTGGTTTCCCATACTTTAACAACACCTGAAATTATCGGATAACCCTCTTAAACCATAAAAGTGCTTACTACAGTAAATTTCATAAATTGATTTTTGATATTCGTCAACTACTTAACATGCTGGCAGTGTCGCCGATTGTTACACTTCATTAACGCTATTGATTATTGGCGAAATAATTGGATGATGTAGTAACAATCGATTAGAACAATAGTTTAACATCGCTAAGGGTCTTATTAAAGAGAAGCAGAGTGTAATGAAGATGATGATTTCATTAAATACAGAACGCTTTTAGACGATTAGACGATTCATATAATAAATGTAGAAAATGATTGGCTGTTTTATATTGTATGCAATAAAAGAAAATCCCATTAACCTGAGGAGAGAATAAATAATAAACAAGAAATATACACTATGGATATAAATTAAACAACAAAAAACAAAAACAAAAAAAAAAACCCAAACGTTTATGTACTTACACCCTGCTTAACAAAATAACACCAAATGCAATGGCTTATCACAATAAAAATAAAATCGCTTAAGGAAAACATACAGGAATTATAACTTATATAACCAAGTACAAGCAAAAACAAAGCATGATTCACGTCAACTAAACAAATTTTTTTTTTACAAAAAACGTACAAATCTCTTTTTCCACAACAAACAACAAATTAAAAAAGTTAAATTTTTACAAAGGTTTTAAGTTGTAGTAAGAGAGTTAAGTGGTAAACCTTTATAATAATATAGCTTTTTTAATTTCTTCTATAGCTACAGTTTTTTAATTTGTTAACATACAAAAAAAACAAACCCTAAATAACGTATTTCGGCAACAATGTTGCCATCATTCAGCAGGGTATAGAAGGCGAGAGGAAGGAAAATTGTTCCACAGCGAAGTAATTAAAAAAAAAATATTTCTTATTCCCCTCCCAAATGTCATCTGTTCTTTGAATATAGACGGAAACTTCTTCACTCGCAGCATCCCTGCAGATGGGAAAAGAGTGCAAGATTGAAGAATGTATAACTTATTTCTAATCTCTTTTCCACAACAAATAATTTAATAACAAAAATATTGTGGACAAAAAGTTTTTTTGTTCCTTTACATTGATCTATCCACAACTTTTTTGGTTTCCCAATAATACATTGGTCAAACGGAAAAACATTACTACCTACACTGGGTAGAACATGATACGTGCGATGGAGCAACGCCACCTGGAAGAGCAATCTAGCAACCCAGGTGGATGGAGACGTTCAGTGTCGATATCATAGTCTATCATCAGCGTGTTGACGTAAGGGATTGTGGGTTACTGGGGTGAAAGTGAAAACAAATAGCGAGAATAAATCCGTTCTGCTTTCGTTTTGCCACTCTCCACAGATTCTGACAGTGTTTTCTACTTTTGTGTTAATAATGCACTTAGCTAAGAAGACTAGATTTTTAAAATTGAAAAGTTGTGTATGAAGATATCAGAATGTGGTGGGGGTTGATGGGCTGAAAAAACGTAAACAGCATTTTTATAACTATCTCATTGGATAAAGATACAATTTTATCATTATAACTCTAGTTTTTACAAGATAAATATTCTTCTATAAATATATTTTTTATTTTAATCAATATTTTTTAAAAGTACATAATTTTCTTGTAAAATGTCAGAAAATTCTTCGCATATATAATTCAGATTTACTTTCATTGGTACGACTGCTGATAATGTTTCAATATTTAGTCTAGATTTATCATTGCTCCAAAAAGTCATTAATGTTCTAAAACACCCATTCGGCAGTGGAGTTGTACAGGCCAGGCACATTGCAAATTCCAATAACATTTTTAAATTTATCGAGGGAATATGCTGTACTTGAAAATTTTTAAACATTTCTACCCACTCCATAAACAACTCCTGGCAAAAATTATTGCATATAATGGTATAACCCAACAGCTTCAATATTCAACCTTTTTTCATCATAGTAATAGAGTAGAACAGCAAATTTGTTTAATGACTATTTTTTATTTGTTCTTACGCTACTAATATAAAACTTTTGTGACAGATCAGTTGAAAATTAATTAAACAACAAGCAGTTAAAGAAGCTTCCTCCTGGGAAAAGATATTGCATAGTCAAAGTTATAGGGAAAACGTCCTGAATAATAAAAGAGAAAGTGAAAATCTGACTGGAATATCACTTATTCCACTTTGCATATGTAAATTTCTAACAACTGAATTCGGGTATAAATTGATGGCAACAAATGAAAAACTACTTGATTAGCTAGAATGTGGGGCTACCAGATATAAATTAAACTTGACTGGGACACTTCTTGTAAAGTGCAGAATAAAAGAGATTCAATGGAATACTTTATTTTCATATTGTATATGTATATATACTATTTACCGTAAGTCTAAAAACCTGGTAACATGTCCCGGGTAACCGGGACGGTCTGGTAGGCCTACTAGAATGGCGCCAAAAAAGGAGTTGACAACTGAGAGAGAGAGTTAATAGTCCAGATGTTGAAAAAAATGAAGTCGCAACAATTGTGTGGTGTAATCAGGAAACCGTCAGCAGGACATGGAAAATCTTCCATACTTCAAGCGGTGTTGCAAGTCAGTGTAGAAGTGAACGCCCACGCAAGACGAGCAAGACTATTAAAATGAGAAAAAACTCATCGAGAATCATCAACAACGAGTGGAAGAAAACAGGGGCTGATGTTTCCAAGAAAGCTCTGCGGAACAGGTTAAAGGATATGGGTTTTCGATATTGCAAGACGAAAACAAAGTCCTACATGACGAAAGAACATAAAAAAAAAAGTTCAAAAATATCAACATTGGTCCAAAGAAAAATGGAACACTGTTTTTTTTTTCAGACGAGGCCCAAATAACAGCGATGATGCTGGTAGGTTTGTTGGAGAAGATTACAGAAAAATTCCACCCGAATTGCATGTTGAATAGCCAAAAATTTCCTCAGAACATTATGATTTGGGGATGCCTATCAAGTAAGGGAGTGGGTAAAATGTGCATTGTAAGAGGAACACTGAACTCGGAAGGTTACAAAGAAATTCTAGAAGCTTTTTTCCTTCCCACTATTGAAAAACAATTTGATGACTGACTGCATTTACCAGGACGACAATGCGTCTTGCAGCGGATCAGGAACATTGTTCAATCCTGTCTGAAAGTAACATCCAAACAATACTGGCCTGCGAACAGCCCATATTTAAATCCTATTGAGAATTGCTGATGGATGTTAAAGAAACTTGTGCAGCATCAACAACTAAAGAGGTGAAGACAGTAGTTGTTCCTTGCTGAGAAGAAATCGACACCGAATACTGAAAAAAAAAAAATTGGCAGAAAGTATGCCAGCACGTATTCAAGCTGTCTTCAAGGCAAAGGTGGCCCTACCAAATATTAAATTGGCTGTTAACGGCATTGGTGAATGAATACGCAAAACATTTTCCCCATAACTTTGACTATGCAATATTTTTTTCCAGAAAGAGGGGTTTCTTTAACTTTTTATTATTTAATTATTTTTTTAATTTTCAGCTGATCTGTCACAAAAGTTTCGTGCAAGTGGTTTAAGAAAAAAAAAAAATATTTATTAAGCAAAGGTGCTGGTGTATTTATTATCATATCAAAAGTTTGAACATTGAAGCTGTTGGGTTATACAATAATATGTGGTACTTTTTTGCCAGAGGTTGTATTGTCGATTTTTGTTTTCTTCCATTTATTATTTTTTCTGCCGAACAACAAGTATTCACGCGCTGGACTTCATCAAAGAGTTCATTATCGTCATCATGAATTTAGTGCTTTTCTCTGATATAGTTCTATAGTTTTCTAAATTTCTTCCCAGCTTATGTTTTAGCCCATTCAAAAACACTCGATTCGTCGAAGAAATCTGTCCACTCTTTTATATAATCTAAAATATTTTTCTAAAAACATTAAACTTCCTTCAAACACTAGGCCTTACATTCTGGGTTTTCCTCTTCAGATTTAAAGGCAACGAAGTCACTTTAAATCTTGAGTCTATTTCTTCCAAAAAATTGTTGAAAGCAATGTTAACTTCTGGGATGAAAATTTGGATTTTGCAATTTCTTCAACAGTTTTATGAAATCTAAATGCTTGGCTGTAAACAAAATATAATACGGCTTCTTATGTTTTAACTGCTGTACAGAAATACACTTTCATGTCAGTTACTTAGCTAACAAAAATACGATATATCATCAACTAAGATGATTTAAGGTTCAAAAGGCCTTAAATTTTTAAACGGACTTATCGTAAACAGCAAGCAATTCGCATAGAACACCATGAAATTCTCAAACTATTTTCACCCCAACTTCCCACAACCCTTAGCGAAACAGGAAGTGCGAACGTCTCTATAATAAGAGGCTGAACGACATAGAGAAGCCCTTCCTATAAGAACCGTTGCTTTGGCATAGAAATCTGTTGGTGGGGAAAAAATTTTAAATAAGGCTTAATCAAAGAGGGGTATCCAATAAAAGCAGATAACTGCTTAGCTAAAGCGCCTTACGATCCGAGTGAGGATTGGCTAATTTTCTGATCACATGGTTTTTAGGGTAATTTTCCACTTAATTTGCAAAAAAAAAAAAAAAAAAAAAAAAAAAATTGTCGATATTATATTTTGTTTTTATTTTTTTTTTGTGCTAAAGAAAGCCCGCGAAAAAAAATTGATCATCAATGATGAAATTCGCTTCCAGTTTAATCATCATCATTATAATTAGAAAACAGTTTATTTTCTTTTTGGATAACTGGAGGACAATTTTACAAATCGGTTATCAACAAATTCTCAAAAATGTCATTTTTCACAATAGAAACATTTGAAGATTATTAGCTAGCAGCATGAATTTTGATTCTTACGCACCGTGATAAGATTATATCGT
>JAHWFO010092549.1:2948840-2969812 GCA_023313115.1 Rhysida immarginata
TTGGAAGAAGAATAAGAAGTACGATGTTCACCGTATGAATATTCAAACTTTTTGTTCATCCCTGTCATTTGAAAATGGACTATGCTGGCTGCTGACCTTGAGTTCATTTTCTTTCTTCCTTTCTCTTTCTCTCTCTCTCTTTTCAAAATTGATTTTTTTACTTTCCCTACATATCAAAATATGAACCAATGAGGTTAAAAAAATTGGAGGTTAAAAATTTTTAATTTCAGGATGTCTTAGATCATAAAGCATCAAAAAGAAGAAAGTACAACCTCTTAGTGTAATGAACCGTATGCGCATTTCGACTGCCCTTGCAGTCATCAATTCCAATGCAATGGCTATTGCGTGAGTTGCAGGTTAAACCAACTGTACTGTTCAATGTGCATCGGTTTTTACAGTCACCGTTCTCGTAAAAGAACTGACCACACGCAATATGCGGAAAACGGCATGTACTGTTATTAAGAAATGCAATGTCTGGTGCGCATGACATGTGCGCATAATGGACGATGTCCGCGATAGAAACTGCGGATGCGTCGTTGTTTTACTGCCACCTGGTGGCTTATTTTGAAAGCGATCAACCGGGTCCGTGGCCTTCGAGATATTAGGCCTCCGCATCGGGCTTGAAATCGCGTGTCGAGGCATTTTCAACTTTTGACCGCTAGTTGTTTATCTCTATGGCTTATTTGGTGCTCTTCAGGGGTAAAGAACTACAAGATACTCTCGTGCTCATGCTACTTTATCCGACTTAAAATTTTACCTTGAATTCCCCATAGGATTTCCCTGATTATCCCCCTCTAGCGTTAAAAAGTTAAGCTTCCGCTGACACGAAGGAAAGCATTGAAATGATACCCGATGCGGAGGCCTAATATCTCGAAGGCCACGCCGGGTCACCATGTGGGCTACCAACACTGAGAACAGGTGTTACCTCACAAAATATTCACCTCTGAAACATTAATTTCTTTTTCTTGATTTAGTTTTCTACATCGAAAATCTGTTTGGATTTCTAGTCTTTGCTCGTTGAGAAAGATTTAATGTAAGCTCAGGCTAAAAAAATTTTAAATAAATTAAATTTGACGTTATGAAATTAAATATTCACAACATTTATAAAGTTCAAGCTCAATTTATAAGCTCAATTCAATCTATCATAGCATGTTTTTTTTTTCTTTTTTACCAAATTTTATAATTAGCCTTCTGATTATAAACTGTTGCATATTTATTAAATCCTAAGATATATATTACAATAAAAATTAGAATTGAAGATAAAAAAAAAAATAACAGTATAAGTATTTTGGAAGTGTGTAAATGAAATTTATATGAATTTATAGCTTACTCAAATCGATTTATTACATTGAACAAAGGGGTAGCATATTCCCAAAATGTCGCAGAGTTTTCCCTTCCCTTTTCTATTTGTAATTATGATATGTTTGAAGAGTTTCTGCTGTTTAATTATTATTTTCTCTTTGACTATAAGAGGCTGCATTCTTTTTAACCATATCAATTTTTAAAATTTTACGAACTCATTGGACAAAGAGACAGCATATTCCAAAATGTTTGTAGTCTTATAATCCTAATCTTAAACGTAATTTACATTTCAGCTCTTCATATATTACTAAATTTCAATCTGAAAACTGTCGTGAATTTAACGGATAAAATATGTAAAAGTTAAAACTATTCCTTCAAAGTGGAAATAAAAGCTGCAATAATAAATATATAATTATTTTGTTCTTTCGGAATACAGTGCCATGTGGTACATGCAGGTGCTTTCATTTTATAATTTTTGCAGAGAGGGAGAGAGCAATTAACGCGAGTCATGCTTTCAGACCCAGAATGAGGGTTGACAATGTTGTTACTAGAGGGCGCGCGAGTTACGTGGACATCGTCGGTCAACGAGTAAAGCGCCATCTATTGCTAAAATTTCTAATTATTTTCTTTCTTATGTCATACCATTTCCCCCTTCTACGCGTATATTCGGGTTAAATTTAAGGTCATTCTGACCAGTGATTCTTTTTTTTACAGCTTTTTGAAAGTTGAATACAGGGTGAGTCAAAAGTCTGTACCCCCCCCCCCCTGCCCCCCATACAATTTCAGAACAACAAAACTGTTGTTACATATAAACAGGCAACATATAAGAAGTTACAAAAAAAAATATAGGTAGGGGCTAAACAATGGTGGTGTCAAATCTGACCTTTAACCTCGAATTTTGCACCTTGCAACTTTGCAACAGTTACAGGTAGAGAAAAATTTCCAACTGTACAGTTGTAAAGCTCAAAACGTTAATTTTAACAAAAAAATTAAAAAAAAAAGACTAAAAACAACCGTAAAAATAAATCCACTACAACAAAATGAAATTTCAGTGCTCAAGCTGTAGAAAGGAATCTTGGTGGGACCTGTTTTCTACAACGGTTGCCTTATAGGAGTACGGTACACAGAAATGATTACAAAATCATTGTTCCATGTCAAATTTGAAAAAAAAATATATATATATATAAATCTATGAGCCACAGCAATCCCCTTCTAGACGCACCATAATAAAGAAATTATTTATACTTTTAATTAAACTTTTAGAAAAAGACGAAGTTTAATATTTTACATTGTATATAATCGCTAGGCTAAATTAATATTTAATTCATATATCTGATAATTTTGAAACATTAAAAAAAAAAAAGAATTTCCGTTATTTTTTTTTTATATTTTAAGAAACTTGAGAAATAGTGCTTAAAGCTGAAGTCACTCTCGTTAGTTTATATTATTTGTATTTGCGAGAACAATACATTTTATGGTTAGCTCAAAGTTAACATGTTATGAAATGAGCTCACAAAAGTTCACAATTATTCGTTTCAGAATATTATTTTCTTCAAGAGACTTTATGAATAATAAACATTTTAAATACTTTTACAGCTCCTTAAACGGATGTTCGAGAAAGCGGAAGAATAATGACAAAAACAAAACAGGAAATATTTCACATTCAGAAGAAGAAAATAAAAAAAAAAAAAAAAAAAAAAAAAAAAAAATAGCGGAAAGAAAACCCTCTTTTTTGACACATGGAAGGGGAAAAAAATAATAAAATAATAAACCACTTTCAAAACTTTTCTCAATTTACTTTAACAAAATTATTTTGACTTAAAGAAAAAGTTTACTATATCGCAACATTATGAAAAAGTTCAGCAACTTTAAACGAATACCTCTTTTTTTTTTTTTTTCCTTTTTGCCCCCCGTCTATCAAAAGAAAGAAGGAAAGTAAAATATAAAAAAGCGGATTTGTAGTTGTAGGCCAAATTCAAAACAAAATTTATGCTTTCTGGGAAAACTTTCTAATGGGCTTTGAGGAAAATGCCCTTAGTTTTTCTTCCTCAGTGGCAGAAGCCAAGTATAGCAGCAATTGCGTTCGTGCGTCCGTCCGTCCATCCATCCGTCCGTCGATGCGAAGCGGCGAGCCAAGGCCGTTGTCGCTGGAGACGCTGCCGCAAGGT
Source organism: Rhysida immarginata (assembly GCA_023313115.1). NCBI lineage: Eukaryota > Metazoa > Arthropoda > Chilopoda > Scolopendromorpha > Scolopendridae > Rhysida > Rhysida immarginata. Next base: position 2,952,311 of record JAHWFO010092549.1, read on the forward strand.
CGAAGCTGTTTCGGCCCACACCAGCACATTCTTCTTCGAAACTGCACTTGGTGGCATCCACTCAGGAAAAGAAACAATGCGAGTGAATGGAAACAAGAGAACTTTTATTTATTTGCTTAAGAATTTCCTAATACAAAAGATGTCGTTCTATTAATGCGGTGCCTTCATGTGAAAATGAAATCATAAGCTGTACACATAAAAAACAAAAAGAAATTGCCTATAAGGAAAATAAAAATTTAAATATATGTTCATTTTCTGGCATATTGCTTCTGAGAATACTTCGGGAAGAAAAAAAAAAGGAAAGATAACCTCCGATTGAAGGCTCCACCATCGAGTGTCGACGCCTTACGAGGAAAACACGAACTTACTCGCTCAAGTGAGCCCACTCGTTCTCGACCTTAAAGCGTTTCTGCATACATGAATACTGTAAATAACTCTAAAGCATGCATTTTATATAAAGTATCAAAGCATGTTATACATATTAATCTTTGATAATATGAAAATAAATAAACGCAAATGATCATCATCGGAGGTTCTAGATTGTTGAACTTTTTCTTTTTCAAGAAATTTTTTAAGAAATTAAATTAAAGAAACTAAAAAGCCTCCATTTTAATAATTTTTCCCGGCATCATTTAATTCTTAAGTAACTTATATACCGTTTAAAATGATTCATTCTAACATTTCCACAGTCACTTCATTCAAAAAAAAAAAAAAATCTTAATATATTTCCAAGAAGGTTATTAATCACTCCTATAAAGAGTTTATAGAGTGAATGAATAAAAAAAAAGTTTGTGTTGGAACAGCTCTTCCTTCATTGGGCAGTGTAAACACAAAACCTTCCACGGCCGTTGCCGGATGTAACCTTATGTGTTGTCGAACGATGACTAACGATAACTCCATCGCCAACGAAAATCACTTTGTACGTACTTTGTATTCAAGGATATTCGACAGACGAAGCCTATAAATATACTACCCTACAATATCTATTTAGATTATACATTTAAAGAAAAATTACATCTCCAAAGAACTTAAAACGCTGATAGCAATATTGCATTTTGATGATGATGATGATGATGATAAAAAGAAAGAAATAGTTATTAGTATGTAAAAGCCGAAAAAACCGAAAAAAAATGTCAATTCTAAAAAAAAACCGAAAAAAAATGTCAATTCTAATGAAGAGGCAGTTGCTCTTTAGGTAATTACCTCATTTAAATTTATTCTCAAAATTTCCCGCTGCCAAAGCTTAATTGCGCTTTGATAGAGGCAGACGACCATTCATTCACTGATCCCAATAGTATAATGCTTCATTAGAGTACAAAACAAGATTACGAGAAGGAGAATTTTGACCCCTTTCAACACAGTTTGGCTTTTAATTAAAGTAAAGTTTAATAAAATTTGGTGGTCCTAGTATTCTAATTCAAAACGTGCACACTGAGCTTATATCTCTAATTACATCTAAATGCGGCAACGATATACTATTCACATTTCCTCCCTCTGAACACTAAGCAAATTAAACTAAGTTAACATTTATTATTCGAAACAAGATTTCCGTCTATACATTTTCGATCTCGTAGAAAAAAAAAAAAAAAAAAAAAAAAAAAAAAAAAAAAAAAAAAGAGTAGAACTACGTTTTTAAGAAGACATTTCGTGACATAGAGAAAGCACTTTCAATCAGTTCAGCTGTGTCCGTCCATGTGTGAGCAAAACTGAGCAAATCTGAAACGGCTGAATTATGAAATGTCCGTGTTGTTGGCGATCTTCAACGAAGCATCACTGATCGAATGCAATTTTCATCCATAGAGGTGGATGAATGGACCTCGAACGACAACAAGAAATAAAAAATTTGAAACGAAGAAGACACTGAATAAAAATAAGGCTAAAACAACAAAAAAAATATATTCCAGCAACATTATGTAAACATAGTAATATAGTAAAAATAAAAATGAAAAAAAATCTTCAATCAGTGCTCTTTTCAACTGCCGCCTTCTTTTGATAAAAATATTCAAAACTCAAGAAAAATTCCAAGCAAAGATTTCAAATCTTTTTATTGATTGACCTTTTATAAACCTAATTTCATTCCATTCAAACTTTTTAAACATAGTAGAATCGTTTTATTCATTCTGAAAGCTTTATACATAAATCGTTCTATAGCATATGCCTGAAGACTTTGGCAACCATTAATCTTTCGTGATCCGATTTCAGACTTAAATTGGATGTAATAATTACGTACAAATTATTCAAACACGAGTTCTTGATGTTTTTATAAACTTCCTGAATTCACCTTGAGTTTTGTGCAAACGCAATTAGCTAATGACGTAGAAAAAGATGTTCAGATAGGTTGTTTTGGTTTTTTTTTTCTGAATACTTTCGAAGTCATTTCGAAATGAAAAATATTATTTACACAAAGCAGCTTATCTAGTTCCAAATAAAAGAAGAAACTGAACCACTCTAATTCGTAATTATCTGAATAGGAACACTAAATTGTAGGTACTTTATACAAGAGCTCATTAAAGGCGACGTTTAATTAGCGCACCGTATTTTACAACTAATTAATACTGTATTATAAACTGTCTCCGTAATTTTTTGTGTAAAAAAATTAAATATTCGTCCTATTACTCTTTATCACTGCATTTATATGCCAAACTTCCTTCGTGGATTCACACTTTCGCAAACTAATCTATACCTCATCTTATGCAAAACGACAAATCTTCCAGAAAGAGGTCGTCATTTTTTTATTGTTGACATTTTTTTAAACCACCTTAGAAACCTGTTTGTTTCAATTCAAGTCTTTTGCCTTTTTGAATAATTCATGAACTTTGCTAATCATGCTGAAAAGCGTTGAGGCTTAGGAGCTTCTTAATTCTAATACTCTGAGTTAGTCTCTGAGCACGGTTTGTTTTTACGAGTTCGCACCTTAAAGTCGTGATATAAGGTCGCAGTTCACGCACAACCACACGACACACAACCACACTCGCACACCCCCACCCACACGCAGCTTCTTTCGATTATATTTGCATTAAAAATGAGTTCATTAATTTAAAAGGGTATTTTCATTTTATACTTCAGGATATGTTAGTATTATAAATGCCTGATTAAGAGTAAAGCTTATTTTTCTTAATAGTAAAACAGAATGGGTTTTCAGACTCCTCAACCACTAAGCGCTTCAAATAATAGAAGAGAAAACTCTTCTCGAAAACAATCGTCAGCAATAAAAGCATTCTTTAGCCTCAGATTAAGTAAAAGTAGTAAACGAAAACAACACACTTGAACCATACACTATTTCGGAGTTCTAAGATCATAATCTCTATCCTAAATCTAGATTATTTCGGGGCACTTTGCGATAAAGCTGGGTATTCATTCAATACTTGAACTCTCTTAGGAACAATCTGCAAGAACCCTAAACAAGGAAAAACACTTCCTTATAACTTCCTTATACCCTATTTCTTGATACTTTCGCCAGCAAGTTTGTGAGTCCAGAATTAAGCTTGTGAATGTGTGTGGGTGTTGTTGTTCTGTCGCGTTCGTGTCTCAGTTAACTTCAGAGTCTCTGCCCATCTATTCCTTCCTCACTTACCCCTTCTTCAATACCCTCGCCTGTCTCTGCCCTGCCTTAACCCTAAACTATTAACGCGAGTGGTAGGATGAAGGAGAATATGTGTCAAGGAAACTTGGCGCTCTCCATCAACGTTGTGGATTGCTTGGAAATTTCAATATTTATTGATTCTCAATGAGATAGAATGAAAGCACACATACATAGAATGAAAGAGAGAGAGAGAGAGAGAGAGAGAGAGAGAGAGAGAGAGAGAGAAGGGACTGTGCAAATGACGTCACCAACACGCGCACACTCTAGACCAGATGTTTTCAAATCGACCGAATGAAGATGCATTGTTCTCGACGGTACTTTAATAAATCGTTGGACTCTAAATTGTGATTGAGGGAAAACTCCACGCTATTTAAGCGGTTTAATTTAAATTAGCTCTCAAACACTTATCATTTTAACCAAGCACTTAATCGACAGGATAGCAAACTTTAACGCTAATTTATAAAAGATCTAATACAAATATATCTAGACTTCCACGAATTAGTAGAAAGTAAATCTATTATTGTAAACATTCGGTTATCTATATTGTAAACACTTTATTACTCCTGGAAGTCCGTTATTTGTTCGACTTTGTAAACGAAGACCTTCAAAGTGATTTTCAAGATCATTCATATTTTTTAAATATTTCATTTGTTCCTAACATTTCGTATTAAAGTTTGAAGACATTTATGCTCCTACATATATATCACCACAAAACTCAATGATCATCCAATATTCATTAAGATTAGTATTTACGCACCAGCAGAGCACAGTCTGCCGGCCAACGCCCAAAAATACTCTTCATTCAGATTAGATTCTATTGATTTAAAACGCGAAATCATAATAAACTTTTCTTTTATTTGGCAAAGTCATTGGTAAAAAAAAAAAAAGCGTCAGCAAATGCATTGTTTAAACGTATTAAAAAATATTTAACTTAAAAATATGTATAAGCATGTTTTAGCTCATAAAGGTGAATAAGTCAGTGCTTAATTTAAGAATTTCTTTTATAGTATGATAAATGCGTATAAATTATATGTATAAATTACACAGAAATTTGAAAGTTCGACGAATTGCGGACCAAGGGACCTATAAATATTGCACACCAAATTTTTTCGCTCTTTTTAAAATAAAACTGTTATCTAGCTCTACAAGAAGGTGAGCTGATAAAAAAATTCCTCCATTAAATTCCTGGAGGTTAGGGTGGAAACGTCAGAAGTCTTCAGCTTCAAATTTCAGTGAAATTCGTTCTGAGCTCAGACAACAAGAGAGACGGAGGAATAAAGACATTGATTGGAAAAGTGACCACTGCCGCATCGAATACGAAACCACTTCTAAAAATAACACAACAACAACAATAATAACAACAACAAATTAACTCGAATATTATCGCCAACACAAATCGAATCCAATTTTCCAACGTAACGTAATCCCAGAATTAATGAAAAATCAATCAGAGGTGGGTAGAGGGGAGCAATGGCGAACTCAACATTATTAAATAGAGGTTCAATTAATGAATTTGGTTTGAACGCTACCGTCTGAATAAACAATTTACCTTTAATCTATCGCGAATAATACGAATATTTCTCTAATCTATAACAATTATTAATTACGCAAGGAGTCAATGTTATAAACTCAAATTTATGGTACAACTGCATTGTATAAAATAAAAATAATATTTAATTTTCCTTTTATGACTATACTGGTAACTCTCGATCACATGGTTTATTATTTTAGGCCTTTCTGGCGGATGAATGATGAATTACCATATTATTGCAGCTATTTCTATTTATATGAACAATTTTATATAATAGAAACATTTACTGTTTATTGCGCGTTGCAGAATGTAGAAGGAAAATGAGACACGTGACCTTTAACAACGCAATATTTAATATGAGGCAAACAAAAGTTAAATGGAATTACGCTTAATTTAGTCTTATCAACGTAAATTATATAAAGATTAATATAAGGATTAAAATGCCATAGCTTTCTCAATTAAACGCATATAAAATCACAGCATCAATTCCATAGGATAAATCAATGTATATGAAAGGAGAGGTCTGAAAATGAAATAGAAAAGAGCATGCTTCTCCCAGTATCAAGTAAACTGAGCTAAGAACTCTTCTAGAAACAGCATTCCAAATCTTTCCGAATCCTGTCCTTTAATCGGTCACAGACTTGGTAATGTTCAAAATCACTCCATTGTCACTGTGTGAAATGAAAATGGTCAAAATTTCATAACAAATCAAATCAGCCCAACCCATTAAGGGGTTTATAAAATACAGCGATAATGAACTGAAGTTTGCGGTCACGCCTCCAAAACAATGAACGCGTCCTGATTTAAATGTCTAGGATATCTAAAGTAATAAAAATAGAAACACGTCTTAACTGGACTCATTTGTGAATCATATTGGCGAAGTACGGGTCGCTCAACGTGGTATCATCGTAGAATGTCGCTTATGCAACAAGTCTGTACATAGATTTATGTCATTCTGCAAATATCCCGTTCAATTTTAAATGGCATCTTTGTCAAGTGGAAATCTCAAGGAGCAACGTCAGTGAACTTTCGAACTTGTAGGCCAAAGAAAATGACATGGAAACTGTCGACTGCTAGCACGATGCAATCCGAAACAATTGCTAGAGAGTTTTGAAATGCTACTTCAAGTACTTCTAGTTCAATCACCATCCGACTAACTGTAAGTTTCCATGGCCGTATTCCTGCTCTAAGGTCCGCATCAGCAGAATCAATGCGAAGTGGCGTTCAGAATGGCTGTACCGCTCATCAGAACCGCTCATCATGGAAAAATGGAAACGTGTAATATGGAACGACGAATCTCGGTACACATTCTGGAGATTAGATGCTTGGAAAACGCTTCATTGTTGCTCATTGTGAAGTTAGGAGGAGGGGTTGCTATTGTATGGTGGCAATTGGGCCAATTTGTTCCTATAGCAGGAACTATGACATCTACAATTTACTTTAGAAAATATTTTGCACTGATAACATTATGGCAATAGTTTAGGATTGTTTGGACCATACCTGTACCAACAACACAAAGCTCCTTGTCACAATGCATAGCGTGTGCAGGTATGGTTTGAGGCGACAAGGGTTGAAGAATTGTACTGGGCTCACAGAGCCCTGATATAAATCCCACTGAATACCAATGGGATCAATTGGAGCGAGATTACGGGTTAAGTGAGTAAACTCATCCAGTTCTACGGGCCGAATGGAAGAAAATTGCTGAAGCTATCTAGAAAAATCTGGTGGAACGTTTTCTTCGGAGAGTAGAGGCCATAATAAAAGCAAAGGGAGATTCAAAATTATAGTAATTTTCTTCGTGAAATCATGGTTGCAGTGCAAAAGTATAAGTGTCTGGAAACTTTTGATTATAGTGTATATTCCATGTTCTATAGACTATCTCATATATTCATACCAATATAAAGCTCTTCTAATCAATATACCAGCCCTATCTATTTACATAAGCGATCATTTGTACGCCATTTGCAAACGATGCATGGAACTTGAAGACAACAGAAACCTGTGCAAATTAATGTCTTTCCATCGGTTCAAATTCCCAATAACAATTTCTTGACTTCGCTTTAGAGATCAAGTTTCATCTCCAGTAATTTTAATTCCAACGTTTTCCCCAACTTATCAAATTAATTAGAGCTCCTTAAACCAACACGCACGCATATGCACATTTTCACTTTTATCGATCGGATTTACAAAACAAAAAGCAGACTGAAGCCATAAAAATATTAATGATGAAAGACAGGATTCGAAAGCTAGTCGTGCATTTTGCAAGGTATCCTGGTGGAAATTTCAAGATTATTTGGTTTTATGAGCCCAAGGAAGAAAACAGGTGATACGCAAGTTTCCCTATGAAAACAAACACGCCCCAACTTCCCAAATGAACGTGTAAGAAGAGAAAGAAAAAAAATGAAGAATTAAAGAAAAACCATCTAGTATAAATAAAAAAAAATTGCTAAAAATAAAAACACCATTAAACTTCGACGGGAGTAAAAAAAAAAAAAAAAATAGAAATGAGGAAAGAGCCTTCAGTTAATTAAGTATTCCGACAATGACATTATAAGAGCCATACAAGATAAAACATTTCCTCTTTTAAGATCTAAACAATCCGTTGAGTGGCTCGGTCTAGTTCTCACTCAACGATCCGTCCTGGGCTCATTCACAAATTTCACCCCTTCTCAAACGGATGGCATCGTCTCTGTCATAATAATAGGGAATGGTTTCGATGACTCATCGGACGACTCAATTCTGACGAAAGTGAGCAATTCCAATTCAATTAACCCACTTAAAAAACGTTGTTTGCATTAATGATTCGGTAGAACTCCCATTTTATTGAAAACTGGAGGGTCCTTCAATGGCAAACATTTCGACACTCAATAAACTGGTCTTCCCCCCCCCTTATTTTATAACTAAACACTCTTTCGAGGGTTTAATTCCGCTTGTAGGGCCATCATGTGACTTTCCCTAGGGTTCCGAACTCGACAAGTATTTCCGCATTCACAAACCAAACTGGTGTGTGTTTCGGGACAATTAAGTCTATTTGTAATCTATGAATAGTACCAACTCACCGGTTCCTCATCACCCTTCAGTGGGGATCCCGATTGCAAAACCAAACATTCTTTTTCTAGCCATGCGCACTGAATGGAAAGCGATCGTGCAACCGTCTCTGACTAACACTCTACACCCGAAGAATTTCTAAAGGGAAAAAAAAGCTGAAAAATTAATTCACCTTCACTCCTTGCCCTTTCTTTTTATTATTTTTTCAGCTAAAGCACATCAATCTTCCTTTTATTATATTCTTCCCAGTATATTGATGATTGTCCTATCAAAGGCAATTACCACAAATCGATTTTTCCCCGGTTTTTTTTTTTTCCTTTCCTACTCCTCCCGACTCGAAGTGAAAAAAAAATAAATTAAGAAGTGTTTCAAGGTCTATTACTAGTTACACGGTTTCCTTCTCTCCACCTGTGTTTGCTTTCGGATTCTGCTGATCATTCTATTTAATCGTATACTTCCATCCATGAATAATTTATGAGTCCATCTTCTCACTTATAGACTGGAAGAAATATACTGAATGCAACGAGAAGTATTAATCATTTAACAGATCGATGAAAATATGACCAAGGTGTCTATAAATAGCATCTTCACATTCTTCTTTTTTATAATCCCTTTCTGCACATGGTGTTGTTGTAATATTCGCTCAAAATGTTAGCTAGCAAGAAGACTACTTCTTTAAATGAGTGTGTGATGGTATAAATATGTTTTAAGTTAAGTAATAGAAGAAAAATCTGGACATTACGATTCAACAATGAATGGAATTTATTCATGAATGTGCATTTGGACTACCATGTAATCTTCTTTCAGCATGAAATCCTAATAGAGAACTAATACAGTAGCATCACTATTTCGTCATTCAGCTCTATAAATTCTTGTCGAAAAGGGGTCCTCAATGAAAAGTTTTAATTAAAGTTTATTAACTAGGAGACTGTAAAACAACTTTCACAGATAAAAATCAGAAATTGAAAAACTTAAACTACGAGAAGGAAGTTGGTTAAACAATGCGAAATAGAGAATGTGATCACGGTATTTAGGTCCACAGATTTACTTGTAGACTTTTTCTGCTATAATGCACATATAGGCTGAAATTGGATTTACGTAGGGTGTTCAATAAATAAAAAAATTGTCATACAGTCGTTGTACAGTATGTATGATGTTTGACAATTTTTTTTATGTATCAAGGATTCATTTGTGGCCCCCAGTTTATTTCCAAAATATATTCATAATAAGGTTCTCTACTACCTCTAATATTTGTACACAGTTAGTAAACACCCTGCCTAAGCTATTCAAACCATGAAGAAAAGAATTAGGAAAAGGATTAGTTCAAAACTTCACTAGATGGCGTTTTTCAGCAAATTTTATGCAAATCAGAAAACAACTTGCTTCTCTATAAATTGCAATCAGTTCCGGAAAACCATTCTGCGTTGATCGTCATGCCTTTAGGGAAGAAAGAACGCGCTCTGCTGGTGAGTTTATTTTATCAGAACGGCAGCAATAAGATAGCTGTACTGCCAGAATTTACAGAAGTTGTTTGAAAAGATGTCGAAAAACGAGTTAAGAAAGATCCACGACGAAATTTGAAGAGACTGCCAATTGCGGACGAAGTTGTTGAGAGAATTGTTGCTGTAGCTGAGAGACCTTTATGTCCCCGATATTCTGCGACAAGCAGGTGACATGTGAATTGCCATCCCCTGGTCCACGGTTCAAAAGGTAGTGCGGTCCATTTTACCTATAGAATCCATACGGTGCAACAGCTAAAGCCGCAAAATTCGCATTAACAGGTGGAATATTTTTTTTCTTCGGACTTCTCTTCTCCACATATCAAATTTCACCAAAATATGTTGATTACAACGTGTTTCAGAAGGCATGAGTAAAATCACTTTATTTACACTGAGTGGCCAAAAAATTAGAGACACCCCTTATTTGAAAGTAAACCAGCCCAAAAGTGATGTAGAGCTGCTTATATAAGGAACGCTCAGCTTCGGACGACGTAGTTATCACGGAAGTTAATGTCAAAATGGGTAAGACGAAAGATTTAAGTGAGCCTGAAAGAGGGATGATCTTCGGTGCAAGAAGAGCTGGTGCCAGCATCTCTGAAACGACGACTCTTTTAGGATTTTCTCGCTCAACAGTATCTCGGGTGTTTAGAGAGTGGCAGTTGAGAAAAAAAAAACTTCAAGCGATAAGGACTATTCTGACCGAAAAAGGTTGGTGAACGAGAGAGGTGAAAGGCGAGTACCACGCATAGTCCGCAGCAACAGAAGGGCAACAACACGACAAATTACAGCCGAATTCAACACAGGTGCATCACAAAGCATATCCCAACGCACAACAAGACGGAGTTTGCAAAGGATGGGCTTTAGCACCAGGAGACCATCAAGAGTGCCTTTGGTATCATAGAAGAATAGGAAAAGGCGCCTGTTGTGGGCCCAGGAACAACGTAATTCGTCACTTGAGGAGTGGAAAAAAGTAGCCTGGTCCGATGAATCTCGTTTCCTACTCCATTTTAGATGGCAGGGCACGAGTTCATGGACTCCTCGGATACGCGACAGCTGGGCGACGGACAACTGGGCGATGAACAACTGGGCACCGGCTAACTGGGCGGTGTTAACTGGACGATAGAAACTTGGTGACTCTCTATCGACAAACTTAATAAGAATACAAAGATTGGAATGAAATAAAATATCTCTAATATTTCTTCATGCTTGGTTATACTGCGTAGATAATATTGAACACGAACATAAAATATAAATTTTTAATTTAAAAGCGCAGATGCAATAAATTTTTACAAGTATTCATTAATATTTAAAAAAATTCCACTCTATACGAGCTTCAATGTTTGAGACGTTAAAATTCATTAAGTTTGTCGATAGAGATTCACTTAAGTTTCTGTCGCCCAGTTGACCATAGCCCAGTTGTCCTGTTCCGTGCCAGCGTGGGCCAACATTCCTCAGCAACGGTACCAGCATCTTGTTGAGTCCATGCCAAGAAGAATATCGGCTGTGATCAGAGCTAAAGGTGGACCAACTCGTTATTAGAGGGTGTCTCTAATTTTTTGGCCACTCAGTGTACCTTACGAAAGACCATGTTCAGCTACCAAAAAAAAGGGGGGGGGACCACTAATTCACAAAGACATTAAAATACCGGATACGTTATTGAAATACCGGTTCCCCCTTTTTGGTTGTTCCATTCCCTTGTTCAGTTACATTAAAAATTAATAAGCGGAAACGGAAAAAATAAAATCAGTCCCAGTCTTTAAAGCACTGACAGATCGTAATCCGATCTATTCATTCACTTCATTTAGAATTCATTCGGGTTAAAGTGTTCAGGTCCACAAATTTCGGAAGTTTGCCTCTGCGATCACCAAGCGCAAATTCCCCTATTCCTTAACATGGGAACACGATCTTAATCTGAAGAAAAAAATCTTGATTAAAAAAAATATAAAAAAATCTTCTGATCTCTTTCCAACGGTATTATTTATATATCCGTACGAGTAAAATTTTAACTTGTGTTAGATTTTTAATACTTGAGAAATGAAAACTAGTAAATGGTGAAATGCAAAAATCATAATAGGGTGGGTGCTCATTTCGTGAACTCAATGAAGCAATGTATGAATTTCTGAGTATGTAAATCAAATAGAGTGGAAACATATTATATATAACTGGAAATGATAGGATTCATTATTTTACGACGTGCTTTATATCGGTGGTACGACAATAATTGCAGTGCAATAATAATAGAAAGCTTCACTGTATAATTAGACTATGAATGGAGAAAGCGTGTTACTATACGATTGCTCTAAGTAAATAAAGACGGCACACAGATAGTTTTATGAATCCCTTAACTTACATCTTAATATAGGCAAATAAACTGTTTGGGAATGTTTCTATTACAGTCTCTCTAATTCTATATTAAGAATAATTTTCTGGCTTAAAGTTAAGAATTAAAGCTGTGCCCAGTCTTTATTTATGTATGTTTGCAACATAAATAATAACGAAGATTGTTTGTTTATTTTGGTAGAAAATTACCATTGTTATTAAAATAGTTATGAATATATATCTGCAATTATTTCGTCAAGAATCATCCAAGAAAAATGAAGATGAGACAGATCGGGTGGTTATGAAATGATTCACGGCGCTCGTTTCGAGGTGCCGTCCAAATTTAACAAAGTATTACTCACTTTCGAAATAGTATAAAGTATAAATATTTTAACGAAGGTCTATATGCTACTTAAAATTATAACTGAAGTGAAAAATTTATCATTGTATGGTGTCAATTCACTAAAACTCAATCATCAGAAGTGTGGAACTATTTCCCTTATTTTATTGGTTAATTTTCAAGTTATGAAATTTAATATTGCTATATTTAACCCTTCACTTCCCTTATGTATTTCCAACCAATAACAATTTCATTCGACGACAATAAGGAGGCTCATTATCTTCTTCATTTTAGAATCTCGCATTTTTGAACTCTTGTCAGTCACAATGGTCTCCATTTTCTAAATGGGGCGTTTAGAAGAGTTCTGTGAACCCTTTCGTCACACAAAAAGTCCCTCAGAAAGGACCGACGACCTCCTATCGACACTGGCATCGAATTAACACCCTCGCAAACGACGATTAAAAAAATATATGTATAGAGAAATTAAAAAAAAAAAAAAGAAGAATGAATGATGACCTACTATGACAACAAACGCTGCTGAAAATAAGAGATACGTTGTTGCTAACTATTAATCAAATTTTGCAACACTCAATTGTTCCTTTTCTTCGTCCCTTTTTTGGTTCGATTTATTTATTATTTTTATAATAACTCGAAATAGGTGTAATTTAACCCACACACAAAGGTGAAGAGATAATTATACTTAAAATATTTTTGTAAGAAACATTTCAGGAAATCTTCATTAATAGGAAATGTTTGGTGGAGACAAATTTCATTAAAGTTCAGTGACCATCTTTGCTTTTATGTATAAAGGAAATAAAACACTGAAGTTACAACATTTTGAAGCATTTCTAATTTCAATCTGTTTACAAAAGAACTTCCTCACACAAACAACAAAGTTGCGCCTTGACGTTCTAAAAACAGCAAGCAATAAGGATATCGAGAAATAAAGATAAAAAAAAAATGAATTGCCGTTAAAGTCGATATTTCTGTTCTATGGCCGAATGAAAGGGCGAAAATATTCCAACATATCTAATAGTTGCTTTTAAGAACAGTCTACCTTGGCGTCTTTACTATTTTCCTCAGTAAAATTACCAAATTATACAAATTTTATTAACGTTTACTACGAGACTATTACGAACGCACTGTATTTTATAAATGAGTGTAGATCCGTCCTTATCTGAATTGAGACCGGCGATTTTTCGGCGATCTCCACTGAAGAGAAATAGAGCACGTTCGTTCATTATTTATTGCGTATGATGAAGGACACATGACAGGGGGATGTGAGGTCACTTCGTGGAATGCGATCGGAGGAACATAATCACGTGATCGTGTTCGCTCTCACGTAATGGTCTATCTCTAGTGATGCGTACATGTATCGACATTCTGGCGGAACGTTCGAAAGAGCAATACACTGAGCCCAGGAATATTCTATCCTTCCAGAACTTATTCTTTAAAAACATGAACACTACAATTAATTTTTAAGGACCCAAATGCTTCCTACTTCAGACGATGTTCCTGTTGCCGCTGTAAGTAATATGAACTATACCTTTTTAGTAAGCGGAATGAAATCGTTGACACGGAAATGGTTTATACACTTACAGCTAATAAAGAATATGGAACGCTTAAAACTGTCGGTCTGGGGACCGAGAGAGCTGAAGTACAGGATGGTTATAAAATAAGTTCGTCTACTGAGAGCTCTCTAGAGCCCAATCTAATGAACCGATTGTGATGCAAATTGAAATGTAGGCTATTCAGACCACGGGGTAAAGAATTCCGGAAAGAAAAAAATGAGTGCAAATTTTTACCACCAGGTGAAAATGTGGCGCTGTGGAATGACAAATGGAGATTTTAAAAAACTAATTTTATTGTTTTAAACAAGCAGACAAGGTTAATTACAGCATATGTTCAATATGTCCGCCCCCTGTGTCAATGACATGTTGGAAGCGCAGCACAGCATGATCAATTGCTGCATGAAGCGTTTCCCTCCGTCAATGACATGTCGTCTAATGCTGGGTTTCAGCTTAGGCACAGTCCGTACGCTTTGTTGATAGACCCGATCTTTCAAATATCCCCAGAGCCAAAAATTGTACGGGTTCAAATCCGTAGAACGTGGAAGCCATGCATCTGGAAACTTCTAGAGATCACACAATCATCTCCAAAGTTGGCACGAAGCAGTTCCTTCACTTGTTGATCAATATGAAGAGGTACTCCATCTTGCATGAAGACAGTGGTTTCCAAGCATCGCCGTTCTCGCAAGGCAGGAATCACATGCTGTGCAAGAAGTTCATAATACCGTGCACTTGTCACAGAACATCTTACAGGGCTTCGTTGTGTCACTTCCTCAAAGAAAACGGGACCTAGAATAAAATCAGCGGTGAATCCACACCATACAGTCACGTATACAGAATGCAATGGCTTTTCATGCACGACATGGGGGGGGCGAGGCACCCCATATGCGGCAGTTCTGCGTGTTCACTGCTCCTTCTAGGGTGAACTGTGGTTCGTCTGACCATAGAATGTTCCACGGCCACAGCTCATCAACAATCATCCTCGCCAGAAAGCGATAAGCAAAGTCAGCGCGTTGAGAGGGATCTTGAGGTTTTAGCTGTTGTGCCAGATGAATCTTGTACGGGTACCAATGCAGAATGGAGCGCAAGACCTTTTGCACCGTGGACCATGGGATGGACAATTCGCGTGCTGTTGCTCGAGCACTTGTTGCAGAATGTTGAGAAGAGGAAGCTCTGTCCACCACTGCAACAGCCACGTCCTCAACAACTTCGTCTGCTATCTTGCGCCATCCTCTTCCTGGTGCGACAGCCAAATCGCCAGTTGATTCAAATTTCTTTATCATTTTTCGCAACCCAGTATTTGACATAGGCCCTTTTCGCGTCCTTTTAGACGACGATATGCTCGCAATGCAGCTGGACTGCTGGTATCATTCTGGTAAAACAACTTTACCAACAGTGCGCGTTCTTTCTTGCTTAAATTCATGATCTTTCGTGAAAGTTTTCACTGAACATAATGTAATGAATGGATCAATCCATTCCATTTTGGGTATGTTGACTTTCTAATTTCCATAACCTTTCTGCTAATAAGACCGATATTGAGAAGGAACATATGCTGTAATCAAACAAAAACCTTGCCTGCTTGTTTAAAACAATACAACTAGTTTTAAAATCTCCAAATTTTTTTCTTTCCGGAATTCTTTCCCTCATGGTCTGAATATCCTGCATTTCAATCTGCATCACAATCGGTTCATTAGATTGGGCTCTACAGGGCTCTACAGGGCTCTGAGTAGGCGAACTTATTTTATAACCACCCTGTACAAACTTTCCATCTCTCAAGTCCGTCAAATCGGAGTTTCAAACCCCGTCGAGGGCGTGGATGTTTGTTTGTGTTAGTCTTGGACGCGGGGGAAGATAATTATATGTACCACGTGAAAAGGCGCTTAATGACTTGCATAGAAATCGACGCACCCAAAACCTTAACAAACCAACCAGACCATTGCTAAAAATAAATTAATACGGAGAAGAGCATTTGAATTTCAGCTAAATATCTACTGAAATGAAAACACGTGCAAGTTATAGTTTCTTTATGCGCATTTAGTTCATTAGCCATCTAATTCATTGCTATTTAATTCACTTGTGAACGTCACTGGATGATCCTTGAAAGTTAATCACGCTCTTGTCTAAGAATTCTGGTGTAGGTCTTTTCGTCATCCACTTCGAAAGTTATCCTCCAAATAATTCCAAAAGCCTTAAACCAACGAAATATTTGCGCTAGTGACAAAGCTATTCTTACCACTTGGGTCTTCTATTGCGGTTTTCACGCTTTACTCATAAAATTTGGTGTTTTGTTTGGAGATTTATAACAGGAAAGCATTGTTTACAATCTACATCCACAGGAAACAATAGCGTTATCCTTATTGGTGATACTAATGGATTCGGTCTCGCACCTTTGGCAATTGGATATTTTTATCATACCAGCGGACCCGGCAATGCCTGGCTATTGCTAAATTTGAATATATATATATGAAATTAAAATTGTATGAAAGGGTATTAAATTCACTTAATTTTATCGATATTCAACAGCAGTCGAAATATGAAAAAAAAAACAATCTTTAATTAACACTATAAAAACAACAGCGCTACCTATCGGATTTCATTCAAACCACTCTCTAAAGACTCCTGGCACGAATAAGAACAAACTGACAAATTTTCAGCGAAATCGGTTAAGTAGTTTTTGAGTCTATAGAGCACATACATACGAACATTGCCTTTTATTTATGTAGATTAGTCTCATACCAAATTTAATTTGCGTTTCGGTTTTATTGTTTTTGAGAGAAATTCAATTAATTCGTAGCAGCCCTACACGCTCATTGTTTTACCGAATTTCATTATCCTAGTTCTTCTCTACAGAACTTATAATTTCCCTAGTACCTAACTTCCATTACGTCATACGAAGACTTTTAACACAATAAAAATGAACCTTTTCTCCATTTCTTGTTCATTGTTAGGGCAAGAGGTTTATTTTTACTGTTATATCATCCCATCCTATTCAGGATACCAAGACATGGCAGCCCCCCTCTCCGAAATTGACCATCTTGCCAACTAATTCTGTTGCTTGGTGGATGCCCCCCCCCCCTAGCTAGCAGAACTGAGCCTGGATACAGCCCTGTACCAAGAGATATTTTTGGAAAGGGCTAGGAACATTAGACCTCTTTGAAAGGGACAGGACAGGAACTAGAACAAAGAAGGAACTCCATAATTCAATAGAGCCCACAAATGAGTCAAGAGAAGACTGAAGCCATGAAAGGCTAGCAAATGAAAAATGTGGCTGTGTCGATCCTTTCATGACTATTGAAGCGAAACTGGTCAAACAAGCTAATTTGTAAGTTTTCCATATTGCATGTTTCGCAATGCGTAAAACAAGTAATTGCTATTCAAAAGTGACGGATGTTGGAGGCTTTCACAAAGTCCAGATCAATCAGAGTTCCTGGAATATCTTCAATCGATTTGGTCATAAAACTCCTAACAAGTTCATCCAATCAGCTTTAATGATTTGAAAAATTCGTTTTTTTATTTCTTTTTTGTAATTTATTTTTGTATGAGTCTATTAGATATTAATTTCAGAAACATAAGAAACAGTTTTCAAAGACACTAGATGGTCTTGGGTATTTGGG
>JAHWFO010092549.1:2975769-3005251 GCA_023313115.1 Rhysida immarginata
ATGAGAGAGAGAGAGAGAGAGAGAGAGAGAGAGAGAGAGAGATAGAGTCACGAAGAGTGATGCGGGATCTTCAGCTTCGATGTAAACCGTGAAAAACTCGTAAAAAATTGTTCCGCTTCAATTCCCTCAACGAATAAAAACGTAATAAGCGACGAATCGTTAGGAGGATCGTCCAAATAAACAGAGAAGAAACAAACAGAAGGGGTTGGCCAATTGCATCCACACTGCCAATTAAAATACAGCCACTGAACACTGAACACATAAACAACGTTGCTTTCACTCTTGTTTAAAGCGCGGTTCCAAGTGTAAATGTAATTTTTAACGAATATCAACTTCCCACAAACGAGACCGTCTTCTAAGACCATCTGTCTCATGCAAACAGACTTTCCTAGGAATTCAGGAGTATAATTTGAACACCATCAATCTAAATGACGCTATTTAAAGTAAAATCAACTGAAAATTTTTTAAAGCTTACCCTTGGGCTTATTTGCAAACGAATTATTTTATTTTTTTGTCTTAAAACTTATTTTAAAAAAACTTAAAATGTGCATTTAACTTAACCAAATACCTCTAATTCTGGTACCTATCCTGAAGTTCTTACTGTACATTACTTACTACAGAGTGGCCTATAAATAAGTTCAGGTTTTTGACAGCCTACAACTTTTGAACGAAGCAAAGTATATTAAATCCCTAACTGGTGGCAGCCTCATTACGCTTTGGATGTCCGCGCATCTCTGAATGAAACTTTCCCTGAAAGGTGGAGTGGGCGTTGTGGCCCCGTCGAGTGCCCGGCCCGGTCCCCAGATCAGACGTCCCCCGATTTTTTCTAGTGGGGCTATCTCAAAGAGAAAGTCTACGCCCACCCCATTGACGGCATCGAAGAACTGAAGGAACTGATAACCCAAGAATTTAGCGCGATTCCTATAGAGTTCTGTTGCACGTGACTTTGCGCCACCAAGCAGTAATCGATCTCGATGGACCACAGATTAATACTGCACTGGAAAACCGCACATAGTGAAACGTTTTTGTATCCTTTGATGATGTATACCACTTCACAGATTAAATAAATTGTGTTCTACAATGGAGTTATTGGCTGTCAAACACCTGAACTTATTTATGGGCCACCCTGTGTATTACATCCATATAATGTTTAATATAAACTCAACGCCGAAAATCTGTTTGAGCAAGAATCACTCAAAATATGTCCACTCAGAGAATAATGAAAGGAAAGTTCATGAAATAATAACGATAGATGTAAAAATGTATACAGTGTCTTTAAACTTACAGTAAAACAAAGTGTTAATTAAGACAAAAAAATATCTTCATTAGAAGGTCAAAATATGATTCTTGACAAAAGGTCATCTCCGCAGTTTGTGCTGGTCATCACAAATGTGGCCTTAGCTGCAAAAACGATTCACTATATTAAACGAGGCTT
Source organism: Rhysida immarginata (assembly GCA_023313115.1). Lineage (NCBI taxonomy): Eukaryota > Metazoa > Arthropoda > Chilopoda > Scolopendromorpha > Scolopendridae > Rhysida > Rhysida immarginata. The sequence continues at coordinate 2,977,205 of JAHWFO010092549.1, forward strand.
TAACTCGACGTAATTCGTCCAAATAACCCAAAACCGTATTTCTCGACATAATGCCAGTGATGATAATAATAATTATAATAAAGGGTAATAGTAACAACCTTGAGGGCGGGCTAGTTTCACAAATGCCATCAATCGGTTATTATAACTGCTATAATGGCCACATTTAAGAATGATGCATCGTTACTGGAGGAGCCATTTCGCCCCCGTTAATGGCAAATGCAGCCCCCCCCCCCCTTCCGATTCTCTTGGGAGGAGGAAATTGTGCCAACCATAAGACAGAGAGGTGTAATGGGGAAAGGAATGGAACAAAAATCATTAAAAGAGAAAGAAAACAAAGCACTTTCGAAAAGGTTTACAATGAATGAACACCATAGAGAGTTGAAACATGTTTCTAGATTTTCCAAAGATACACTGAAAACAACTGGGAATCGAAGGATTGTAGACAAACTAATGTCTTCGTAAGCGAATAAACAGGTCGATATTAAGTTTTTTGTTGTTCAGTAGGCCCAGCGTGGTCTGTTAACTTGTTAAGGCAATGAAAAAAAAACTATAAGGAAAAACATCTGTTCTTTTTGGTTCTAAGTTTCTCCCTCTAGTACACTAATGTAGGAAAGGCCATATCCATATGATGAGGGTATGGGTTTATCTCCCTATTTGTGGAAAAAAATTATACAGTATATGATAGACCCCCTCATATCCCCCCGCCCCTTTCAAATATTTTTTATGCGGCACTGTAATGACATGGATGTCTGCAAATACAAGTTTTAATGATATCTTCATGATACCACAACGAAACAACAAAGGATAAAAGAAATTCACAGGCCAATTGAATTTTATATGTATGGTTTCTAAAAGCAAAAGGACAAATAAAATTTTTCCTTATTTGGTACACCAAAAACACAAAAGTTTCCATCTGGAAAATTCCAGGATAGACCATTTTAATAATTTATTATACGTTTACTAACGCGTTTTCTTGCAAGTTATGGTATTCTAATTCAGAATTTACTTCCTGAAGCAATGTGAAGTCTTTCATATGGAACAAAATGCTGCTGAATCCTGGGAACTGGTAAATTTCTCTTTAAGTCTGTATATGTACGAGATTCTCGTATATGTTCTCTGAATAACATTTAAATAAACATACCTACTTTTACATTTCAATTTTTGAATATAGTTCGCCCTGCAAATGAGATTGTGACTACCAATTCAAGAAGATCGCCGTAGTAAAATTTTTATTTTATTTTCTAGGAAAGCGTTTCTACATTTCAGAGGTACCTAACAGCAGTGATCCTAATAAGCTCTTTTTTCACAGATAAATTTGATTACCCTTTTAGATAATTCTGTATTAAGTAGTCGATTTTGGAACGATTGACCTAAATTGTGATAGAAATTTTAATAGCTTTGCCTCTTAGTATAAATAAACATTAAACCCAAACTGCAAACGCTAGAAAAGAATTTTGTTCAAGAAAGAATTTATGAGTTGTAAATATCGGAATAAAACACTATTTTGTGCTTTAAATAAAAATATCCTCATAAATATACTATTTTAAGTGAACCGTAATACGTAAAAGAGTTGAGCTAATCCTTCGGCTACAATACTGATCGGCAACATCGGACTAGAACGCAGAATTAAATGGTTTAAATGTCCATAACCATTACCATTAATCACAAAGCGAAGATTCGTAATATTCTTTCGAATTCTGAAAGCGAGACAGAAGAGCAATTTATTGATAGTTTATCATAAGCAAAATATATTAAACCCAACTTTGAGCGTGGGTAATGAATATTAGCGTCGCATTCAGTATTTCACAACCAACACTTACGAAAGATCGCTTTAAAGTGCATAAAATACCTGAATTGTTTATTATCCCTGTAATATAGAGCTGAAGTATACTTTTTGTTTAAGTATATGAATAAGAAGAGGCTTGGTTAAAGTTTTTTTCCCCAAAATAATTTCATAGAAAGCAGTAAGTACACTCGAGTGACTGCAAATAGGTTTTGAATGCGAAACAATATTTTTGTTTTCTTTCTTTAGACTGGTATGAAGATTCTTGTTCGATAGAAGTCTACTTTTAAATAAATAAATAAATAAAAGATAGGACTAAACGAAAAGAGGAAATGTATATGAGTGGTCGTCACGGCTGAAGGAATCAAGGTTGCCAGGAGTGCAAAGCCGTAGAACCGACAAGGAATAAGTTCGTGAGTTAATATTACTCTTTCTTTCTCTCCATTTTCTTTCTTTAGAGGTTCCTTTTTTATCATCATACTATAATAACATCGAAAGATTTCAGTCTAGAGCCGGTTCCATCTGGAGGAAAGACGATCTTTATCAAAAACATTTATTCCGTGTCGCACACGGCTATCTGAACATCGATGTCCTGGTTGCCAGAATTGCTTCAGAAAGGAACGTAAAATAGAGAGAAAGAGGAAAAAAAAATCAATTACGTAATAGACAAACATATTAAACACCGAGAAAAATTACATAATGATATTCAAAAGGATGGCAACGTTTAAACCATTAAAAAAATTTTTTAAAAAAAAAGCCGCCTTCTGGTAATTACTTAGACGTCAGAACTTTTAAAGGTCCAATTAGCGTCTGAAGAATAGACAAACAAGAATAAGTAGTAAAAGAAATTGTTAGCTTCTTTTAAAACTGCTAATTTTATAGCCTATTTAAGCTTCTGAATATCAAAAGCATGGCGAATAGCAAATTCATACAGACTGTATGCATATTGAATTTCTTATGGGTATAGGTGCGAGTCAAAAAGATAGAGCCAGGTGAATTTTATTGAAAATCAACAAAATGGGTTACTTCCCAATGAAATCACTTTAACAGCAAATTAGTATAAGGACAAGTGAAAATATTCTGATACATGTCATAAAATATAATAAGAGCATTTTTGTTTATCAATATTGTCAGTAATTTGAATGGTTTTATTTGCATCATAATGAGAGCGATTCCGTTTATGAACCAAAAAATTCGTTTTCTATGTTAAATAATAATGTAACTTAATAACCAATATAACATCCTTTCTTGCTTATCACTTTGAAAACACGATCTGGTAACGATTTGATCAAGTAAATTAGGTAGTTGTTGTCAATTTCTTCCCAACAATTTGTAATCGCCTGTTTTAACTCTGCAACATTGTTATAATGCTTTCCTTCAGCCTATACCCTTCAGGTGCGCCCATACATTTTCCATCGAATTGAGATCCGGTGAACACACACACACTCACTCACAGACCATTATCAAGAAACCAGTTCCATTGTCTTGTTGAAAAATAAAGAAATGGACTCCAATTTTCTCAGCAACTGGTAACAGATGTTCAGCATTTCCTGATACTTGGTGGCATTCATAAGTCCAGAGCAGAAAACGATTTCTATCTTTACGATTTTCGGCCTCCAAAGCCGAACCACACCATCACCGATCCCCACCTTGCTGCCTGTTGGAAAACATTTCATCCTCTTTTCGAATATCATGCCAGTAATTACTCCAACCGTCTGGTCCGTCAGATTGAATTTTTTTTCATCACTCCATATTACTCAAAGTCAACGTAAATCATACGATCCTTTGCCCACTGTAGTCGTGCCTCTTTGTGCCTAAGTTGTAGACTTGGCCCTTTCTTCTTTTTTCGGTATTTCGCCATTCCAGATGATCGAATACAGCGAAGAGCGGTGGATGATGACACATTTATTTCTGGTTGAGATGCAATTTGCCCTTGAACTTACATGGGAATTATCCATTTACTTGATTGTTGTTCGTTTTTGACGATAAGTTCGTGCTTGAGCACGACTAGGAGACTTTTTCTTGCCATAATTGTCCTTTAAAGTGATGTAGCTTTTTAATCGGTTTATTGAAGCTGCAATTTTTCGCACTGACATTCCATCTTGGTGGAAAGCATCAATTTGTCCTTTCTCAAATGATGTTAATGATTTTCCTTGTCCCATGGTCACCTTTGTTGATGAGTGTCCTCTTGCAATATGTGTTGACAAGAACATAAAAATATGCAAAAGACCATAGTGTAATGTGTTTAGATGGAACAATTAAGGTCTGTCCCAAAAGTTTATAGAAAGTAAACATGACGTAATATTTCTAAATTGGTTTGCACGTTTTGGTTGTACATTTGTTGGAGTAAACAACATCAGTAACGAAACATAATATTACATGGACATGCATTTTATTTATTTACTTTTCAAATAACAAAAAATCAAATATGGTGGCCAGAAAACCTGTCCCAAAAATAAATAGACTTTTGTGACAACTACTTTAAATATTGTGTATGATGCAATTGCTTCCTTTCCCTTTCATAAAAGTAGACTTTAGCACTAATTTGCATGTTAAACTACTATTAATATTGTTGTAGTTACAATTTTTTTCACAAATATCACCAAAATACCATGTGTGAAAGAAGCTGAAGAATCAGAATAAAACCATGATATAGAGATTACGAAGTGAAAGACAAAGCTGTGCGTGAAATAGCCAAGAAAAGTGGTCGATGCAAAGCTACAGTTTATAATGCATTGCAACGTGATGGAAATGACGAGAAGAAGCAACGATAAGGTCGCCCTAAAGTCACATCAGCTCGGACTGAAAGACGCATTGCACACCTGGAAGTCAATGGAAACATGTCTGTTAGGAAGATTCGACAGATGATGGATAGAGAAATATCAAAAAGTACAATTCACAGGATTTTATCATCGAATCCCAACATTATTAGTACCACAATGATGAAGGGGTCACTGTTAACCCCAAAGCATAACGCTCAACGATTAACTTGGGCTGAAACTGACATGTCCTACAAAGATGAATGGATAACAGTGCTATTCAGTGATGAGAAGAAGTTTAACTTGGATGGCCCTGATGAATGGAGGTATTATTGGCATGATTTGGGAACTGAACAGCGCCGCTTTTACAGTCGACAAATGGGTGGAGGTTCACTGATGGTGTGGGCCTGTTTTGGATTTAACAGATCTTCCGACATAATTTTCATTGATGGAAGATAAAACGCAGCAAGCTATCAGAAGATATTAGAAGACCATCTTCTTCCAAATTGGAGGTCCTGAGTGAATTTTTCAACAGGATACTGCTCCAATTCACTGTGCAAAGACCAAACAAGTGTGGTTTGAGAAGAATAGGGTCCGGATAATGAAATGGCCAGTTAGAAGCCCAGATCTTAACCCTATGGAATACCTTGGGCATGTTTAGCACGACGTGTTTACAGCAATGCAAGGCAGTTCTCAACAACACACGAACTAAAACAACAAATCATGGAATCCTGGTGGAAACTGGAGCGTAAGAACTTCCAAGACTTTATTTTGTCAATGCCAACAGGCGTTTGTAATGTACTCAAAAGAAATGGGGGTTACATTAATTGAAGATAATAATTACATCTTTTTTTATGAATTCTATATACTTTTGGGACAGGTTTTCTGGTCACCTTATTTGATTTTTTGGTGTTGATTCAGATAAAATGAGACGACTTTGCAGTTCTGTTACGATGGTGTAATACCATGGCGCCACCATCTGTTGTGTTCGATGTGAGAACACGTTGTTGGACTATCGCCCGGTACCGTAATTTCCACTGAAGTAGGCTGAGTTTGAGAGACTCCATGGGAAGTTCGTTCCACATCTGCTGACACACTTTCCATAGCCCATCAACGGTTCTTGGTCGGCGACTTCCGAGCCGTCGTTTCAGGAGACCAAAACCACAGAAATCCATCGGTGATGCGTCAGGAGATTTTACAGGCACATGAGAGAAGGGAATAACTCGTATGCCCGTCTCCTGTTCCATCTTCCTGTAGTAAGCCACAGATGACTTGGCAGTGTGGCTTGATGCCTTGTCCATGTGGATCCAGACTTTTATGCTTTATGACGTCGCTCCAGCCCAAGATTGTCATGAATTATTCTGGAGACTGTTGCCTGTTTGAAATACCTTTCCTTTGGACTAGACTTCTCTGTGCGGGGGGATTTTCTTTCAGCACTTCAGACCGGATTTCTCGCACCACCTGAGCTGGGCGTGTTGGCTGGGGCTTGTTTCTGGTCTGCTTCTCTGCTCGTCCACGTTCATTAGATGGTCGCAATTTGTTCTTTTTGATTATTCGACCCACAGTAGCTTTGGATACCACAATACCATTTCGTTTGCATAATTCCACAATGCACGAAAGACTGAAGTTAGCGTCGGAAAGGCCAAACATATACCCTTCCCAAAAAGCTGTGATTTTGGAAGCCATGTTTCAGCACGAAATGTCCCAAATAACAGCAACAAGTGTATACAAAGCTAATCCCCATGAATAGTGGACGAGTCATGCAAATCACATTCCGTCAAGGTCATATGGGGCGTTTAAAGTCGTCTCATTTTATCTAAATCAACCCTCCGTATTTGAAAAGTAAATAAATAAAATACATGTCCATGTAATATTATGTTTCTTTACCGATGTTGTTTATTCCAACAGATGTGTAACCAAAACGTGCAAACCAACTTATTATGTCATTTTTACTTTTTATAAACTTTTGGGACAGACCTTATGTTCAAGGGTGGCATCTATCATTTTGATGCAGGTAAAATCATCCAAATTATTCAGAACATTAATAAACAGAGTTACATGTATCTTATTTTATTTATTTGCTTATTTATTTATTTATTTATTTATTTATTTATTTATTTACGAAAAAAATTAGTGAATAATACAGTGATGTCCCCAGGTGGCCCGTATGGTCAAAAAAACAACTAGTTAAGTCGCGAGGGGACAAATATAATCCACAGAACAACAGAACAATAAAACAAGGGTTAGTAAATAAACAGACGAATAATAAACAAAAAGCAAATAAAAAATCAAGATGGATCGGACGGACGGAAAAGTGGCGATCCCAAACAACTTAAAGAGAACTAAAAAACTACATATATTTTACCGGTTCTACAAGCTATAAGAATCAATGTGGTATAAAGGCTAAAAAAGCGCAATCATAAATCTACAAACTTAGAGAAGAATGTGCATCTATTGACTAAATTAAACAGTTAGTGTCAACGTAAAACAATAAACAGACAGGTGGTAGTCGGAAATTCCCAGACTCATTCTGGAATTTTAAATTTTTAGAATTTAGAATTAGAATTTTGACTCCAGTTCACTGAGATGCGAGAGAAAAGCAGTGGTCTCTCAAAGCTCGGCGAAAAGTCGAGTAAGGTTCGAGAGAACGAACCGAGAGTGGTACAGAATCCCAATTTTTAACGCCTGCATGGGAAACGCAACGATTACGATAGTTAAGGGGAGATGCACGTAATCGTATATTATTAACAATCCGAGTAGAATAATTGTCTTTCTGAATTAAGGTTAATCTCAATGGTCGTTGACAACATTAACAATAATTTAGTAGTTTTATAAATAAATATACATTTGTTCATAAAATATATTTGATAAATCGTGGTTAGATTTGGTTTGGTTTGTTTGGTATTAATGTCCTTTTCAACTGCCATGGTCATTTCAGGACGGCGTTATAGAGGCCGCAAAGTTTGCCTCGCAAAGGTTCTTTAACGGGCAGCCGGATAACAACTACACGGGATCAACTGCTTCACTTCCCTTCCGAAGGAAGTGCGTGATCTCAGGATTTCCCCCCTGAAAAAATCCTCATCGTTCTTGGCCGGGATCGAACCCGCGTCCTCGGGCATCAGAGGCGATCACGCAACCACTGAACCACCGAGGCCAATAAATTGCGGGAATACGTAATAGAGAAAAATAATGAGATACGGAGAAAACTTTGGGATAGCAAGGAAAGTGCGAAGAAACCAGTTTTGTAACTTGAAAGAGCCTACTTAAATTGGTGGAGGTGGTAGAACCCCAGAAGATTACACTGTAACATAGTGAAGAGTGGATCCAAGAATAATAAAGTAAAAGTAAAATATTAGGAGGAAGATAGTGATGCCTGGAGATAAAGCCTTTTTTTTGTCGAGATTCATAAGTAAAGTGTTTCGTATTCAAACTAATTTACTGTTCTAGTGATTTCATTGGGAAGTAGCCCATTCTGTCTGTTGATTTTCAATAAAATTCACCTGGCTCTATCTTATTAACTCGCATCTTATTTAGGAATGCCCATTACAGATACCTTTGATATTTCCTGCATTTTCTGCCTTTTTAATTGTTATGCTAATTAATATTCCATTTGAAATCTATTTCAGTATTCTTTCTTAATCATTTAATGCACTCTTCGTGTGGGAGACACTGTAACAAGTTTTCTTCGAATTTCAATAGTAAGTAGTAGTGAATAATAAGGTGTTAAGAGAATTTTGAATGAGTTACTAGAAAGTTTGTTTAAATGGTTTTCAGTAGCTTCTTTGTGGTAATCTACGCCGACTGATCATATGAAGCTATGACAAATTAAACCATCAGTTTAACTTTTGCGTTTACACAAAATATCCTTTAAAAGAACGTTTATTTTTAACTACAAATAAAATACAGAATTACAAGTAAATACCTACTTAATCACTTTATTACTGCAGCCAAAATGCAATATAGAGGAACAAAACCATGAAATAATCACTCACCATTACAATATACAATTCATTGTGATAGGATTCGATACTTAAACGTCATTTCTATATATTTTTTTTTAAAAAAAGCGTAAAAATTTGATATAGTGCTTTTCAAAGACGATCAAATAATTTTATAATTACACATGCCAAGTTTGTGTAGTGTTTAATCAAGATATAGATATATATATATATATATTGCATCTTTTATGTATTCAGCTTTCTTATCCTGATTAATGCTATGAAAATACAAATATTTTTAATAGAAGAAGCAGTGAAATATACCACAAATCAAAATCGACGAGGCTACGAGTTTCATGTCGGCAAAAGGGACGAGGAAAGTTTAAGAAAAAGCGCACATCATATATGAAACAGTATCTTCGAACAAGGTATAAATATCATTGAATGTTAACATTCAAAGTATATTATAGTATTGTTGGGTTTTTGGTTCCGCAGAAATGATCTTGAGAGCCCAAAACGAAAACACAAATATCGGCAAATAAAACCTGACGCGCTTTAAATTTTTCATTGAAATACTGCCAAGAGCGATGGAAGCCAAGTGTTGTTACAGATCGATAGAGCTAAACGTCTAAAAGTGTCTAACGTAACGAAAGGATTAACGATATAGGAGGGGGGGGGGATCACAAATCAAAAGACTTATAGAAAGGTCGAAGATTTCTCAATGTTAGGGGGCAAATGTTATTCAATCGAATAAAGCTTTTGTCATTGAGTTAATCTCATCTGATCGCTTTTCAAGGAGCCTTCTCGAGATGAAAATCTCGTTTTGAGGTTAATTGGAAGGACAGGTGACAACTTTTCACGTAGATTAGATAGCTTTTGCTAATGTATCGATTATCGAGGGGACCATTCGAGTATGGACATTAAAGCATTAAGGTAGAGAATTCGAGGGTGGGGAGACTTTCTACAACACCTCTACAACCACCTTCTTAATAAGAAGGGGAGAACATAAGTCATTTCAATCGGGAACATGAGAAAAGAAGAGAGAGAGAGAGAGAGTGAGAGAGAGACAAAATGATTTATCGATCGAATAAAAATGGAATTTCTCAAGCACTTTGATTTAGTTACGTTTAAAAATAAATAAATATCCAAAATCGATAGAAAAAATTAGGAAGGGGGAGCGAAAAGGAGATAAGTTGGAAACAATTAACAATGCTTATTTTTTAATAGTTGGATGAACTCTCCGTATAGAAGATTCATTATAATTTATCGACATAATTTTCATAAATTATTACTACCAGCAATTCACTAATATACGCCAGATCTGATCATACTGCCAACATTTCCTGAACTTAATGAAGCCAAGTGTGAATTATATTGTTAATAGAACTAACTCCGTTATTTTCAACTTTTTAAATATTTAAAAAGGATGCATTATTAACGTTTTTCGATTGATTGTTTCACCAATATGCGTTCTTATTGACCTCAATTTAATTGTGTGAAGTTTCTTAACTTTATAATTTTTAAATATAAATTGTGTTTTTATTATAGCTGATCAATCGTCTTTTAATAGCGATTTTCATAGAGTGTAGTGACTACTATCCATTAGTGTATGGTGTGTTCCCAATAAAAAAAAATCAGAAATTTCACAACAAAAACTTAAAAGCCATATTCATAAAATAAATCATGTTCGGACATGGGATAAAGATATCTATAAACAGATGTAAGTGGAGGGAAATGAAATTTTCGATTTCAGAAGCTTGCTATTAATGTAAACTTTAATCTATATGGTGTGTAATGGACTCTAAGTTGCTTTCATCACTAATTTGAAGCACGTGCTCCTTGTTGAAATGAGTAAAATCCCGTTTAAGGAACTCCGTTATTAAATTTTTTTAGCAATTTTACATCTTAACATCCAACACCTAACATCTATAAAAAGAATAATTTAAATATTTTGGCTACATAATAGTCGTGGCGTTCATTGTAAGGGAGCTGGTCATATAATTTGAAAAATAAAAGTCATAATATATTAAATATTATGCCGGTTTATCGCTTAAAAACTCGTAAAACTCAACTGAATCACAATTCTCCGTTTCAAATGCGACCGCCTTGCAACGGCAGCAGCAGCAGCAGCAGAAGCAGCTTTCAAAGGCACAACACAACCTGGGAAACGCGCTCTCTTCAATCGATAACAATATGGAAAATAAAAAGAGCAAATAAAGAACGAAATGTTTAAGGTTAAACGTATAACAGGCTTATATATTTCGTTTCCCTCCCAAGCTAATTTTTTCCCGTTTCCCCACATACTTTCAAGCGGCTCTGACTCCGTGGCTCTCCCATGTGCACAGGCCGTGGAGAGTGGGATGCAGCCCATCGTCGATTAGCGGCGGCAGTGGCGGCGAACCGATGAACGAACGAGAGAACGAAGGACGAGCAGGCGAACTTGAAAACCGTTCGATAAAATGTAATAGTAAAAGGCAGGCAAGCAGGCAAGCAGGAGGCAGCCACACAAGTTGAGGTGCTTCAAATTTCCCCCCGTTGGAGGAGCCGATTTCAAAAGGCGAGTGGAGCCTCCTGGTTCGTCACGTAATTCACTCAACACAACATCCTCGGAACGACGCAATAAGCCATTAATTAATAAGCAAGCATTAAAATAAAAGGTGGCGAATTAAAAAGAGTCCGTCATACACATTTAACAGGACGTGTTATATATATCAAATTTCAATTAGCACATGGCCTGTTTTTTTTTTCTTCTTATCGCTTTTTTCCGAGATAAAATGATCGTCTTATCCCCTCCTCCTTTCAAAACTGTTAACTTTGTCTAGAAGATAAGAAACGCTTTCCTTCCTTTCTTCCGCCCTTCTCCACTCCTTCTTCAGAGTACTATTTAACAGTTGTATGTCCACACACAAAAAGAAAAACACGCCCAAACTATTGTAGGGCTGCTTTACAATCCATTTACTCTCGACAATACATCAGACAACTGATATTTTCGCAACAGATCACTGACGGAATATGAGCACACAGATTATGTCCGATACACTCAATGTAATACTAGTTAATCCAAACAAAATCTACAGTTCACCAAAGAGTTATGTAAATCTGTAGAGTTACACGGAAAATTAAAACAATAAATAACTTTGGGTAAATGAAACTTATCATTCCTGCTACATTGTGAATACAATTTTTTGGATCATCAATCACTACACTATTGACTCCACGCATCCATACTGCATTCTTCAAGATACGCAATTACAGATAAGTTGGTAGACGCCCTATGTATATACTCTTTACCATTCTGAAAAAATTTTGTTGCAATAGGTATTAAAAGATTTTGATAACAATGCGAGCCCTTAAATAAAATTTGTCGTTAAAGACTCCGAGTTTTAGATTTGCGTATCTTACACTATGTCTTTGAGCTATTTCATTGTTCAAACAGGTCTACGGCCTTCTAATATTCTTGCACAACCTCGATTTAGATTGTCATAAGTTTTGTAATTTTTTGCGCTTTTTTTTCTCCATTATTTCTTGCAACATAAAACTTTTTTTTTGCTTTTCCTGATTCGACGAGATCGCTCTTTTTCATGGTATTCGTCTGCATTTTTTTTCTCAATTCTATTTTAAAAAAAATCTCCAGATAATCCTTTCTACTAATGAAAGTGCATTAGTAACTAATTCAATATTCACTAATCTCCATAACCAAGATTCAGTATTTTTGAACAACATTTTTTTGTAAACAACGTTAAAGAACGATAAACTTGATTTTCTGAAACTTCTAATTAACTCTCATTTCTTCTAAACACTTGTTCTGTATAAAATTCACCCTTGTTCTCAATTATTTCTACATCTTCACACTTTTATTTTTCGTATTCCACGAATACAAGGATCGATTTCTTCATTATTCGCTATGTAAGGTTAATTATCCACCGTCTTCCCTTATAATTTCTCAATACGTTTTACATTTCAAAGTGAAAATCAAAATTACCTAGCAAAACTTTTCAAAGCGAAAACCATAAAGTCTACACTTATTAGCTAGTTATAAGTCAACTATCAACGTCATGATAACAGTTCTATCACACATTGAGGGACGTTCAAATTTGAGCTGCACTTTTTTTTTTTTTTTTTTTTTAATCGTACAGATGATGAAGTTAGTCAATAAGGCCTATGTATCAGGTCATTTAAAAAGTTCTTGCGTATTTCTGCACCCTGGTTTTTGACAATGAATAGTATCTAAATCCTTTAACAAAATTGGCTCTGTCCTTTGATTTGCATCCTACACCTACACTGCGTCTCAAAAGTTTAGGTAATCGTGCTTTTTAATGATTTCAAAGAATTATTGAATGCAAAACAAATATTAACTTTCTTAACCGAATTTTACCTTAAATCTAAGTTACAAAACTAAAGCACTGACCTCTAGTTCATTATTTTAAAGATGATTTTAACAAAAATGAAAAATCCACTGTCTCAAAAGTTTAGGTAATTTATTGAGTTTGCGCAAAAAAAAATACTCTTAATAGACAGTGTGCTTTCCACCATGATGAATCACATGAAACACACTATCTATTGTCATGATTAGTCTTCGAACCTATTCTGGCTTGAAATTATACCAAATATCTTCATTTGCTGATGCTAGTCCTGCTACTGAAGCAAACTGACGTAACGTGATGTCTCAAATATTCTCAATGGGATTGAGGTTCGGATTTCTTGAAGGCCACTTCCTACACTGAATTTGACCAATGGTTTGTGGTGCGAGATGTATAGATGGGCGCATTGTCTTGTTGGAACACCCAATTGGGTGTTCCGATCAGGTCAGCCATTGGTAACAAAGGCTGGGACAGAACACGCTAACATTCTTCTTCTGACTTCGTCTGCTAGAAAGAACTGCTAGACTTATCACTCCATTAAATCTAACTGCGCTCCACACCATGGCTAATCCACCACCTTGTTATCAATTATAGACCACTTTGGATTATTTTCTTAAATCGTGCAATAAAGACGATAACCGTCTGTACCATCTAAGTTCAACTTTTTCTCATCACTAAAAAGCATAGCAGCCATTCGTCATTCCACGATATGTACTCTCGTACCCACTGTGGACGTGCTTGAATATGCTCAAATTTCAACGGAGGTTGACGTATTATTTTAACACGATTTCTGTGTTGGGGTTGCTCTTAAACGCGTGTGAACTATAGCTTTGGATATTTTCAAGGTGGACTGATGTGAAATTTGTAGCACAGAAAGTCCCTGTTGAGTTGTCATTCGCAAAGCTGTGGACCATCTGTGGATGATGTAGAGTTAGGCCTTCCAGATCGAGGTTTTGGGTTCGAATCTTCACCTCTACTTGTTATTTTGTAAATAGCAGATGCAGACCGTCCAAATTTCTTTGCAATTTCGTTCAGATTTTTCCAGAAAATGCTTTTAGCATCCCAACATTTTAATTTCATCAGGTGTGAATTGCTTCTCTTTTGGCATGGCTCTTATAAGCTTTTACAAACAGCAATTGCTATGTACTGGATTCAATAGTGTATTCTGAGTATTAAAGTTGATTTTAAGTAATTTGCATAGAAATTCATTCTTTAATGCTCAGAATATATACTGAATCCAGTACACAGCAACTGCTGCTTGTAAAAGCTTATAAGAGTCATGCCAAAAGAGAAGCAATTCACACCTGGTGAAATTAAAAATGTTGGGATGCTAAAGGCATTTTCTGGGAAAATCTGAACGAAATTGCAAAGGAATTTTAACGTTCTGCATCTGCTATTTACAAAATAATAGGTAGAGGTGAAGATTCGAACCCAAAAACCTCGATCTGGAAGGCCTAACTATATGTCTTACAGAGATGGTCCACAGCTTTGCGAATGACAACTCAACAGGGACTTTCTGTGCTACAAATTTCTCATCAGTCCACCTTGAAAATATCCAAAGCTGTAGTTCACACGCGTTTAAGAGCAACCCGAACACTGAAATCGTGTTCAAATAGTACGTCAACCTCCGTTGAAATTTGAGCATATTCAAGCACGTCCACAGTGGGCACGAGAGTACATATCGTGGAATGACGAATGGCTGCTATGCTTTTTAGTGATGAGAAAAAGTTGAACTTAGATGGTCCAGACGGTTATCGTCTTTATTGCGTGATTTAAGAAAATAATCCAAAGTTTTCTATAATTGATAACAAGGCGGTGGATTAGCCATGGTGTGGGGTGCAGTTTAATGGAGTGACAAGTCTAGCAGTTCTTTCTAGCAGACGAAGTCAGAAGAAGACTGTTAGCGTGTTCTGTCCCAGCCTTTGTTACCAATGGCTGACCTGATCGGAGCACCCAACTGGGTGTTCCAACAGAACAATGCGCCCATCTATACATCTCGCACAAACAAACCATTGGTCAAATTCATTGTAGGAAGTGGCCATCAAGAAATCCGAACCTCAATCCCATTGAGAATGTTTGAGACATCACGTTACGTCAGTTTGCTTCAGTAGCAGGACTAGCATCAGCAAATGAAGATATTTGGTATAATTTCAAGCCAGAATAGGTTCGAAGACTAATCATGACAATAGATAGTGTGTTTCATGTGATTCATCATGGTGGAAAGCACACTGTCTATTAAGAGTATTTTTTTTTGCGCAAACTCAATAAATTACCTAAACTTTTGAGACAGTGGATTTTTCATTTTTGTTAAAATCATCTTTAAAATAATGAACTAGAGGTCAGTACTTTTGTTTTGTAGCTTAGATTGAAGGTATAATTCGTTTAAGAAAGTTAATATTTGTTTTGCATTCAATAATTCTTTGAAATCATTAAAAAGCACGATTACCTAAACTTTTGAGACGCAGTGTATTCCTTTGAGAAGGAGTCTTACATAAATCATTTTTTCGTAGTAAGAAACCGTAAATGATTTTTGATATAAATTACTTTTTAATTCAAACTGGGTCACAATGTAACCGAGACATGCCGAAACGTATATCAAGCGTAATGGACAGAATGCCTTGTCAACAAGAAAAGCTGGCTTTCGGTTTTCGAAATTCCGGGATGGAGATGACTCTCTCGAAGATAACCCTCGCTCTGGACACCCACCTGCTGATGATGAAGATGCACTGAAGCCACTCATTGAAACTAATCCACACCAAACCTCTCAGATAGGAACTGTGAATAACCTTGTGGGTTTCAGTCACAAAACCCGTGCAACCCACTGCAAATCATTAAATCTTGTTAAAAACTCTCTGCATCCGTGAGTTGACCAGAAAAAACGCAATTCGAGATACTTAAGTTTAAGAGGAGAAAAAAATTGAAAAAGATAATTCGAGTTTCAACACAGGTTCTTAGCGGCGAGCTAGTTGAGATAGGCGGCGCAAACTGCTCTCTATACTGGCTCGGCCACTGGTTTGCTTCTTTTGAGGTGTTTAAGTTTTTAAGCTGGGTGCAGCCTTTGGCCACCTGAAGATCTTTATAGATCTTGCCATCTTCGCGTACTGGGAAACGTCCAAAATGGATAAATGCCCCCCCCCCCCCATTCTCTGTCAGCAGCAATAAAGTGTAACGCCTAACCACTTGCTCTTCTTTGCTCCAACGTCATCACAGAGATCCACTTATTGACCGAATCATTATAAGCGATGAAAAATGGATCCGCTACAATAAAATTCATCGCTCCTACCAATGGTTATCACCAGGAGAGCCTTCTAGAAGGAACCCAAAACAGGATCTATCCCAAAGAAAGTGTTGTTGACTTCTGTCCAAACGCGTTTGCTTTCTTCATGACAATGCTCGTCCACATACGGCAAATATAACTATGAATACACTGAATGAACTCAAGTGGGACATTCTTCCACATCCTCCTTATAGCCCTAATTTGTCATCCAGTGACTATCATCTGTCTGGGCCGCTTAAAAAACACTTAGGAGGGAAGAAATTCATGTCCGACGATGCAGAGAAAAATGCAGTCCTGAAGTGGTGTCGACGTCAATCGACAGATTTCTTCAAAACTGGGATACGAAACTTTCCAGAACGCGGTTTCATCATGGATTTGGGACGAAAGAGTGTATTCCGAAATAAGGAGTGATTGTCGAAAAGTGACTATGTTGCAGTGTTACTTGTATGATTTCTGAAATAAGATAGTCCGAGTCAAATCTGAACAGTAAGTTAGCTATTTGATGTGATATACCCATTCACAATTGTTTTTATTCATTTTCGTTCACAAAAAATATTTTTGGCCTTATACGATTCTAGAAATTATCAGTTTCGTTATACAGGGTGCGGCAACATAACTTCCTTATTTCGTATTGCAATAAAACAAAAAGTATTAAAGATGTCGTTTTATTTTTTGTTTTATACCAAAGTTACACATTTAAAGTTGTGGTTTACATAGTTTTAAAAATCATATGGGGTAAGTGACACCCACCATTGTCGATGCAGTGGGTAAACCCATGTGAACCCATTGTCGATACTCAAACATTTTCGAGGAGTTTTTTTTTGCCATGACTGGATGAAATGGACTTGGGGGACCTATGGTTTCACCAGGACGGAGCAACGGCCCATACGTCAAGGGCATCGATGGCTGTGTTGCGAGATCACTTCCCAGGGCGCCTCATTTCGCGGAGAGGCGATTTGGGGTGGCCGGCGTGTTCTCCCGATATGTCCCCATGTGATTTTTTTGTGGGGGTATTTGAAATCCCGTGTCTATACTAATGGGCCCATAGACTCTGGACGACCTGAAGAGAAACATTCAAGGAGAGACAGCCAACATACCCATCAATATGCTGGAGAGAGTGATGAGAAACACCAGAATTCGGTTCACCCAGTGTATCGACAATGGCAGGCGTCACTTACCCCATATGATTTTTAAAACTATGTAAACCACAACTTTAAATGTGTAACTTTTGTATAAAACAAAAAATAAAACTATATCTTTAATACATTTTGTTTTATTGCAATACGAAATAAGGAAGTTATGCTGCCGCACCCTGTATTAAAGGGATATACTATAACTTTTGCACTTTTAACTCCTTAACAAAAATTTTAATGGCAAGCGTAAATTTATTTATCACTTTTATCAGATTTGGGACAATGAATTCCTTTAAATATTATTAAATAAGTTTATTTTTTAATTTTTTATCTTGATTTAGCCATCAGTAGAACAATAGCTTGGAGCTCAAAATAAAATATTATCATTTCAAATAAGCTGAAATCAGAGGAGATCGTTTCAAATACAGCTAAAACAGAGAAGACCCTTTATAAGAAGGTTGTTCTTTATCAAAACCCCATGTGTTAAAATTAATCAACTGTTCATTTTAAAAAGTTACAAATTAGGCTATTTTACGACATATGACTCTCGTGTTCCACCTCCCTAAAGGTAAAATAAACTCGTTTGATTCTTTATTTTACGACTTTGTTCATTTCTTTAAAAACAGTCTAGAGAATGAAAACGTCCGAATTTGCCTGTAAAGCTCCGATGTAAGCGTTAGCTGGAAAAATTATGCTGACTTTGTTTTGGGACAATGAAGAATACATGAAATCAGATACGTCAGTGACCGTAGTGCCTCCCTACTGCTAACATGTTTAAAATGGCATAAAGCCAACAATAAACAAGAAACAACGAGGAAGTAGACTAAAGGAGCGATTCTGCTCTATGATCATATCGACCATAAACACAACATAAGAGGTTATCACCAAATCAAAATGAGAGAGCTGTTACCATATTATCCATACAGTCTAGATTTAGCCTCGTCTGAATATTAAATGAATGAAGCTCCGGTGTGAAAACAAGAATAAGAATCCAAGAGAATTTTTTGTTGCAAAAATACATAAAGCTAATACTGCAGAGGTTACCCGAAGTTGCAGTCATTTATAGTAAATATTTCCGAAATTATAAGCATTATGTAGTGCATTTTGATGTGGATAACTGAAAAGCATTAAATAAAAAAAATTCTATCACATACAAGTAAAAAATGTTTGTGTTTTTACTGTCGGACAGTGACAAGCATAAAGCAAGACCCAAAGAAAACCGGATTCGGTCTCTAGAGGATGAACAAGATGTAGTACCGTTCGTTGGACGTGGGGGAAAAAAATCGTCAAACTTCTTCGGGAAAATCGCTGCTGGACCATTGATGAAATCGTGGAGTTGACCTAGGCTGCCACTAAGTTCTTGTCAGCGGATTTTAATAAGTGTTGGATGATTGCGAAGGAATAGTTGGAAAATGATCCTGATTGGGTTCCATTACCGGAGATGAGACTTGGTGCTGTGGACACGATCAAGAATCGAAACAAACAGCAATCCAGTCAGTCAAAATTTTCACTTCACCTTGTCCCAGAAAAGTGCGACAACTCAATGTGAAAACAATGCACTATGAGTTCGTTTCTCATGGACAAACAATCAACCGAAGTTGGAAGCTTTGAAAAGGATGCAGCAAGTGCAAAAGAAATGTCTCGATCTGTGGCGGGTGGGCGCTCAGTGTTCAACCATTTTTGGCAAAAAAACGACATGACTCCCTTGGCCCATCCTCCTTACTCACCCGACGTCGGCCCAAGCGAATTTTTTGTTTCTTCTTATTAAAAGACACTTCAAAGAAAAAAAGTTTTGCTGATGGCACAGAGTGAAACAAAGACCGGCAGAAGCATTGAAAAGCATTCAAAAATATTATGAGCATTGGAAAAAAACGTTTGGTTAAGTGCATTCATTCAAATGGAGAGTACTTCGAAGGTGACTAATTACGCTTTTGCCCCGCCTGCTTTATTATACATCTATAACCTTTACCAACGTGTGTCAATTTAAAGTACACCTTCAGCTGTTTTAATTTCGCTGCTGTCTTTCTGTTCTAGACGATATTCGATAGCAATTTTACAGCAATACTAAAGCAAAGGCATGCGACAACAGTGTTAGTTTATTCCAAAAGCCACAACTGAAAATTGCCTCAACCCTCATGGAAGAAAGCTAAAAGCTCGTGGGGGCCTTTTTCGACTCTTTCCTTACAAAATTGAGCTTCATCTTCTTTCTAAACGGGTGAGCGAAGCTCCACAGCTGGTGCGAAAGAAGAAAATCTTACACTCGGGGGAGCTAGCTTCAGGAAAAAAATATTAAAAAAAAACTCCACCCCCTATCATTCCTAATATGCCTCTTGGGTAAATAAAAGAACACTTTTTCAAAGAATAAAGAGTAATAAAATGCAAGTTCCTACCGGAAGTTGAGGGGTCTTCTGCCTCCTTATAATCGGGAGAAGATATAACGGAGAGAATCCCGCAACCCATTTGATGTAGAACGCTCGAGTCGATCAAATGGAAAAATGAATCCTATTCGATTAGGTGGCGTGTCTTCCAAAGGGGGATTGTCCTTTTATTATTTTAATCTCATAAATGGACCCCTCTTTTTCTTCAAAAAATTACCTAATCCGATGAGAGCGATTGTAAATGAAAGGTCTTGACGCCTTATATCTTATTGCATACCAAACGCGCAAGTACTTAGTTAGCACGTAAAAAAAGAATTAATCCCACTCTTAAAGACTATTTATCAATTAAAATCCACCGAAGAAGATAAAAAACATTTTTTTCTTTTCAATGTGACCTCACTCTTGATAAGATTACACGATCATCGATGCTTGTTTTTTTTCCCCCTCTTAAAATAAAAAAAAATCAGTATGTTATCTCTTCGCTGCACGCCAATATAGATACTTTTATAGGAAAGGTATTAAATAGAAATTTCTCTACGCTTTATGGTGAGATGTTTCCAGGTTTAACACTTTCTACAGTCTTCAAATTCTCGGAAAAAAGGTCGTATTAAAACTAAGAAAAAACAATTTATAGCCAAAGCAAACCTTTTTAATTGGGGAAAAAAACCGCGATAAACTTTATAGATACAGTAATAGAATCAATTCAAACAAGAAACTTTATGCGTGGCCTCTTTTCGGAAGTTTCGCCATTGGCAAAAATGGCAACCGAACAACGTTATCGGATTAAAAAAAATTCCAAATATGCTTGTAAAATTCGTTCTAGTCATTCTATCAATGTTAACTCAACGTTATCACACTGAAGCCACTCTTCTTCGATCATTAAATTCTCAGATAAAAATTAATCACAAAAGGAGAGGGAGAAAAAACTGTCAACTACCGTAAGAACAGAAGCCGAAAAACAAGTAGCGAATCACTGTCAAGCAAATAGGCAGAATTCCAGTTACAAGCGATATCTCCTTATCTATAATAGAATATAGAAAACTTCCCATATACCTTTCTGTAAGATATAAATTTACAGTCAAAATTTTCATGGGGAGAGGCCGTGGCCTGGTGGGCTTTCACTGAACACAACTTCTGTGAAGTTAAGGTACATCAGGCACGGCTCGTCACTGGATGGGTGACCATCCGTGATAGCCCATCTTTACCCCCCCCCCCTCCGGCTGCTGCGACCATCATACAGCAGTCGTGAATCCAGGTCTATCCAGGGACCCAACTCGTCGGCCTCTGGCCATACAGGCCCTGGATGGACGTATTGGATCCAATTAATGGCATAAACCATCTTCTAGTACAAGAATTATATAATTAATGAATGCTAAAGAAAACCAGCAAGTCACAAAGAACAGCGGCAGTAAAGAGACGAAAATTACCAGAAGAAGCATTAATTTTTCCATATAATCTTCAAATTAGACAGGAAGAAGGAAAAAAAACAAAAAACAACCTGTAAGCACGCTTTACGTAATTAGTGTGGTGGTGACGTCCGTGGAATCGTTTTCAACCTTCGTCGTCCTTGTGCGAACATTCTCAAACCAGATGTAAACAGCTTTTCGTGACAAACACTTCTTACCGCACTAAGAGGGGGTGTACATCCGTCAACATCCTTGGTCCGCAAAAACGATAGGAAATGATGTACACGATATTTTTTCATCTTCTTTACAGTAAATTTCTCTATCTGTTATGCCACTAATGAAACGTTATATGAATAGCTTCTAAGCTTGCGAATAAATATACTGTTGCAGCTTCTTTCATTCCGAAGATATCAAGCTTCAAATGTAATCAAAATCGATTCAATCTGATCAGATTTCTAGCGATGGTTGTGCACAAACAGAAGGAGAAATCGGTGGTAATATAGTTTCCGCATTCAATAAAAGGCTGTTTAAAAGTGCACTACACCAGATTTTCTATGATTGCACGATAAATTTGCATTAATGTGCACAATATGCGGCTTAAAAAGAACACGTAGTCAATATGTTTATAGAATATTGGTGGTACGTAGTGCAAGAATGTCGTACTTTAAGACTTGTTAAAGAAAATTAAAAAACCATATCCGTTACATTATTGCCTACCAGTCACTTAAGAGCGAAGACCTATGTGTTCGTTTCCCTAACTCAATTTTTTTTTTGAAATGGACTTAAAAATCGATATGTTGAAATTTTGAAAAAAAAAATTCCCTCTGTACTTATGTACCGGGTGTTTCAAAAATGACCGGTATATTTAACGGCAAAAAGCATAGCCAAATGAAATTAACACATACTTAGAGGGTAACTAAATTTTTGGCTTGACGTATTTTCATGACAATTGTCAAGCCTTTTTAGAGATATTAATTTTTTTCTAAAAATGAAAAAAAATGGCTGTAGCGTTTATACCAGCGAACCAAACTCAATAAATTCGACATGTACAGACTCCTGTTATCAAGGCGATATTTTTTTTTTTGTTTGGTTCTTGTTTGGTTCTAATGAAGCGTTTTGGAGTTATTCACGATCCATCCCCAAAACCCCTCTCCCCTAAATGAATTTTTTTTTTCATTAAAAAAATAATACATACTTAGAGTGTTCCTTAAACTATGCATTGACGTATTTTTCATGAAAATGGGCTAAGCCTTTTTAGAGATAATAATCTTTTTTCTAAAATGAAGATATGGCAGAAGCATTTATTTCAGCGACCCAAAAACAATAAAAACGACATGAACGGACACCTCTCATTGAGACAAACTTTTTTTTTGTAAAGAAATTGTTCAACTGCGATGAGCCATTTTAGAGTTATTAAGATTTTAAGCCCCCCATTTCTTTTTTCAATCCATTACATTGCCAAGTGGTAGGCCGATGCGAATGTACCATTCCGCCATTTCAATTAATTTCAATATAGTATTACGAATTATTTCAGGGTAGCAAAAACCAGAAAATCAAAATAACAAGTGTAGTGCAAAAATGAAAACCAATTTTACGAGAACTTAAGAACGAGCGCGAGGGGAAAAAAATAATTAATTTTGCAGTGCAACAATAAGACTGCCAGCAGAACAACAATAATTCCTGTAACAAGAAAAGTTAACAATCTTTGCCAATGTAAGCTTGATAACGAAGTACACTCGGGTCTTTGAAATATTTTAACAACGCAAATCAGTGGAGGAAGCGGGTGTTTTATTTTTCATTCTTATACGAAGGTATTTTATTAAAAATAAAACAAAATAAATTAAAATGTCACGCCGGTTCTACAAAAAATGCCTCGTCTTTGAAAACACGAGAAGAATGAAAATTTGAAAATATGCACAAATAAATTTATATACCGTATATCTTCCAATATTAGCCCCCGGCGTCTATTTTTTCAACTGAATCACTAACCGGGCGTTTATTAGAGACCGGCGTTTAAAATAACATCATATGACCGGTTTTGGAGGCATGTCTTTTTTTAAACAGAATATGGTAGTGTGCATTAAACAGTCCCTACGAACAGGATGCCTTGAGAACTAAGGGCTGAATAGCAGTGTGAATATGATATCGAAACTCAAAGCAGTGTGCTAGGAATCCCCTCAAGGCCGTGTTTACGTGAACCCCGAAAGCGGCTCACGTAAACAGCCGCGTGTAGGAGAATCCCCGGCGTTTATTAGAGACCAGCGGTTCTTTAGCAATCTTAATTTTGACACCTGGCGTTTATTAGAGACCGGCGACAATTGGAGATATACGGTATAAGCACCGACGTTAATAAAAAAGAAAAAGTGCTTAAAGGGCAAATGACACCATACCGGAAGTTGATTTCATATAGTTTTGAATACTTTCCTGATACTAAATATCAATGTTATTATTTTTTTACTTTCATTTTTAATAAAGAAATCATAATTTAAAGGCCACTTCCGGTAATATAAATTCATTTTGAATTTTGCCAAAAACTCCCGCAATAGCGTTGCTTATGACTTCAGGTTTGGTAACCGAGGCCGACGAGATTTACAGGCCGTGGCGCGATTCACAAGCCACAGGCCAACACCACCTAAACAGAAGGCCTGCGCACAGAAATGTCATACATTGTTGCATCATCAAACGGCCAAATTTAGGGATTATTATTGGTAGAAATCACGGTCTATAGATATTCATGGTCATCGACCTCCATTGTGAAAATGAAGCTAAAAATTCTAGCTCCCGGTAGGGCGGGAACTCTATTGAAAAGAGGCGCTGCATGTACAATCGGCCCAACTGCGCATGCAGCGCCGCCCTATTGGCAGATAGAAACTTTAATTTCATTTTCAGTTTCAATGAAAAACTCTATCGCAGATCACGGTCGGCCTAAGTACGATCTATGCGGCAACTGGCGCGATCTGTTTTTCTTAGCTTCTCGAAACAATGGAAAATGGCCGAAGCTCGATGACCATGTATATCTATATTCCGTGGTAGAAATACGATTAACAATAGCCGCATTAGTGTGATGTAACAGTGTATGACGTTTCTGTGCGCAGGCCTTCTGTCTAGGTGGTGTTGCCTCGGCTTACCATTTAGCCAACTAAAAATACCAAAGATGACGTCACACGCAACTAACGTTTTTGAATGGAGGGGCCCCCATTTCGCTTATTTGTTGCCTCTTTCTTAAAAAATGTGTAACTTTTTTACATAAAAACTTATTGTTTTCTTTTTTTTATGTTACATTCTTTCTGATTCTTCATTATCTCGATAGCGATATTTTTGGTGTCATTTGCCCTTTAATAAATATACAGTACTATTAAATTCCAGAAAAAATTTTAGTATAGCTTATTATGAAAATGTTAAATGTTAAGCATAGTTTTCCGTTATGATACTGTTCGTGCTTCCTTCTAAAAGGCAGGGTTATGCTGAAAAGAGTTTTTGAAGTTAAAATTCAATTTTAACCAGGAAACGTATTTAATAAATATCTATCATCTTTTTATCGTCGAAACATCCAATAAATTAGACCACAGACAGACAGGAGCTCCCAAAAGTAATAAGCTATTCACAAGTAGCCAGTTTATTGACTCTATTCACGTTAAGCTAATCGTTTTTCCGAAAAAAAAACCCATTTAAACAAACCTCCGAAAAGGATTACATTATCGTTGCCAAGAAGACAACTCTTGAAAGGCAACTCGACATCGTCACCTTCTGATATAGAACTTGATAAAATTAAGAAAAGAAGCACTTGATAATTAATTAATTTCCAATCACGTTTTCAGCGTTCATTCAGAAGCCTTTCGACAGCATGCTCTAGGAAACTGTACTTTTTTTTAAAACACAAGGACTAGTTTTTAAACATGTTCTTGCAAATTTTTTAATCCGGATTCTTGTTTACAATAAACTTTGATGATTTAAGCAAAAGTTCAATCATCATCAAGACAGATTTCTCATTTTCTTCCATGTGCCCTCGAAGATCAATCAAAAGATTACTATGGTTTCTTATATTAAAAAGAATAATACTAGCCGAAAGGGTTTACTTTAATTTTTTAATATTTCTTTTAATACCGTCTTCTTCCGTGCCCATATGTATTGGAGAAGCTCGACGTCGCAAAATTACATCGTAAATACAGTTCTGCACTCATCAATGTGCATGCACGAGCTATTTTTCGCTAGAATTTTAATTGTGGTTTTCATATATTTGAAAATAGCTTTCTCTATTTCATTTCCCGTCTCTGTTGGGGAACAACACATATATGCCATAACAGGTTCGAGTCCCGTTTCGATTTTGTTTGCGTCCTTCTCTTCCTCGTCTACATCATTCTACGAGCCCAATTAGCCTTATCGGAGGATGTAAAGAGAAAATTATCTCGTTCTGAAATTCTGTTTTCCGTGACATTCAACGACAGCGTGCTAATCGAATCGTCCCTTTTTTGTGCAAAATGGAAGCGACCTGGGCGCGTTCTCGCCATTCCCGACCCTTCTTCACTGTCAACTGAAAATTTGGCAACGACTCAAAGGTTTTCATCCACAGATAAAATTTAACAAGAAGAACAACACAGGAATAAGATTTCTTCCCCTGATAAGCCGACCTTAAGAAGATTAACGCGCACACACACGCGCACACTCACACACACAAAATTCTCAATTTAATAGCGAGCACTGACACAGACTAGTACAGTGCATGCTAGAGGAAATGGTTCCCATGTCCTTGACAAAGAAGATTACTTTCATAGTATGTTGCATTTAAGTTAATTTGTCGGTTTTCTTCGACTTAAAAAACAACTGCTGCCAAATAAATGAACTATTTTTATACACGATTAAATATTGAAATTCCCTTTATTTGTCAAGACATGACAGCAAAACAGTTTCCAAGTCTTATATCTAGATAAAAATATAAACTGCGCTGAGGCTTATGTAATCATTTAAGATGCTAATTTATTAAGTTCCGCCGTTGCAGCTGGTAGCATTAAGGCTGTTTTGATGGCGGCTATGGTTTCAAAGGAGGACATCAACATATAATACCAAACTGCACCATAAACACTTTATGTATGCCCTTTTTATTCGCAGATATAGCAAAATTGAATAGCGCCCGCTGAGCAACATCCCTTCACACTTCGTCGTATTCAGTACCTCACACGCGTCATAAACAAAACACCTTCTCATATTTGTCATCTAATACATCCTGGTCAAAAAATACAAACCGCTATTTCATAGGAAAACGGCACCTATGGTGAGAATAAGAGCAGAGTGAACTTGGATTCCACAGGAAAATTTTCCATGCTTTTAGGTCCAATTGATTAAAGTTGAAGAAAAGCTGTCTCTGGCATGCCCCTCGCGTTCTCAAATTGTGGAGGTCTGGAAATGTGATGGGAATCCATCAAACCATTCATGCACAAACTCTTCTATGGTGTACCGTTTCAATTTCGTACAGCAGAAAAACGCGAATTTAATCGGATAAAATAACCATACGTCAGGTAACCTTCGCTTCTCTTCTCAGCTTATTTGCATATCTGACTCTATTAATACAAGGGTTCGTAATTTATCGTTGACATGAATACCTATCCTTAATTGTTTATAACTGAATGCATTTCCGTAACTGATAGAAAACCACGCTACACATCCCCAGCGGATTCCTACAAGATTTCGCAAATGCCTTCTCAAAAACATTCAGCAAAATTGTCTTCTAAATTTTTGCTTTCACATGGGGATGATGTTAAATTACTGAAAGCTCCGTAAACCAAGACTCTTGCCAATATTTCAATATCCCGAACCACCTGTTGACCTTCTTGTCGTTTCACTAGAATTTTAGCTGGTCTATTTTTTACATTCAAAACGCTGTCTATCCATTTTCATAGCGTGTCAAATTGTTAATAGCCATTGTAAACAACAACTGGCTATCTCCTCCCAGAGCATTCCAAATTACAACAACATCAAAATTTCATGTATTCTATCTCAAAAACAGAACAATTAACAGAATAATAAATAAAATTGTTTTCAATGTAAAAACTACACGAACGGTGAGATGAAGATAATTTGAATTGTATAGGCGCATTTCCTCCACTAGCAAATTCTAGAACTTCTCGTCATTCCCATGAGAGTTAACAACCCTTTAAAAGAGAACTCCTCCTTCAAACTCCCACTGGAAAACATGCCACCAACATCGAAACTTTATAGACCAAAGCGTCTGCACAACCAATGAATTCGATTTGAGCTACTACAATCAATATTTCCTACAATACAACGCCTCACCAAAGGTTAGAATGCGTGAACTTTAGTTTGGAATCATCTTATTGGGCAAGAATTTTATTGGCGTTTAAGGTGCCGTCTTCGACAACAGCTATTTTAGCACCGATAAAATTGGCACAAAACAATGTAATTCGATCTACATTAAATTTTTGATGTTTCTATTAACATGTGCGATACAGTATTCCTTTTTGAACATTTTTTCATATATGATAACTGAAGAAATCTAAATCGATATTTCTGATGTACGTATGTTCATATTAAAGATTTACTGAATATTGGATTAAAACATGTCTAAGGATTGGACTTACAACATCTGCAACATCGTAGAATAGAACAAAACCCATCTTGTCCGCAGAACTTCATTAGGTTCAAACAAATCGTTATACAGTGAAATAATGCTATCACAAGTCCATTAATTGACAAAATTCAGCGATGAAATTATTGCTTTAAAGATCCGTTAATCTGTTATACTTTCTTATCTATATATCTTCAATTTAAGCGATAGAATAATCGTTTTACGATAAACACAGTTATAAAAAAAAATTATAATTGGAATACAAATGTTGCAATGTTAGCACCGATATATTCTGTTTTTCAAATGTAACGATGAGTTTTAATTTTAATCGAGTCCAATGTGTCAGCGGTTAGATTCTAGTTTCGGGAAGAGATTTCAAAATAAATGAACCTACTTAAAACGAAAACGAGATAATTCAGTTCAATTTCGATT
>JAHWFO010092549.1:3005351-3023844 GCA_023313115.1 Rhysida immarginata
CACTTTGAAGGGAAAAAAATATTAGGCACTAAGTTTGGACTGGATGACAGATAAGGACTGACGAGATGGAGATCATCAGTGAGATTATAAGAGAAAATCGATATAAGCTTAAATGCCTTATGGACTAAGTTTTCTTGATTGAAAAAAATGAAAATCTTTTATCACTTTTTAATGATGACGATGATTGGCACAGTACTCAAAAGTAATCAGAAGACGCAATTAAACCCTTATTAAAAGTGCACTTTTAATTAAGAATTAATTTGAAAACCAAAAGAAAAACTATTTTCCTAATGATTTCCGATTCTTTCTTTCCTTTCATTTTATTTCCTCAGAAAGGCAAGCGCCCTTCATCCCAATATCAAGTGGTAGTGTAATTACAACTGGTTAAATAACAACAACGTAACAGTTTAAACACTTGATTACCGTTCGCTACCTTAATTCAAAGAAAAGCCATGACGCCATTAACAAATGGGAAATTAACAAATTCATAAACTCCAAGTTACGTAAAACTGTTTAACTTAGGAAAGTTATTGTTAAATCCATAAACAATTCAACCATAAAAGCTATTTTTATTTATTTATTTATTTTATTTTTCTGCTTTCGACTAAACAGCGAGATATAAGTTTCATGAGAATGCTATAATTTTTATTCCACAAAGAAAAAATACACAAACTAAATTGTTTTAAAGAAGAGTTTTTTTCTCCCAATAGCATTCATCAATCATCGAAAATAATATTTCATAAATTTGTCGTTGAAAATTTTTAAAGAAAAAGAAAGCACAAAATTACTATCATCACTTTCTCAGCCTCAAGAGTTCCAGAAACAAAGAAAACAGATTATGTAAACATAAAATATAAATACCTTGAAAAGGTACAGTATAGCTCATTACGTACTATTATAGTCGGAATGGCTCATTATTCTATTTTAAGGAAACAGGAAAAAATAAAGCGTAGGAAGCAAGGTATTCAGACATTTCTGCAGTCGTCTGGAACACCTTTGGATGATTTTTTTTCTGAGATAGATAATAAAATATATAAAAAACAAAACAAATATGTTGAGCAACAGACATTCCTTTACACGAGTGGTAGTTTTAATTAAGCTGAAAAGAACATTAACCTCTTCGTACTTTTCCCAGCAATTAAATCAAATAAATTAAAACCATCCGTAGACTCTAATCAATTTTATAACGGCAATTAATGTTTCAATCAATCTGAATTTATAAAGATTTTCAAAAATTATAAAGATCGAGTTGCGATTCAACACACTCCACCACAAACCAGCATTACCACAAGAAAAAACGCTAAAAAGGAAGAAATTTACGTTTTGCATATCACTTAAGAATGTCATTAGATCTCGATAATTTTATAATAAAGGATGATTCATAAAGGGCTTTACAACTTTAAAACAAATTGATATTTATTCAGATGACGTACAAAATCGGTTGAGCTGTCCTTTTAGAGCAAAACACAGCAAGCTTTTCATCAAACAGTCGTTTTGGTTCGAGTTACGTGACTTCCATTCCTGATATTCAACAACATCCAACCTGAAGTCAATTTTCATTTCAAATGTCGGAGCCTGTATGTAGGACGTTAGTTCTGTAACAGAATCGTAAATTCGGTTTCTCAGCTCAGCAAAATCAGCAGATAAAGGTGTAACAACCACTCGATCTTTAATGAAAGCCCATATGAAAAACTCGAAAGGGAGCAAATCAAAGGAGCGAAGTGGTCATGCACTTGACCCTGCTCGACCAATCCACCGACCTAGAAAACAGTTATCAAGGAAATTCCGGACTTGATACACGATACCATTTGTGGATTCCTCCAAGAACAGGCCATACACTTTAAATTTACTGAGGGCACAAAAAACATTCAATCTTGGGCTGTCACGGACATACTCGAAAGTTTCACGTGGATTTTCGGTACCTCGGATTCTGCAGTTGTCGGTGTTCACCTTGCCACTGATCGCTAAAGATTACGTTGTCCAGGAATGTCTTATTCGATACAACATTTCCGCACAGAATTGCTGACGAACCACTTTATCTAAAGCAGAAACTGTTTGTAGCATGATAAGTTTGTATGGCTTCAGGTGTAAACATTGATATAACACGCGCCAAACGGTCGCGTTGATTTCTTAGGGCTCCGGGCAAAGCTCTGAGTTGTTCCACAGAAGCATCAGAAACTCGCGGCGACCTGCTGATTTTGCATATGGTACAGAACAACCAGTCTCAACAAAGATTTGGTGCCAAGAGTAAATTGTAGGCATACTTGGAGGATCCATACCAAACGTTATACGAAAATAACGCAGATTTCGTTTCGTGAAACTAACAGACACAACGAGGACGTTCCGCACCACTGAAAGTAACGTGGCTTTAGTAAATGCATTTGTGATTACGACACTACGTAAGCTAACTTGATGCGTTTTGCTCTAAAATGACACCTCAACCGATTCTGTATGTTAACTGAATAAATTTCTAGTTGCTTTTAAAGTTCAAAAGCCCTTTATGAATCACCGTGTCTGTTGATTATCTGCTTTATCCGATCTTAAAAAATGTTATTGGTTGAAGTCGATGACCAGAAACTTACATAGAACAGTGCGCATTTTGAAAAGCAATTATTTATTTAAAAAAAAAGTCTGAATTTAAATATATTTATAATCCAATTATTATTTTAAAGGACCTCTTTTCAACGTTATAACGATATGAAACCACTAACCCAATTCGGCTTTCAATTAGCAAGAAATTTTTGCAATCTCTAGCGCTATTCCAAAGCAAAATAAAAGAGAGAAAGCAAGGTAGAGAAAGTAGGAGGGAAGAACCTTGTAGATAAATTTGAAAAAAAAAGACCAGTTCGACCTTTAATAATGTTCGAAATCCGACAGATAAGCCGTTCATCATCCTCACGTTGTGTACCTGCAATGACGTCACAGCTGTTAACAAAACCGAGCACTTGTATAATATAACATAATGCTAACAACAAAGGCCACAGCCGGTGGCAAGGAAGGTCAACAAACAGGCCTCCAATAGTCATTAAACTCGGCGGAAGAAAGAAGGGGGAAAATAAATAAATAAATAAAAAGCTCAGTCACAACAGCGCTTCCGATACGCACGGAATATGGGAAAATGTTTGAAAATAAATGTATAAAAACGCACGGCATTTGATAACTGAAATAAATGAATATTAGCTACAAATAACAGCGTCATAAAATTAGATTATGCCAATTTTGTTTAATAACAGCCAATTTACAAAGCATATATTCATCTTCACGCTTGTGGGTTGAATTATCAAGTAGCTAGCTTTCTCCTTATCAGTATGACCATTAATCTTGGACTCACTGAAAAAATTAATTTCTAATTTAATTAAAGCAGATATTCAAGTTTAAAAATAGAAAGCAGTGAAATCAGCTCTTCATTTCACACAAAATAAGCCTTATTTTTTCGCTCTTGTAAAAAGCTTTTTTCACCTCCTTCCCTCATCTTATAATATTATTAATTCCAACTTGGGGAGTGGGGGAGGGGGGGATGGAGGACAGATCACATTTAAATATAGTCATAATAAGATCACGAATATTTTTTTTAATGTCGATCGATATTTTCACTCGGCCCAATCAATTAAAAACTGCTTTTCTTCTCCTTCTCCATCCAATTCGGAATGCAGCCAAGAAAAGTCCGAAACGACAAGAAAATTTTTTTTCTGCGGGAACTCGAGATCAATAAAATTGTTTAAGAGCAGGCAGAACGAGAGAATGGCGTGAAAGAGGGAGCAGATGCAATATGTGCAAAGAAGACGGGGAAAAAAAGTTAAAAAAAAAAAAAATAAAGAACATGTGTAGATGTTAGGTGGATTGGATTCTTTTCTTTCTCCTTCCCTCAGTTCTTTTTAATAGGAATAAAAAAAAAAAAAAAAGGAGGGGGAGTGCGATTATTCGAATGAAATGAAACTGAACCGTAATGAGAAAAACAAGGTGAATTTAAAATTTTCGCGATGTAACATTTGAACGAAAGAGTGAATTAAAAAACAAGTGGGTAAGCGAGGGGAACCAATAAAAAAATGTTATTCCATAAGCTTTGGGTAAGCTTTGAAAAGGAATATTTAAATTTCTCTTTTCCATCGCTGCATTCGCTTGAAGAAATACGGCAATCGTATAAAAGTAGCACGTTCGTCAAAATTTTAAAAATATGCGATCAAGACGAGCAGCATTGAAATTATGAACTGGGGAAATGTTGCGGAAAAATTAATAACCTGCCGTCTGATGAGAGTATTTAATATCAAATATGATGGCAATCACTTTATTACACAGATAAGGAATACATGGAATCTGCTCTTATTAAAATGAAAGCATCCGGGTAGACATATTAAAGAAGCAATTACAGTAAAATGAAAAAAAAAATCTAGAGCTTCCTACTACCAGTATAATAAGGGTAAACATACTTCAAAAAATGTAATCATTGGGAAAATGTTTTTATTTAGAAAATTTTTCGAAATCAGTAGTCTTAGGTCAGTGACGTCCAAATATGTGGACCGTAATTTACAGTTATCTTACATTCTTATCGGTAGAATCTTCCTTAAAATAATCTACACATACACATCAATGAATTATAAACATGTATTAAAGTATATAAATTAAATTTGTTTTAATCAGTTTTATGCAAAATAGCTGAGGTCATGTGATTCAAGCTTATACTTTTATCGCCTATTTAAGGAGGAGTTGAGTGAGTCTAATCATAGAATTTAATCAGCATGGGAAAAAGAAGACCTAACCGATTACAATTGTAACACCGAAGCAGTTGACTGGATTCTCGAAAGATGCAATATCCACAGTCATTGTCTAAAAATTTGGCTCAAATTGTCTCAATCATGAGCGAGACCGGAGAAACAGGACATCCACTGTGCACCTATTGACAAATGATTTTAAACAAAGCTGTTTCCGACTCATATCAGGCAGAATGCCGGGAATGAAGCAGAACCCTTGGTTTCTGCAAAGAAAAGGAAAATTCGTCTACTGGAAGAAGATTATGTGAATCATGATACACGTTGTTTTGTACCGACCTGGGCAAAGGGCTTGGCGGGAGCTCCATGAAGCGATGGATCCAGCATGCCTTATCAAGACAACTCAAGGTTCTGGTGGTGTTGTTATGGTATGAAGCTTATTCTGCTAATATATAACTGGTATTCTTAGAGTTTCCCTGATATTCATGGAAGGTCGACTGCGTTTCATGGACTGCACGACAATGTTACTCTACAATATTACCGGCCAAATCCACCAGCAATGTTGCATTTTTACCTGTGCAACGGCTTCTTCGTGGACGGCAGTGTTACACTTTATGGCGCACGTTTGGTTCGGCAGCGATTTAGCGAGCACGAATATGACTTCCGTTATTTACATTGGCAGCCCCAGAGCAAATCACAACCCCATTGAGATTGTTGGATCATCAAGCGTTCCAACAGCAGGCGGAACATCTTGGAACGACATATCCTGCAGCAAGATCCTCTTCCAACAAATCCGAGTTGACTAAGGGAATGCCTGATGAACGCCTGGTCTTCTATTGACTTATTCAACACTTTATTGACTCTATATGCCAACCCGCATATAAGAATTCGAAATGTACCAACCCTGGAATAATATGCTTGCACGCATGGTAGAACTTCAAATAATTATGGACAATTGCATATATGGAACTCTGAAAGATTCCTAAAACTTATTTTACTGTTTTGTGTAACTTTTTTTTTGCGTCTAGTTTTTCTCGCACGTTGGACATGACAATAAAATATAGCCTATGTTCCAAATAGGATAATTTTGGCGAGTAGCCATAAGAAAGATATTTAACAAAAGTTTGAGAGGTCATAATCCGTGTGGCCTCTTCGGATTTCTTCGTCAAATCTGGCGATCATTTCTTCATTTCTTACAGCCCTTGGTCTGCCTGGATATGGACCGTCTTTGAATCTCTTGTTCTACTCGTAAGCTTGGATCCGTGAAATTGCTTCCCCTTCATACGCTCCACATACCAAGGCTCTCAGTAAAAATTCCTACCGAGTTTAATAGAGCATTTATGCCTCATGTTACAACCTATTGTAGCAATCTTCTACAAAATGCAACCGCACGTCTTAACCTTGATAGCTGCAAACACTACACGCCATTCGATATCTCTGAACAGCTGCAGAAAAAGAATTGCCAATAAAACATAGCAACAGGTCGATTTATTTTTTACTCTACCACCGTGGTTTATAACACTGAAAAATGGCAAATTATTACGGAGAAAGATTTTAGCTGTTCAGGGGAAATAAATCCTTGGAGAGAAGATCTAATAAAGTAGCGAACGAAACATCAGCCAGTTATAAACTAAATAAGAACAGAAACCACAATCCCACAAATGAGCAATTTCTCATTTGTGGAAATGGGGTTTCTATTCTTCTTTACTTTGTTACTACCATTTGTCCACAGTTTTTGGCATTATAAAGGGTGTCCCAAAATGAGCTGATATTTTCATGTTTTTAATAAAACACACTTTTCATTGGAAAAATTATAACATTATTGCTTTAAACATTTTGGGTCTTAGTTGTTTGTAAATATAAGTATATGGATCTTTAAAACAACAAGTGATTTTACAACATAAGAGTCGACGCGTTTCAGCCGTGGCCTTCTTCAGGATTGTGTGTATAATGATTAGGCAAACCATCTCCCAAGAAAATGGATTAGTCCGATGACGCATTCATGTAACAGAGAAGCCTGATCGTTGCATATAAAAATGTAATCAGTTTTTCTGAATACGAGATTTTCTCCTTCTTTGCGTGAGTTACCATTCGAAAGAAGGGCAACGTAAGAATCTGAGTGACTTCGAAAGAGGCACGATAGTTGATGGAAGGTGCACAGTATCTCCGAAGCTGTCACTGTTCGAATAACGGTTGCTAGAGTGCATCGAGAATGACAGGAAACAAAAACATCTAGCCAGAAGGCCTTTGGTGGGAAACAGATGCTCGATGACAGATCTACGAAATGAGCATGGTGGTAAAATCAAACAAGCGTCAAATAACAGTCACGTAAAAGAGGGAAATGCCAAAAAAAAATTTCTGAACGTACAATTCGCCGGACAATGGGAAGAATGGATGTTCAAAGCCGAAGATCCATACGAGTACCATTCCCTTCGGTCAAAAAACAGGAAAATTCGCTTCCAGTGGGCCTGTGAACGCCGCCATCTTACTGTTGACGACTGGAAGAACATTGCTGGTCTCACGAATCTCGATTCCTATTAAAACGTACCTTCAAGAGAATCAGAGTATGGCGTCAGCAGCAAAACGATAGACCTCGCATGTGCAATGACAACCTTACAGGCAATTGGAGGATCGATTGATCATGGGGTGAGAAATGCTTTCGTGACAAACCTTAGATCCACTTAACCCAGCATATTTAAACCTTGCTGCAGGCCAGATTGAGCCATCCATGATCACCGTCATTCCTCCAGGACAAGGACATTTTCAACAGGATAATGCCCCATGCCATTAGGCTCAATTATTGCCCGATTACTTCAATGAGCTTGGTCTTCTTCCATGGCCGTCGCAATCTCTGAATCCTATCGAGCATCTGTGAGATGAAGTCGACAGGGCCATCCGCGCACGGAATCCCCAACCATCTTATTTGTCGGATTGCTGACATCATAGAGAAAAAATACCTGAAGACCGTTTTATGAAAATTATTGCGTCCCTGCCCCGATAATTCGATCAGTACTAGTGGCTAGAGGGGGGTCAAACTTGGGGGGGGGGGG
This sequence comes from Rhysida immarginata, assembly GCA_023313115.1. NCBI lineage: Eukaryota > Metazoa > Arthropoda > Chilopoda > Scolopendromorpha > Scolopendridae > Rhysida > Rhysida immarginata. The sequence goes on from JAHWFO010092549.1 coordinate 3,013,108, forward strand.
TAATTTCAACCATTAGTCACTGTTATTGTAAACATTCGATTGCTGTGCAAAACAAATCGCTTGCCATGGTATATACGCGATTATTGATTTCCAGTGATTTTCACGGATTTCCAATGATGAGTCAATACAAGGCTTTGATAATCCTTGGATAATAAAAAATTGCAGTAAAGTGGCATCTACTTCTGTCCATATAAATATCATCCACATACACGTTAGCATGCAATGTCCATTTGCTAAACTAAAATTTGACCTGATTGCCCTTAACCGTAATACTCCATTAACGAACTCCGCCTTGGCTCATCAATTAGAGAAAACGGAGTTCGAAAATTTTTATCCGTTCGAAAACGTTATGCTAGACATGAACGGATGGATAGATGGATGGATGGATGAATGACGAACAGAATGAAACCGCATTCTTCATAAATCGATAAAGTCAAAGCTATTTAATAAACAAAAGCAGTCCAAAATAAAGGTGAAAATATCCTCGTCTGGAAAACCTTTTCCAAGAAAGATCATTTACTAGCACAATCTGGCCTTTTGGATGCAGCATTTCCCTCTCAGGTAGTATAAGGATCACCTTTAAAAATTTTAGGGCATTCTGGAAACTAATGTGAGATCAAGAGATACGGCCAAGCTCACTTTCTTAATGAAACACGACATATCTAGGAAGAACCCTTTTTAAAGAATAACGAAGATATGTCGGCTCAAGGGAAAGGCCTGTCCAATTTCATTACTTCTTCATTTCGATTTTGGCCATCTAGGGACCACGTGAATTAACACTCATGTGTTAAATGAAATGGAAAGGGAGGAATCGGTATATACCTGATTCAAATTTGAAACTGAAATTGGTAGTTCCAGAGTATGGATGAAAATGATGAAAGGATGATAATGCTTAACGCTCTCGGCCACCGAGCCGGCCCAATTTCATTTATTATATGTTCTATTTTTTTATTTTTAATATTTCATAATTTGGAATAGGGTGCCAAATATGTACGAAACAAAATTCATGACAGTATTTTTTTTTTATCTAAATTTCCGAAAATACATAAGTTTTGAGCACAGCCTGCATTTGCAAACTTATAAATGTCAGCCTGAAATGTTTTGATAAAATTCAATCTAAATAAATAAATTTGGTTTAGGTTCCTTTTGTTTTCCTTCAAAAAAACTTCATACATACATTATTCCCTTCATAAACCCAAATCGATAAACATTCCTTTTCGTATAAAAATGAAAATTGAAATATTATTTATTCAGAACGTCAACGGCAGTGAAAACCTTTGAACAAAACACATTCAATAAGTTAATAATAAATAAACCTCTTGAATAAGTTAATAAAAATTCATATTCACATACTTATTGCATCCATACAAAACTGTTTATAATAACTAAATGCCGCGAATTCCGTATTCCTCGCTATTAAAAAACTTAAGACTAAATAATAAAAGCGAATTTGCTTCAGTATTAAACTGAGCCATCCATCAGTTACAATAATAAAATTATTAAAAACAACGGAGTAAAAAAAATAAATAAATAAAAAATAAAAGACAACAACAACAACAATCTATTCATTATGTAAGTTTTCAAATTTAATCATCGAATCCCCCACAAAAACTGAAATCGGAAACGTTTTGCAATTTTTCCATCCTTTTCTCGTGTGACTTATCAATTGTCTTGTTGACTTCCAGACTTCGGAAAACAAAAAGATAAATAACCTTCACGTCTGTTTTCACTTGCAACCGGTATTTATTTATTCTAACATACCAATCCACCCACCATCCATCCACGAGAATGGGTGCTGTTTTTCCACCGATTCTAAATCCTCTACTGTATATTCAACATAGAGGTCGCAATTTTACATTCTGTAAACTTGCTAAATGTTTCAACGTGCATTTCAAAGAACTAACCCCGGATTAACATCCTGTAAAGATAAAGCGATGCCTCATTAAGAGAAACGGTGATTCAGCTTTGTACTTTCTGACTCAATGAATTTCTTTGCTGAAATATATTTTACAAACTATGCTTTATACAAACTATATTTTTATATAGTTTATCACATGTTTTCAAGTAGCAAACCAACAAATCTTACATGCTTTGCTAGAATCTATCGCAAAGGATATCATGTACAAGTTGATTGATACTCATCCACACCGAAGGATCAATTATAAAATGCGAACGCGCAATTACTTAAACCCAAAATTTCATTTCAAACCCTAACTATCCTTAAAGCATTAAAATTATTTCATACTTTTCTACATAGTCTGTACTATGAAGACATTTTTCTTAGGGTTCATCTTTTTACAAACTGAAAGTCAGAGCATAATGCTTTTATCGCACTTATAAACAGTCGAACTTGAATAATTCGAACGTCTGTAATTCGAAATCATCGTTAATTCGAATATTTTTCGTGGCCCCTTGACGTCTGTATTACCTCAATTTAACTTTTGCAATTCGAAGTTTTGGATAATTCGAATTTATTTAGTAGTCCCTTCAGCTTCGAATTATTCAAGTTTGACTATATTTATGTAATAATAATTGCAAAGTTTTTAATATCAGCGATCAGAGAGTTTGCGAAAGAGACTTTCACGTTATGAATTATGAATTAGAGCTCTAATTTCTAACAAAAAGTCGTAACTCTAACGAATAAGTACAAATTAGTATTTATTTTCGAAAAATAATGCAGCCAATCAAAAAAGTGCTGTTACGGTAACGCATGCGCATTTATAACAGAACACATTTATAATCCAGTAGTAGTGAGTTATTTTGCCATTAGTATTAACGTAATTATTTTGCCTCCAACTTTTACTTTTACAAGAAGTGACCTAAAGAAAGTGGTATGTCACTTCCTAAGTTATAACTTATAATTCGTAATTTGTAATTTATAACATAAACCTGCCGCAATCATTTATGTTACAATTTATCTGTATATCAGTTATACAATTTATGTATAATATAACAGAAAACTCGTAATTCATAACGTGAAAGTCGCTTTCGCAAACTCTCTATTATCTCTGGACTTGGTTATGCTATGAATTTGTCTGCAACAGGTAGACCCTGTTTTTGACATTCTCGATTTCTCCCAGATCTATTATTGTTCAAATTTTTTCCAGTAACTGTTAATTGATATATTAAACAAGAATACAATTCTATTAAAATCTGGCCATCTTTCAAAAGATGATATCAGTCTTCAAATTTCAATGAATCTCAATCGAACATTTCGTATTCAATCTTCAAGGTGGTGCCTAATTACAGAACATTCGTTGAGAGGCTTACGCGTAAATTACAGTTCTTGAAGAACTTTTTTTTTTCATCTAAAATAAAATAAAAGGAAAAGCTACCCCTGCCGAACTTCGTTTACCCGTAAAATAAACGAAAAAAAAAAAAGTTACGTTGATTAATTGTGTCGTAACGCTAAATATTTACATTACAAAAAACCCACAATTATTAGTATTAAAATGGATTATTGTAATCATTTGAATAACTTTTTTCGAAATAACAAAAAAAAATATAATTCCACACCCAGCTTTTTGAACATCCTTCCAAGCGTAGTTTCTATAAATACTTTTAATTTCTTCTCTTTTTATTTTTATACCCATAAGGGGAAAAATCAGATAACTCTAAAACCATCTTTAAAAAAGAAAGCTTTTCCTTTTTATTTTCTCTCATGCTATTATAGTTGTATCCTATTATTTTCGCAGAAAAAAAAGCGACCTTGAAGATGAAGGGGAAATCTATGTGTGTTCACAACCAAGTTTTTTTTTGTATGTTCAAGATTCGTATAAAACACAACAACAATCGTCTTTTAGAAAAGAAATAATTAACAGGACTTCGCAATTAATAATTTTACGATGCATTTAATTTCCCTAGTAAGGGTTGAATGAAATCACTCCACTCAGTGATTCATTTACACAAATCCCTGTGGATTAAGGATGTGATCTAAAATGAAAGTTTTTAATTTTCCTTTATAACAAATAAGCTATTACAATTGCAATTAACAGTTTACTCAACGGCGATCTCTTGCATATTAAAGCATGAAATAATCGATTTGTTTCGCCTTAATCGAAATGAATGCAATTTAAATAAATCCATAATGCTAATTATTGAATTAATTTCCAAAAACTTCATTGCTGATAAACTTTACGAGGAAAACTTAGATACGAGAAATATGTAGGCTATCAGAATAATCGCAACTTCCATTATCATATAAGAGGAACTTGAATGCCATTTTTAATTTACAAAAGGGGGAAACAAGGTACATGTATATGACAAGACAGATAAATTACTTTTAATAAAACTATAAAAAATATTTGCAAATTTAAGAGACTACAAATTTTGAAAAAAAATATAATCATATAATAGTTTGATGTAGTTTCTTTCCGAATGATAATTCTCTAAAATTATTTGGTTTCTTTGCATATATTTTATTAAAACTTAAAGACAGTTTTACGGTATGCAAATCAAAGTTTAATTTTCGTTTAAATTTTAGGTTGATGAGATTGTCCTCATTTCAACCATGCATTCCATTTTTTTAAAAGGTTTGCTTTTGTTCGGAAGCTCGGAAGTCGACAAGTTAAGGGGGAAAAAAACATTATTGTGAAGCCTATTTATAATATCTATAAATATTTTCTACCTGATCATTTCAGGATAATTCTCTAATATTCTCCTTTCTTTAGAGAATTATCCTCCTTACTTTGACAAAAGCTCTATCCAAAACGTCAGCTTTTTATTTTTGGTTTATTTTATTTTATTCTATTTTTTAATATCCATTATTTATAATATCTAAATAAATAATAACAATTTCTTGTTATTTTAAGTGAAAAATTATGTGAAAACGTCACCGTAAAATGAGGCACAAGTGTTTCATGTCCTGATAGTGATTTATTTGCTATAGATTTCATCTTGCTATCAAAATGCCGATCTATTAATATCTGATTTCGCCATTGTTAAACCTTTGAAGGAAAAAGAACCAAAAAGAAAAACTAATTTTATCTGTCGACTGTGTGGAACACCTAAATTGACCCTTTAAGAAGACGAAGAAGATTCGATATTATTTCCTGTCACCTATTGTACGTGAAGAGAACTCGACTGGTTGGTTGGATCGTTAGGAAAAATAAATGATAAACAGGAAGATGACAAGGGAGAAAGAGAGAGAGAGAGAGAGAAGGAAAATGGAAAAGAAAAAAGGAAAAATCTAAGGAACTGGGTGAAATTTTAAGACAAACAATAAGAAGACAGATTCCTTTGTTTCCATATGCCCAAAAATGTCAACGCGGAATGTCACAGACAGAACACAATAGGATAACATCATCCCCTATTTTATTTTACACGAACAAATAAAATCTCACAGACTCTCTCTCTCCCTCTTTTCTTTCTTTTTTAACTAAATCGACACCTGAATTTAAAAAAGAAAGAAAGAAAGAAAAAAGGAAAATGTCGAAGTTTCAGAGCCCTCTTCATAAAAAGGCAGAGGATTTCCAAGCCATTTATTCGCAAACACGCGCAGAAGATCATCCATCGGTCTTATTGCAAGTGAAATTGATTCCATTTTCTCTCTTAAAAAATCATGATTATGCTCATACTATGGTATCTTTGTTGGAGATCGATTCAAATGAAGCCGATGTCTGAAAGCCGTTTATGGCACCAGATAACAGATCCGATAAGGCGGCATAATAAATTCATGAAACCATCAAACACATTACATCATTAGAAACAAAACCAATGAGAGGAATAATTTTATTTACTCCTCTTTATGTTACAATCTCTCTCTGTGCGTGTATGTTTGTTTGTAGGTGTATGTGTGCTTTTATATAGATATAATTAGAAGAAAAAATAATTCATTCGTGGCGATCACATTGTGTGATCAGTAACATTTTAATGGCTTCTAGTCCATGTGTTCCATTCCAGTCTTTGCAGGTCTAAACCCGTTAACCTATTTGAAATGAATTTGTTACACACATAAAGTTTTCCTGCTGCATTAAGTGATGTAATCGATAATGACAAATTTATAAAAAAAGAAGTTTACAATTCCTCTTGATGCATTCTAACAGCAGAGGAGCTCTCTCCTTTTGCCAATGGGAATTTGTTCACAGGTGCCATTAATTAAAAGCGCAATGAATATAACAATTAGGGCTTCCATGCAGAATGGGTGTAGATTTGGCCACCAGCACTCATCCGTTGAAGAACTGATTAAAGGCATTTTTGACGTCTATCACTCCTTTTTTAATCTATCTGTCTTCAAAGGCGGAGAGAGAGAGAGAGAGAAAGAGAGAAGAAAGAAGAAATCTATTGAAAGAGAACAATGAATGGATTTCGTAAGAACCTCGACGGAGAACGGTCGGAGGAGTTACTCGAAGCCGAAGCACTCCCTTCTTCGGAGGCCTTTCAACGTCGTTCGATTCAAAAGAACTTTTGCCCCCCCAAGAGCTAATGACATTCACTATCCATAGAACTCCCTCACACACACGCACACGGGTATAAAGACATTTATACATGCGACGATATTGATTCCGAGCCAATAACAGCAGACGACCAGGACGAAATTACAAGATTTCTGGAAAAAGACGTAAATAATTTTCCACATGTCCATTGAATCATCACAGCAAGTAATTCCCAAGTCTATTCAAACATGAATATCAGCAAAATTAAACTCCGATAGATCCCAGTGCAAAATTTAGAATTGGAAGAAATGTGTTAATTAGATAGCCTCCGTATCTGACAAAAAAGTGACACATGAAAGAATTACCGCTCTTCAATTTCCTCATTTGTGTGTTAAGAAAAAAGTTATTTTTCCTGTTATTATTATCATAATTGTAAAAATACAAAATAAAATGTTAAAAAAAAACCTCTTCAAATATATATGTATTGTATTTGATATTGCACACACTATTCTCGGAATATGGCAAGTGAAGGCAAAGTAACAGTACTCTTGTATTCAAACTCTAATTCCTATTCAATGAAACATTATGTTTATCTTTTTCAGTTGTGAATATGGTAGCATACCCAAAAGACCAAAAAAAAAAGATAAATTTGAAAGAAATTAGGTATACATTTCAGAAAGTATATTTTGTAAAGAATTTTAATATTTTCCCATTATCCAAAATGCTTTTTAAATTATAATTCGTAATTCTCGAATACGTAAGCCTAAAACTGAAATTTCCCACGACCCTTTATTTAATCATACATTGCTTTTAAAAATAATAGCCTAATAACAATGAATTTGCCAAGAAATTGCTGCACGTTAAGAAGCATTTAATAAGTATAGAGCATTGAGTACAAATTTATATAATAATAAAAAAATTAAGTAAATAATTTCTACATTAATTACTTGTATTCATTTTCATAATAGTTTAATGTTTCACGATTATATAAGTTGAAAGTTAATTATATAACGCTATACGTTAATTACCTCCATTTGCTACACACGACGGCTAAAACGTTTTCAGTGGATACTAATAAATTACTGTAGAATGTAAAATGGTTTTTAAAAGGTCTTGAATTTCACTTACTTACTTTTCAAACACACTTATCCGTTAGAGTCGCGGGGGCAACAGCCCTATGGAGGATTTCCAGCGCTTACGATCTTCCGGCATCAGGCGCATGTCCTCAATGGTAATACCAAGCGACTCGAACCCAGATTCTCCATGTAGTGTAGCCACCTGGTTCTAGGCCGACCCCTTGGTCTCTTACCCACCAGCTTGAAAATAGCAACTGACTAGGAAGAACAGTTTAGGGCATCCGTATCATGTGGACTTACCAACGCAAATGAGATCTCTCAATGCGGAGAAGTAGCTACGGCTTAACACTTAAGGACTCCCTTATTGTGCTGCTGTGCACTCGCGATATCGCACTCTTTCGGTCATTACCCAAGACTCATGATCATAGGTGAGAATGGGGACAAAGATAGATTTGAAAACTGTCGAAGGAGCAGTGTGGTTTCCGACTTGAATTTCACACCATAAATAATAATAATAATAATAATAATAATAATAATAATAATTAGTGTTCCCTACATCTGAACAATAATATTCCCAAGAGCACGTAATTTCTTCCTTCCTTGGATTTGAGCCCCTTGGGCTTGGCCCTTGGGTCCGCCTCTGGGACTTGGCTTCCGGACTTGATCCGAGTTTGGTTTTTCCAACAACAACAACAACAAAAATACTAATTTTATTTATTTATTTATTTATTAAAAAAATAATAATGATAATAATAAAGACACTGCTAATTTCATGCCCGGAAAATCCTTAAGTCAAAATTAAGTGGCGGAATCATCATAAAGGCAATTGCCACCTAGGCAGTGCCTGTTAAACTATCAAGTGGGATAATCAACTCGACCCAAACGGAGCTTGACAAACTTAACCCCAAAACAAGGAAGCTAATGACAATCCGCCTAGCCTTACACCGAAAACGTGATGTTGATCGAGTGTACGTAGCCCCTTCAGACACAGACCTTAAATTCGATTGTAAAAATTTTGTTTTTACATTTATTATATTGATACTGTTACATTAAACAAAACCAACATACTGTTTTTTATTTATTAACATTTTTTATTATCTTTTTACATGTATGGCTATATTTGCTACCGAAATATACATATTTATTAGAGAATCAACAGATTTTATTCATGTCATTTATTTAGTACGAAATTTTACAAAACATAAAAAATACCGCACTTTTGACAAGGTAAACGTCCAAGATACAAGTTGGAAACATATGTTGCCAAGGTGACTGAAGGGGTTAACTAAGAGCGGAGGCAGAGAACTCCTCCTGATGAACCAGACTGTGGTGGTGGAAGAAAAGCATAGTTTGAAAGATTACATCAAGAAAAATGAAAAGCCTTCTGCAAAAGGCGTTTACCCAAGGAAAACTCTTGAAGATAACAAAGCTGAATATAGAAAGAAAATAATCGATATCGAATCGAAAACTGGTATATAATTGAAGATACAAAAGGAAAAACACACCAAAAGCATACGTGGAGCTGGTTAAGAGCAGGAGTGTATCGGACATTTAATCAGTGGATGCACCGAAATTTCACTTACTGATTATTTGCAACATCATCGCGAAAATTATTCATTGGAAACTACAATATACCAGAAGAATAGAATCGAGTGCAGTAAAACTCACTGGAATCATCAAGCTGAGAAAGTTCAGACAAACAGACACGTGGCCCACCAACACGTCTGACAACCACTGTTGAGAAAAAGAAAGTCTGGTCAATTGATATTGTCATACTGGGTGATGCACGAATTGAAGACAAGAAGTGCGAAAAGATCGCGAAGTATCATAACTTAAAAATTGAAGTTGTGGAAAAAGAAATATATTGTCAACAAATAGTTAAGGAGCCCTTGTAGGCATACTATACTAGGCATGTACTTGAAATTTTAAATTTATTGGACTTAAAACCCTAACCATGCAAAATACCACTACTTGGAACCGCTTATATTCTTAGACGCTATGACTGCTCAATTGAAAGTGAACACTTTCGATTTTAGACGTTCTGTCGAATATCTAGTAAAATACTTGACGAATTATCCTGAAACTTCAGCGGTGTAATGAGCATGTTATACCTCATATTTCAGCGAAGGTTTTGTCCCGAAGGCAAATAGGGAACCAGCAACAAATTGAACAAAAAAAAATAATGTTTGGGATCACCCTGTAAAAAATAATGCGTTGCAGCTGTAGCATACGAGGCTTCTTTTACTTATTTGTGTTCATTTGTATGAGAATAGCACGTATATTCATGGAGATAAAGGTTTCTTTAAAATAAATAGAATTTTTTTCGTAAGTTTTTTGTTTATAACATGCAGGGTTTTCAACCCAATGCAATGTCATTTTCAGGACACTTGAAAAACTACAATAGAGACAACATCCTGAACCAGAATATAAAAATATTAACTATTTGATGAAATATGAGCATTTTTACTAAATAATGTTTAACTGCACATGCGCAAGCGTTACCAAAATGTCTTTCGCATAATTTATTATCCAAATGTACAGAGCTACTCTTATAAAAAGCCCAAGCAAATATCGTGACAATTCAGAAAGATATCGTCATAGAATGAGTTGAATTTCAGTTGCTCAAAAATAAACAAAACGATACCGTAAGGGGTTTTCTCCAAGTTTTTATTTTTGGTCCGGACACCAGTACCAACTTCTCCTTATGCTGACCTCCTGAAGTCCCAGAATAATTCGTCAAGTATTTTTCTAGATATTAGAGAAAACGTCTAAAATCGAAAGTGTCCACTTTCAATTGAGCAGTCAATGTTGTTCTTATGTCCTTGGACAAGAACTTGAACTTTTAAGATTTTACCAGTTTTACAATGAATCTAATAGAGATTAACTACAAACAATAAGAAAATAATTATAATAATAACAACTTAAAAAATCAACTAGTTTATTCATGTACTCGAGGCTTAAAATAACAGAACTCAAACTGATGAAGCAAGCCTGAATGACAAAAACTCGGAAATGTTGCCTCACTGATGAAAAATGTTGGGAAACTCAATGAAATGAACTCATCCTGATAAGAAGCCAGTGTATCTCCAGTTGACGGAACCTTTCTCGTAATGGCAATGTAAGAAAACGAATAGCCATTGTACCAACTATTTCTATGTACAGAAATTACGCTATACATAGAAGAGATTAGCGGTTATACTAGAAACGGCAAAACGCTATTAATAAGTGCAAGATTAAAAACTTATAAAATTTTTACGATTAAAAACTCAAAATATGTTATATTAAAT